>NW_026844366.1:174869846-174998291 GCF_025583915.1 Anolis sagrei ordinatus | reverse complement strand
TGCATGTCAGAATGGAGTTAAACTGGATGCCCCATGTGGTCTCTTCATACTCTTTGATTCTACAAGAGGCTTCTTGCCATCTTTCCACTCAACTTCTCCCCATTAACACTAATTTCTTACAATGGAAGTCATCTCTCTATTTTCTCATTCTTCAGCATATCAGTTCTGCGTTCTTCACATATCAATTGACCAATTCTGACTTCCACTGCAAGGCTTGAATCCCAAACCACATCTGTTATGTACGCACCAAAGTCCATCTTTATTTTGTGTATGACTCCTAGTGATGAAGTATTCCACGGAGCTATTTCTTGATCAGATGGTCTGTGGAGTGTGCCAAGGACTGAGAAAGTTTGCAACATTTCTCTTCCTGCCATAAATGGAATATTCTTTAAAAGCATGACAGATACAATGGATATATAATGACAGTTAACTTATTCACAGTGTGATTTCAGTTGAATGAAATGGGTTTGTAATCAGGAATAGACAAAAAGTAATTCCCTTTGATTTTCCCACAGCGCAAAGAACAAAAAATTATATGAAAGATGAATATATGTGGAAGAAGAAACATGGAAAGTTTTGGATTAGTAGGATTTAGCCAACCGCCCCTGAAGAACCAACACAATCATGCATTAATTGGCAATAAGAATCAGTGACTCGCATTAAGGCACTGCATATATGTCCTTCTGCTTCCTTCTAGAGAACCTTTTATTTCATAAAACATGTTAGCTTTTATCTATTTATATAAAGAAATCTTTTTCCTATGTTCCCTTCTTTTGCTGAAACACAGCATGCCAAGAGAATGATGGAGCTGGTAAAGGTCTTTAAGAGCTGCATATTTGAATTTCTATAGTAGCTATCTAATCAAAAGTGGTACAGTTAGGATGCAAAGTTCCACCATGAATTACCTTTAATTCTGATACATTTGCAACTTCATGTAGGATTTTTAAGGTCTCCTTTAACTACCAATCTTTCCATTTGAAGTAGTGTATAACATTCTCATAAAATAATTCCAGTATCCAGCTTAAATCCTCTACAAAGAAAATGAGTGTGCCTGTGTCTGAAATATCTCTATATTTTGTCTCTTCTCTCCTTGAAGGTGGACCATGTCACAAGTCTTGTGGAAATCGATGTTGGGGACCTTCAGCAGATGAATGCCAGAGCTGTAAGTACATTAGATTAAGAAAAATAAAATGTTAGACTGGGCTATGGGAGACATGAGTAGAAGAATAGATTTAATATCAATCATGCAAATGGTATGTTTATATTATAAAGGGAATTCCACACTTTCAGCCCTGGACAACATGAGGCACGAATTTTGGACATCTCCTTGGGTTCTTTGGATCAAGCATCTCAATCTTATCTGAATTCAGTTTTGATTTGTTTTTCTTTATTCAGATCATTACTTCCTCTCATTCAAGGAGGCACACTATCCTGAGCTAAGACTGTTTCTGAAAGCATAGAGAAACATATTTGGTGTTATCAGCCTACTGATAGTGCCAGGCCCCATGCCAGATGATTTCTCTCATTGCTTTCATGGTGGATAGAATGCCACCTTGTGAAATGCCACATAACAGGTGACCAAGTATCACCACATGGAACTTGCTGGAGAAATATGACCAGAACCAATGCATGGTTGACTTGAAAGCTTCAAGACTACAGCAGGAAATTAACATTGTTTGTTTGTTTAAAGGGAGACAGGAAAATGAATGGATGCCAGTAGCAATATTTGTCTGTCGTGTGAGTAAATATTGGATTCTGAGTCAGTTGAGGTTCTAAAGGTAGGATGTTTGGGGGAACAATTCTAAATTAATAATGAGTTGGGAAAGGTTTGGCAGCTCTCAGAGAAGGAAAGACGTTAGGCATAACATTCACAGGGACCAAAGGAGAGAGCTTTGAAGCATAATAAAGAAGCAATCCCTCGTAGCAGTGTGCAGTGTGCAGTGTGCAGTAACAGTCCAGTGGAAAGAAATGCCTACTAGACATTGACAGAGTGCATTCAAATTGTCCCTGTAGGAATACAGTACTTTATATACCATGCATTTGTAAGACGGAGAGAAGAGTGAAGCCAGGGCATTGGAGACTTACATATCAATGAAATAGGTGAATCTGCTCGGGTTTTCAGGGAGAATATTAAGAGGCTGAACCTATTTTGGGAAAAGAACTCAGCACCTTGGATAGCTCCTTTAAAGGTTCTTGTGGGTTTTTTTCGGGCTATAGGGCCATGTTCTAGAGGCATTTCTCCTGACGTTTCGCCTGCATCTATGGCAAGCATCCTCAGAGGTAGCTTGAACTGCTTGCCATAGATGCAGGCGAACGTCAGGAGAAATGCCTCTAGAACATGGCCATATAGCCCGAAAAAACCCACAAGAACTTGTGGTGACTCTTTCTGCAAATAATTCAGCACCTTGGATAGCTCCTTTAAAGTTTAGAATAAAATCCAGACAAAATTCACTAATCTCACTGAAGGGAAAGCCAGCCACCAGCTGTCAAATGGTTGAGAAATGAAATTAACTTACAAATGTACAGAAAACTAATGTGAACATCCAACATCAGAGATCAAAATAGCTAATTGTTGAGGCACATCAGTGTCAACTGCAGAAAGACATTTTGCCAGCTTGGACAGAAATGGTTGTTAGGCCAGAAAGCAAGAACTTACTAGATATATGGTGGAGGTTGAAAGTGAGAGTAGCCAGAATTTGTTCATGGAACAAGCAATGATTCATGAAGTTATTAGACCAAACCATTATTTATTACTCAGTCCCATGAGTTCCAAGGCCAGAGAAGCAGCTGGCGGAAACAGAAGAACGGCATGCCCCAGAGAACCATGCTTGCTCCATCAATGTCCAACATTTACACAAATAACCAGCCACTGTTAGAAAGGACAGAGAGTTTCATCTATGCTGATGATCATGCCATCACCACTCAAACAGTGAGTTTTGAAATGGTTGTCTTCGAAGCTTTAGGTGCTATTACTGCCTATTACAGAGAAAACCAGCTAATTCCTAATTCATCTAAAAAGCAGTCATGTGTTTTTCACCTAATGAACAGACAAGCATCTCGGGCTTTGAGGATTACCTGGGAAGGAATCCCACTGGAACACTGCAGCACATCAAAAGACCTGGGAGTTATCCTGGACCGTGCTTGGACTTACAAGAAGCACTGCTTGAATACCAAGCAAAAAGTGGGCACTAGAAATAATATCATACAAAAGTTGTCTGGCGGAACCTGGAGATCACAACCAGATACAGTGAAGACTAAAATGCAGTCATGTGCTTTGCACCTAAAGAACAGACAAGCAAGTTGGACTTTGAGGATTACCTGGGAAGGAATCCCTTTAGAGCATTGAAGCACACCAAAAGACCTGGGAGTTACCCTGGACTGTGCTCTAACTTACAAGAAGCACTGCTTGAATATCAAGCAAAAAGTGGGCACTAGAAATAATATCATACAAAAGTTGACTGGCACAACCTGGGGATCACAACCAGATACAGTGAAGACATCTGCCCATGTACTTTGCTACTCTGCTGCTGAATATGTATGCCCAGTGTGGAATACATCAAAGCAAGTTAAAACAGTAGATGTGGCTCTTGCTGAGACATGCATTATCACAGGATGTCTATGCCCTACACCACTGGAGAAATTATACTGTTTAGCCAGTTATGTGTCACCTGGCATCTGTCAGGAAATAGCAGCCAATAATGAAAGGACCAAGGCATTGACAACTCTGGCCTTTCCAGATATCAGCCAGCAAGTCAATACCTTAAATCAAGAAATATACAATTTTCAGGAATTAAAGCTGTTTTGAGACACTACTCATCTGTTGTCTGGGTCATTCTCCTTAAATTTAAACAAAGACATGATGTGTGTATGAAAATGTCTCTAAAGCAAAACCAAATGGCATGTGATTTGAATGCTATTTTCCTGCTTCTTGAGGTCTCTTCCAACTCTATAAGTCCATGAATCTATATTTTGTTTCCAGTAACAAATCTCTTGAGGGTATATATGCATGTTGGTGTATTTTTCTTAATAGATACATGGCATAGAACACATTCTAATGAGCTCCTTTCCAAGCTGAGATGGAAATTATGTTCAGAGGTGGGTGGAAAGGGGATAAAGTTGAAATATCTTAATCCTTGTCTTCAAGCTACATGCAGGAAATAGTAGTAAGATTTTTTTTGTTCTTGACTAATTATTCTCCACCGCAGACTGCTTTCCTTGTTCCTCTCCCACCCATTTCTCCTTCCTGCCTTCCAAAATCATTCCAGAACAATGATTTGCATCTTATCCCCGCCTCTTTCTGTCCACAAAAATTTGATAGGTAAATTTGCATGCCTAAGAGGGCAATTAATAAGGAATTACAAACAGTGTGTATTCTGAAGAAGAGTGCACTTCAGAATATTATGTAATTAGCCAGCCATTATAAATTAAAATGCTAGAAAAACAGTGGGGAGACAGCTATTTCATACACTTATCAAGTTGCTGGTTCTTTTTTTATATAATTTTCCACTGCTTTTCTTCTTTGATAAGTGAATAATCAAAACACAATTCAGGAAAATTTAAATAGTTTTCAAGCCTACGCATTTTCTTGAGAGATGAATGAAACACATATGTCATCTGCAATGTGCAGGATTAGGCCCGCAATATTTGAATTTACTTATCTATGTGAGCAATTGTGTGCTGATTTTAAATGTGAGAAGCAGACTCAACATTAACCATATTGCTGCTGAAGGGTGAAGCACAAGTCATGCCCTCTTCCCTCTCACACACACTAGTCAGTTCTGGTTGTGTTGAGATTAACTTCACAATTCAGCAGCAGATCAGTTGCACAACTTCAGCGCTTTCCAGTAGCTTCTTCCTGCACAGTATTTTCAGTCAACTGCTCCCACAGCCTGCAGTCACTCTGGAACCTTTTACAGACACTTGAGTGCATGCCCAGCCCTTGTCAGTTTGACCATTGTCTTTCCCCCAGTCTAGATGACATTACAAACTTACCACAGCATACAGTTATGTCTTGTCTTAGCAGACAGGTTCTTTTAATTACATATAGCCTTCGACAAACAACATCACAGCACCAGGAGAAATATACACTGTACATGACTTCCTTATATACAATTCTATACAATTACACATAGTAATCTCTGATTGGTTCCCAACTCATTAACTTAACACAGACCCAGGATTACATCATTCACAATCACCTGGACTAGGCCAGAACACATTCTCCAAATAATTCCCTATATACAGTTAATGCAAAACTCAGCATTTCCAATACAAGCCCATTAGCAGTGCATGACTCAGCTATATTACATTACAATACATTGTAAAACCTGACTGGTTGTGATATTCTGACAGCCGAAGCAAAAAAACCCCCCCAAAATCAGTCTCCTCCTCCTCCTCCTCCTCCTCCTTTGGATTCTTAAAGAGCAAGTAAGGATGGGAACTGCGAAGTCTACAGGTTGCATGCTACTGTCACCTGGCCTTTTTTTTCCTGGGGGGATGGGATGTCTTCAGTCACTACCAAAATATTTTGGACAAAATGAGCTTCTTTATTGGAAAAAAACTGCAGGGTAAGATTAATAATAATAATAATAATAATAATAATAATAATAATAATAATTATTATTATTATTATTATTATTATTATTATTATTATTATTTATATCCTGCCACCATCTCCCCAAAGAGACTCAGGGCAGGTAACATGAGGTCAAGCCCAAATTATTACAATAAGTCTGCTTCTGAGAGTTAAAAAATAATTACAATACAATATGAACCGGCGCGGATTCTAAGACCTTCTGGGGAGGCCCTCCTTTTGCTCCCACCACCGTCACAAGTATGGTTGGTGGGGACAGGAGAGAGGGCTTTCTTGGTGGTGGCCCCACGCCTCTGGATCACCCTTCCAAGGGAATTAAGACAGGCCCCATCCCTCCCCTCCTTTCGTAAGAGTTTGAAGACATGGTGGTTTCAACAAGCCTTTGAGAATGACCAGTTCTAGTCCAGCCCCAAACACTGTTGAAAATTCTAGCATAGCTGCAAGATGCATTTCCTTGTTATTGTGTTTCTCAAACCTAAGGAAACAAAGGTTGCAAATATCTAAAGAGTTCCTTCCCACAAGGGAAAAGATCCTATGGAAACTGTCCTTGCCAGCAAGGGAGACAATTTAATTACTGTATTGTCGAAGACATTCATGGCCAGAATCACTGGGTTGTTGTAGGAACATGGCTATATGGCCATGTTCTAGAGGCATTCTCTCCTAACGTTTCACCTGCATCTATGGTGCATTCAGATTGAATTACTTTTCAGAGGACAAACATTAAAGTACATTGGTGGTCTCCTATTTGACAGCCAATGATGCACAGATATAATAGCAGAAAATATTCAACACACAAAAATTCCAGGTGGGAAAGACTTTTTAAATGTAAGATTGATTTCTATGCCATAACTGAAATGCTCTGATGATGTCATTAAATATAATGCATTTAATATTGACCACAGTGGCTCACAGCTTGTCATTCAAACATGTCCCCCACAGAGAGAGAATATAGTTTAGAATGGAATTTAAGAAAGACATCTTAGCTAAGGGACTATTTCTAGATAAATGAGGGGATTGTTCCTTCTGATAGATGAGTTCATATCTGGGTATGTGCCAAGCTGGGTTTATGCCATGTCAAACAATCTGAAGCTGGAACCATTCTAGGCCCACTTTGCATTGGCATCTCTAGCAAATATGTAGAAGATTGAGAGTGAAAGCATTACTTCTTTTGTACACAAACATTAGGTGGATTTCAAAACCAATAAATGTGGTTGATTGAAGGCTCTCAACCTTAAAAAGTAAGGTTGAAATTAATATTTTGTTCTTTAAAAACCAAAGATTGTTTCATTTGGGGAGGGGAGGGATTGCAGTCAATAAGGTCAGCAAGATGCAAAGTTGACACAAAAAGAAAATGCTAAACCAGCAGCTGTAGATCAATTATGGGAACCCGGTGGCTTAACTAAACATTGGCACATTTAATTAAAATCTTTGTATTTCACTAATAACTGTACATGTTCATAAGGCTTTCTTATTGATTTCAGCTATTTCCCATTTCTTCCCCCTCTTGGTAGATTTACAATTCCCTGTAACAGAGAATTAAAGGAAACATTTACAGTGATTAATTGCACACAACTGTATAAGCAAACGGAGCAAGCCGACCATCCCCACCCTTTTTACACAAAAGCTTGTCAGCCAGTAATAAAACAAAGACAGCATTGAGGGGAGAAGATTTCCATTTTCTGTCACCTTCCTATGTAGAAATTATGAGAACAATATAAAGGAGTAAGAACATAGTCTAGCCATGGTTAAGAAATACTGAATTCATAAACACAGGAGAACAAGAGGGCTGGTACAAACAAAGGTTACAAGCTGGTTAGATGCAGAGAATGCCACGGATATAGTGTATCAGGATTTCAGTAAGCCATTCAACGAGGTCACCCATGACCTTCTGGCAAAGAAACTGGTCGAAACTACAGTTAGGTCAGTGGTTTTCAACCTGTGGGTCACCAGATGTTTTGGCCTTCAACTCCCAGAAATCCTAACAACTGGTAAACTTGCTGAGATTTCTGGGAGTTGTAGGCCAAAACATCTGGGGACCCACAGGTTGAGGACCACTTGGTTAGGTGGATCTGTAATTGGTTAAGGATGCTCACCAATGCTTCCTCTTCATCCTGGAAAGAAGTGATGAGTGGAGTGTGAAAATCGCTATCTACATGGATTTATCAAAAACAAGTCATGCCAGACTAATCTGATCTCTTTTTTGATAGAGTTACAAGCTGGGTAGATGCGGGGAATGCCGTGGATGTAGCGTACCTGGATTTCAGTAAGGCCTTCGCCAAGGTCCCCCATGACCTTCTGGCAAGGAAACTAGTCCAATGTGGGCTAGGCAAAACTACGGTGAGGTGGATCTGTAATTGGTTAAGTGGACGAACACAGAGAGTGCTCACTAATGCTTCCTCTTCATCCTGGAAAGACGAGTGGAGTCCTGCAGGGTTCCATCCTGGGCCCGGTCCTTTTTCAACATCTTTATTAAGGAGTTAGATGAAGGGTTAGAAGACATGTTTGCAGACAACACCAAATGGGGAAGGATAGCCAATACTCCAGAAGACAGGGGCAGAATTCAAAATGATCTTAACAGATTAGCGAGATGGGCCAAAACTGACAAAATGAAGTTCAACAGTGACAAATGCAAGATACTCCACTTAGGCTGAAAAAACGAAATGCAAAGATACAGAATGGGGGATGCCTGACTTGAGAGCAAAAAGATTTTGTGAAAAAGATTTTGGAGTCCTTGGGGACAACAAGTTAAACATGAGCCAGGCCCGTAGCCAGGATTTCGTTTCGGGGGAGGGGGGGGCTAATTTTTTTTGGGGGGGGCTGAGTTTCGGGGGAGGGCTGAGTCTGAGTGAAAGAGGGTCTACCCTAGCAAACCTTTTGTATCATTACCCCAAATACCCCCATGCATATGGGATATATTGAGTATGGTGATCAGATCATGATATGAATAAACATAACAGTTTAAATAATGCACCAGTAAGGCCTTTTCGCGCACCACCATGAGAATTTCGGGGGGGGGGGCTGAAGCCCCCCGAGACCCGCCTGACATGAGCCAACAATGTCATGTGGTGGCTTAAAAAGCCAATGGGATTTTGGCCTGCATCAATAGGAGTATAGTGTCTAGATCCAGGGAAGTCATGCTACCACTCTATGCTGCCTTGGTCAGACCACACCTGGAATACTGTGTCCAATTCTGGGCACCACAATTGAAGGGAGATGTTGACAAGCTGGAATGTGTCCAGAGGAGGGTGACTAAAATGATCATATGTATATGTATATGTATATCCCAAACAATCCTAAATTCAAAACACTTCTGATCCTGAACATTTTAAATAAAGGACATATAATATACCATTCACTATCCCAAAATTTATATCCTTTTTAAAAGTAATTTTTATTTAGAAAAAAATGTAATGATACAGTAAAAGAGGGGGAACATTATAAATGTATATAAAAGAAGGAAAGTTAAAAGACAGAGCTAAAATTCAAAAGAAGATAAAAAAGAAAGAAAGGAAAAAATTGATAAAACGAGAACTATTTCCTATCTTCGCCTCGAAGAATTATTGTCGGAAGGAAAGAAAAAATATATTATTTATATATTCCTAGTCCTTTTTGTATATAATTTCAATCATTCCGTGTTTTTCATATGTTGGTTTCATTTACTATTATTTTCAGATTTTCATTTTTCAAAAAACATTTCAGGAGTGTACAATCTGTTTTCTTTTTGGGATTTGGAGAGTGGCATGAAATTTCATCAGTCAGTATGTCCATATTCATTATATCTAGTAATCTTAATACCTATGATATTCTGGTTGGAATAATTTCCTGTTTCCAAAGTTTTCCATAAGTTAATATTACTGCTGTCATCATGTAGGTAAAAAGTTTATCTTGATTTTGGTCTAATACCAAGTCAAACATATCTAATAAAAAATATTCTGGCTTGAACTTATATTTATCCCAAAATTTATATTCGAGGGTCTGGTGAAATAATAAAAACAATTTAAATCATTATGACAAATATTATTGTTAAGGTTGATAACAATACATTGTTTGTTCTGGCAAACCTCACAATTTTGTTCTTATTCTGTATAAAAAAATTCACATTTTGGGGTGTGTACAGAAGTTTTTCAAATGCAAGAATTTTATTTTCTATGTAAAAACTGCTGTTTTTTGTTCCAATTTGTGCAGAATGAATCCACAATTACAGGATTTGCTATGTGGAGTATAGAATTTTCAACATTATTTTTTTTATTTATATATAGCAATATTTTGTGCCAATAATAATAATAAAAATAATAATACACTTTATTTATATTTCACCTTATTTCTCAGGAGGAACTCAGACTGGATTACAGTTTTACATATATAAGGCAAACATTCAGTGCCCTTTTTCATTGTAAAAATAACATACAATATACAAACAGAGGTCAAGGTCATGTGTAGAAAGTGCTTTTTGTGGGAAAATACCATTTTCCCACAAATTTTGTGCAAATTTTGTGCAGAATGTCCAGAGCCATGTATAGTGTTTGAAAATGTTACACTTTTCAAATACTTCTCTTTGGAATAAAACTAATGAAGAATTACATCCCTATTTCCCATTAATTTGGTAGAAAATGATTGGATCTCAATTTTTCTCAGTGCACATTTGAGAGGTGAGCTAAACCTATGTTTGACAATAATAATAATAATAATAATAATAATAAGAAGAAGAAGAAGAAGAAGAACAACAACAACAACAACTTTATTTTTATACCATCTCCCCTAGGGGACTTGGGGCGGCTAACAAGGGACACGCCCAAAATTACAATTAAAACACACATGTAAAACACTTAACCAATTAAACCATCAGATAAAAACAAATAACAGCACAATTGAAAGCAATATAAAAACAATAAGGCTGAAAAAAATATAGCTGAGGTATAGATTCAATTTATTTATTTGTCGTGTCAGGGCAACCAGTCAATTATATTATATTTCTAACAGAACAAAGCAAACAAACAGACAAAATACAAAATGTGTGAGTTTGGTAGTTGATTAAATGTCCTTTGACCAGTATCTGGCCACTTGGAGTGCCTCTGGTGTTGCTGCAAGAAGGTCCTCCATTGTGCATGTGGCAGGGCTCAGGTTGCATTGCAGCAGGTGGTCAGTGGTTTTCTCTTCTCCACACTCGCATGTCGAGGATTCCACTTTGTAGCCCCATTTCTTGAGGTTGGCTCTGCATCTCGTGGTGCCAGAGCGCAGTCTGTTCAGCGCCTTCCAAGTCGCCCATTCTCTGTGTGCCCAGGGGAGTCTCTCATTTGGTATCAGCCATTGGTTGAGGTTCTGGGTTTGAGCCTGCCACTTTTGGACTCTCGCTTGCTGAGGTGTTCCAGCGAGTGTCTCTGTAGATCTTAGAAAACTATTTCTAGATTTGTCGTTGACGTGCTGGCTGATACCCAAACAGGGGATGAGCTGGAGATGTCTCTGCCTTGGTCCTTTCACTATTGGCTGCTACTTCCCGGCGGATGACAGGTGTGCATTCATAGATTCATATGATTCAATGAATGCAATACATTTTTACAGGAGCACAGGAAAGTGCAACAATACAGTAAACTGGGCACGAAATACTGTCATAACGCATATTGAGGTAGAAAGTATGCCAGTGTAAAGTGCGGGCCAGTGTAAAGTGTGGAACTTCAAGTTGGGACAAGAAAGTTATTGGTGAGCTGCTTAGTCAAAAGTGAAAAGTGTTGCTGCCTTTAAATGCTGCATTACACTGTGTGACTCTGCCTTCTGTTTTTATTATTTCAAAATTGTATCAGCATGAATTTAACTTTGGTGCTTACTTCTGTAATACAATTTGTTCTTTGTACCTGTATTTATATATCTTAATATCTGTCAATTTTTCAAAAGATAATATCGTATCTTTTGAATGTCATAAAGCATAAAATGGAGCTCTATTTTATGGGCCATTATTTGATGTAAACCAATATTTCATTTAATTGATTAGATTACAGTTGGAAAAAATATAGAGAGAGACCTGATACAAATATCTTACACTAAACTAAACAGAAATTTATCTGACATAGCTACAACAGAAGATAATATGTTCAGAAGGTGCACTTTCATAGGATTTACAGTTCTCATGGACTTTCTGTCTGTTTAATCCCCCACAGTTATTATCAATGTTTTACATTACTTTAAAATAAATTATGTATCCCTCAAGATTTTTACTCATAGGTTAATCCCCCCAAAATTTGAAGAGATTTTCTCAGTAGAATATGTGCTTGAGGTTGTAATATAAAATGACACATGTTGTGCAACTCTATGCATATCTACTCAAAGATTTCACTGTTCTGGTACGGCTGTACCAGGAGCTCCTACTTTATTTGCTTTGTATTAAATGTTTGCTTGCAGTCCAAGGTTTCAAGGAGTCTGCAGAAGGGTGGCTTCCTTTGGTTGCAGTCATAGGGCAAGTCACCTGTCCATCATCGCTAAGTTTTGGTTAGTTAGTCTCAGCAAGGAAAGCTAATGTACAGGACGTGTGCAAGCTTCCCCTGTACAAAAGCTTCAACCCTTAAGACTTTCCGGGGGGAAACAGTCTTAAGAGCATCCAAGACCTTCCGGGGAAGAATAGTCTTAAGAGTCTCCAAAGATTTCTAGGGAAACAGCCCTAAAGACCAAACAACTCCAGCTGGAGAACATCTAAGCCTTTACTGGTAGGTCCACTCGGCATTTGAGAAGCAGTTCGACCCGGTAGTGGAGACCATATCAGTAAGGGTTAGATTACAGTCAGCCTGGGAGAAGTTAAAAAGGGGATTTTCCRTTTAAAGTAAAGAAGTAGTTATTGAAGACAGTTGCCTGTCCTTTGTGGGCAAGATTAGGAAGTCACCAGTTGCATAAAGCTTGGAAGCATTTCTTTTGCTTTATTGAAGACAAGAGAAGTKTCTGTTTGATTGTTCATTAATAAAAGACTTTGTTATACTTCACAAGCCATCTAAAGATCATTTGTAGTGGAAAACCTCTGAGAACTTCTCTTTGGGCCCCCTGGCTTCCCGCTGGGCAAAGGTTGCATGTCCTGTTCTGAAGGAAATTCTTTACASGCCCAGCGCGTGACAGAACATTCACCATTCATGGGAATATACTATCTATATTATCAAAACAATTGTTATTTCATTATTAGTAGTATTAACTTTATTTCTATCCAGTCTTGCTCCCCATAAGAAGCCAAGGCTAACAATAATATAACACAACCCACTACAATTTAAAAACAAGAAAAATACAAAACTTTTAGAAAAGAATTTAAAACAATTAAATACCTGTGGCATAACTACAAAATTAAAATACAATAAAATACAATTAAAATTGTTAGACTTTGTGACACTGAAAATGTTTATCTGAGATGTTTTTAAGCAATGAATTTTTTTTATTGTTTTAAATTGTTCAGACCTGTTTAAATTGATGTTGCTTGTATTCCCTGAGATTTCATGGCAGAGAAAGATTGGTTGGTTGATTAGACAACTTGAGGCAGATCTGTTTTGAGAAGGTTCCCTCCCCAATAACGATTGAAGGCTAACTTTTTCCTCACCAGAGTTTTGGGCTATGTATTATTCTAGTTTCAAACAAGAGGGCAACAAGTTGGAATTTGTAGTAAAAATCTTCCGATATCCAAATCTCAAGGAAGAAGAAAAGCTAACTAAAAACATACATCAAAGCATGGCTCAAGCCCCATCTACACTGTCATACAATGCAGTTTGAACCACATTATAAAGTCAGCATAGACACATTTAAAGCAGACTGAACTGCATTGAACTGGATTATGTGAGTCTGCACTACCATATAATCCAGTGCAATTATATGGCTGAGATGGGCCTCAGTGGTGTCTGGCTGCACATTATTTGAGATATTAAAAAAACATCATTAGACTCAGTTTGGATCTACACTTCCCTATAATCCAGGTCAACGGAGTTACAGCATTCTGAAACTGGATTATACGGCAGCATAGAATCAGCCTCAGAGGCTGAGATACTTAATCATGTTTATGTAGCATGAGTGTACATACGAGGTGTTTGGGCTACAACACTCATGTTGTGAATGTTGACATTGTGTTGCCAAATGTATCTGCCAATGTGTTTCTGGGAGGCATCCAAATAGCCTGTAGAACAGTGGTTCTCAACCTGGGGTCCCCAGATGTTTTTGGCCTACAACTCCCAGAAATCCCAGCCAGTTTACCAGCTGTTAGGATTTCTGGGAGTTGTAGGCCAAAAACATCTGGGGACCCCAGGTTAAGAACCACTGCTGTAGAAGGTCATAGATCAACAATGTCACAAGTCTTGCTCAACCACTGTTCTAAGCAAATTATATTTCTGGGACCATCCAGACAGGCCTATATCCCAGGACCTATCTGGTTTTTTTTTACCAGAGGTGTCCAAACAATACTTCCAGTAAAAAAGAATTAATTCAGATATTTTAAGCAGTCAATGTGGTCCCTGGAGGCTACAAGATACAAAAGTGGGTTCTATCTCCACTCTGATAGCTCACTAACAGATTCTCTACCTTCCTAACAGGTCCAATTTTCCTTTCCCCCTTATGAGTTTCTTTGAAATCTCCAGAGTAAGAAGTTCCAGAAGGATAGAGGATGTCCCTTACAAGATGAGAACAGTCTTATCAGCTAGATCCTACATTTAAAAATGTTTATCTCGGTGTGAATAAATTTCCAGTAAAACAAAAACAAAAGGAAACAAAAATATGACATAACAAAACAATTCCTTTGTAAATAGCATCTAAAGTCAACGTATGTATCTTTGTCTGTCTGTACCTCTAAGATGAAGTGGTTTTTTAATGTCACGGATTTGGCTGTAGGTAGGTGAAGTGTCCCTCTGTGATGTCACAGGGAAAGAAAGGTAGCATGTGTATGAGGGGAAGGGAGGAGGGAAAAAAATGAAGAAGCCACAAAAAGAGTCATGTTGCCACGGAGACAATTGTGAGGGAGACTCCCTTAGAGCTGGAAAATGGAGAAAGTTGGTGGGCAGTGATCCCAAGGACACCCGGGATATGCCAGGCACATACGGTAGGTGACTCATTTGATGTAAGCATTAAAACGTATTTGGGAATTTGAAATGTGCGCCTCAGAGCAATTGGTGCTCATAGCCGGAAAAGACCACAAGGTTCATGAAAGAATAATAGATGAAATATTATTCATGAAAGAATATTCATGAAAGAATAGCAGACGGTACAGAGCAGAAGGTGAGCAATAACTAGTCCTCCACACAGGTCCTAATAAATAAAGCAGGCTTAGACCCCTTCCACGCAGCTGTATAAAATCCACATTGAACTGGATTATATGGCAATGTGGACTCAGATAACCCAGTTCAAAGAAGATAATGTGGATTATCTGTCTTGATATTCTGGGCAGTATGGAAGGGTTCTAAATCTTTGATAAAAAAAACACACACATCTATATAAATAAAAATGTAATGTTCGTTTGTGGGATTAACAGAACTCAAAAACCACTGGACGAATTGACACCAAATTTGGACACAAGACATCTATCAAGCCAATGTATGTCCTTCACTCAAAAAAATTGATTTTGTCATTTGGGAGTTGTAGTTACTGGGATTTATAGTTCACCTACAATCAAAGAGCATTCTGAACCCCACCAACGATGGAATTGAACCAAACTTGGCACACAGTTCTCCCATGACCAACAGAAAATACTGGAAGGGTTTGGTGGGCAGTGTCCTTTGGTTTTGGAGTTGTAGTTCACCTACATCCAAAGATGACTGTGGACTCAAAACAATGATGGATCTGGACCAAACTCTACAAAAATACTCAGTATGCCCAAATGTGAACACTGGTGGAGTTTGGGGAAAATAGAATCTTGACATTTGGGAGTTGTAGTTGCTGGGATTTATAGTTCGCCTACAATCACAGAGCATTCTGAACCCCACCAATGATAGAATTGGGCCAGACCTCCCACACAGAACCCCCATGTGGGCCACCGCAACGCATGGCAGGGGATGGCTAGTAAATAAATAAAGTACAGGCAAAGATGAAGTACTTTGTCCACATCATGAGAAGAAAGGAAAGCTTAGAGAAGACAATGATGCTGGGGAAAATGGAAGGAAAAAGGAAGAGGGGCCGACCAAGGGCAAGATAGATGGATGGCATCCTTGAAGTGACTGGCTTGATCTTGAAGGAGCTGGTGATGGTGATGGCTGACAGGGAGCTCTGGCGTGGGCTGGTCCATGGGGTCACGAAGAGTCGGAAATGACTGAACGAATGAACAACAAACAGAGAACAGCAATTACAGGGAAATAAGTTGTGGCTAAGAAAACAAACATAACATGAATATGTGTTATGCCTAAATTCTAAGACAGACAGCAACTAGTATCTAATAAGGTTAGGCCTGCTAAAATTACCATCTGTAATAAAAATTGAACGCAAATCCCTTCCCAACTGACAGGTTTTTGAATGAAAGGTATACAAATGGTGGTGTGTCTTGCTGGGAAAATATGAGGATAAGGCAGTTAGGGATTACTAAAGTCTCTGGGTGCTGGAAATATAATATAAATGATCACTTATAAAAGCGTAAGTAGCATTGCTGGAACATAATGTTATATTTTTCCATTGGCAGAAAACAAAGTTAAGCCCTTGGTGAATTTCTCCAACTTTTTATCGCACACTTCTGAAAAAAATCTTTTAGAGTTTGTTTTGTTTGGGGGCTTTTTTGGTTCATCTAATAAATGATTGAAAAGTGAACCATATTTAAATTGGGCAGAGAGTTCAGGAGGTTTTATTTAACAGTTACCTTGAAGAGGGCAGTCAGGTTGTTGACTGCTTGTTTCTGAACCAGCAGCTACCCTGGGAATATGGGACACAGTAGTGTTTAACCTGTATAAACCACTTCTGCATATTTTATGATTATGGCTTGACGGCACTTTCTCCCCTAATAGCAGGATAATTAGCTCAAGAAAAGATAGTGTTCTGGATATGATTTGAGTGTTGGATTTTCTTCCAGTTTACACAATGGAGAACTTACCTTAATCAACAACATTTTGGTCAGAATTTTTGCAATATTGCAAGATAATAAGATGAAGATGAAAGAATTGGAGAGTGTTCTGGGACAATGTCTGATCTACACTACCATATAATTCAGTTTCAAAATGCAGATTACCTTAATTGGACTGGATTATATGAGTATACACTGCCACATAATCCAGTTTGATTATATGGCCCAATTTAGCTGTCCGAACGCATCTCTCCTTATGAACCATCTAAGTCCGGGGAGGCCCTGCTCTTCATCACAAGTACGTTTGGTGGGTACAAGAGAAAGGGCCTTCTCCGTGGTGGCCCTTGGCTATGGAACGTCCTCTTTAAGGAGATTAGATCGGCTCCCTCACTCTTAACATTTCAGAGACAAGTTAAGACATGGTTATATGAGCATGAGTAACAAATGCAGAGTAACTGACATAGGAAATGGAATTTGGACAACGTTTTTAACTAGGAGACGCTGATGATAATGATGATGGTTTTTCTTGTTCCTATTGTGGTTTTATATTGTTTTAATGCTTAATCTGTATTTTGCTATTGTGTGTACTAACTCGTTGTAAACCGCCTTGAATCACCGATAGGCTGAGAAAGGTGGTATACAAGTATAGTAAATAAATAAAGAAATGCAGTGTAGATTCAGGCTTAGTTGTAAGTAACTCACAGCTCTGAAGGATCTTGCTGTCATATGTTAAGTAGGCATGGGATTGCATCCGTTTTTAGCCATTTCCTTTGCCCAATCTGGCTCCTTCTGTTTGTTTGGGTGCTAGTAACGGCAAGGGGGCAGCCATCACAGATTCCCGTCCGAAACGGGAGAATGTGGCAGTCAATCTCGGCGAAAACATTTTTTACTGCTTCTTTATTGATTCTATGGTCAGGAAGGCAATGTTTGATTTTATGTGCTAATTACTCCACACTTATTTTCTGTCTGATCAACTTACTGTCCATTTGGAGTACTTTTTGCCTTATGGTATCTTGCTTCACTTTACTGTCTTCTCCAGAATTTGTTTCTTGACCTAAACTCTTTCTTACTCTTTTTCTGTGCCCCATTTGTACCTTAACAACATTTCTAACATTTCACATATGAAAATTAATTTATTTATAGTTAAGTAGCATTGGAGTGATGTCAAGATGGTAAAAGTAATCAATGAAGATCAACACATGAGCTGTGAGGTGTTATAGGAACTTGCTTTTCTTTTACCTAGGCCCTATCTATATTGCTATATAATGCAATTCGAAACTGCATTATATGGTCAGTGTGGACTCAAATTGCAATTTCAGTCAGTTAAACTGCATTATATGGCAGGAATGGAGGAAGGAATGGATTAATAGGAATGAATAGGAAAGGAGGAAGAACATGGTGAGTTGAAACAAATAAACTAATCCAAACTACCGGGCACAATTCAAAGTGCAGACTTTAGCCTATAAAGTCCTAAACGGTTCTGGCCCAGCTTATCTATCTGAACGCATCTCTCCCTGTGAACCTTCCAGGAACTTGAGATCATCTGAGGAGGCCCTGCTCTCAATCCTGCCTGCTTCACAAGCATGTTTGGTGGGGATGAGAGACAGGGCCTTCTCTGTGGTGGCCCCTCAGCTGTAGAATACTGCCTAGGGATATTAGATCAGCCCCCTCCCTCCTTTCAAAAAAAGTGAAAACCTGGCTCTTTGAGCAAGTATTTGGAGCCACAGCATGAAAAAAAACCCCTCAAATCGGAAAATGAATTAGGAACGGCCAAGATGATGGAACAGTTGAGGATTTGAACAAAAAGACATAGTTTTTATAATTTTACTATTCATTGTTTTTATGTTTTTAGATGTATTGTGATGCTTTTGCTTTTTACCGATGTATGTATTTTTATATATGGCATCTAATTGTAGCCGACTTGTACACCGGCCTGAGTCGCCTTTGGGCTGATATGGGCGGGATACAAATATTGTAAATAAATAAATAAATAAATAAATAAATAAATAAACTATTTCATAGGAAGTAACAGAAAACAAGCTTATTTATTCTTCTAAATGACATTCCTCCAGACATTTAAGTATTGATTTACATATTCCCTATATAACAGAAAACTCATCAAATACTTCACACCTATATATTTAACAACTAATATGATATCCAGCATTTTCTCTACCACTTCCTGCCCCAACATGCACTTAAGTTGAAAGTTACATATTTTAGATTTTATGGGTGTTAAGAATTTACTTACTTTGCCATTAGTATGGATTGAAAGTTCATATGGAAATATTCATGAAAATGTTCACTAAAAGAATTCTAGATATGAGAATTTTTGCAGATTGAGCATATTCTGTATGAAAAATGCTCATAGTTCAGTATAGTTTTGTGTGCGGAAAATGTCATTGTGTGCTTAGAAAAAATCAGTGTATTTAAAGTTTCCTTTGCAGTGTTTTCTATACCAAAAATATCATTTATGTAAAGATATACTGGTTTCTATACAGGAAACCTTCTTTTCTGCACAAGATTGTTGTTCTCTATACAGAAATTTTTGTCCTCAAAAGTGTGTCATTATTTTTGCATTAGTAAGTGCAAATTAGTCTTGTAAAAATGTGTGGGTTTCCCACAACTTTCTAGAAAGAAAAAAAATGAAATAATTTTTATTCTTGCTTGCGAGGATGAAATTGACAAACACAGACAACTTTAATCATAAGTGATTTGATATGTTCACAAGTCGTCTCCTTCATTTCCTATTGCTGTTTCACATTGGTTCAGCTATCTGAGTTCTACTTATGACCTGCTCTCACTTGTTTTCTGATCTGATATGTTTGTTTTGTTTTTTCATGTCCTCTCCAGTAACAAAAGTGGTATGTGCCGAACAGTGTGATGGACGATGCTACGGCCGCTCAGTCAGTGAGTGCTGCCATCGGGAATGTGCAGGAGGCTGTTCCGGACCCAAAGACACCGATTGCTTTGTAGGTTTCTCTGTCCTTTCCTTTCCTTCATCCAGTAGCATTCTTCATTTTTATGCTTTCCTCTGAGGACTGTGTATTTTTTTTTATATGAGTGTGTCTATGCATGTGCAAGGAAGTTACTTTAATTATATTGCATATACAATGAAAGATATCCGCTCAATATTTTAGCATTCACATTTTCCCATTACATTTCTGTTACTTATCAGCTTATTCTGCCCATTAAAACATTTATGAGATTTGCAAATAGAGATTTGAAACCATTTATATGCTAATTGGTGTGATTTTTATCTTAAGTGAAAATACCCCCCTTCCCTTTCCTCCTAAAAATTAGCATTTACAGAATGTGAGCAATTCATTTAGAAATGTGATTTTAAACAAAACATGCAGAAAATGCCATCTAGCATAGTTTTCCTAAACAAAAATGTAAGATGTCTTTGCCAAAAGACTGAAGGAAGTGCTTTTTGTTTTTGCTCTGGGAAATATATGACTGCACTGTAAATGAGCAAGCCTTTGACTTTGTCAAAGGGCGATAAGAGGCACCCACAAACTCAACTATGCCAAAGTGTACTGGTCAAGGTGGGAGCTGGGCTGGTTTTCATGTCTTTCTTCCTAATGAAGGAGACTTGTTCGTTAAATTGCAAGTTAAGTTTCCTGTACAGGGTGAAAGTATTTCAGAATCTGGATGGGGTTCCTCTTGAGGTTTGGGACCTGCCTACCTGCGTGACCGCATCTCCATATATGAACCCACGTGTACCCTCCGTTCATCCGGAGAGGCCCTGCTCATGATTCCACCTGTGTCGCAGGCATGTTTGGTGGGGACGAGGGACAGGGCCTTCTCTGTGGTTGCCCCCCAACTTTGGAACACCCTCCCCAAAGACATTAGACTAGCACCTACGTTGGCAGTCTTTAAGAAGAACTTGAAGACCTGGTTATTCCGATGTGCTTTTCCAGAATAGTATAACCTCCAGCACTACATCCCAGAAGCACTTTATTAGAGCTTAAGACTCTCTGCACATTGCACTTGCCCAGAATCCTTTTATACCCAGCACTTTTTAACCTGTACCCTTCATTGGCCCAGCCCTGGTTTTATTGCGTAATAGTGTTATGTTTTGTTGTTGTTATTGCTTATGTTTTTATTTGCTTGCACTGCATTGTTATTGTTTGTTGTTGTTGTTGAGGCCTTGGCCTTTGTAAGCCGCATCAAGTCCTTTGGGAGATGCTTGCGGTGTACAAATAAAGTTTAATAATAATAATAATAATAATAATAATAATAATAATAATAATAGAGTAACGTTGGCTCCACTAGAATTACATGGATCCCTTTCCCCTTTTTTCTTGGTGTCTTAGTTTTAAGGCCTCAGTTTCCTCAGTTAGCTTTGTGTTGCCAAATGGTAAAAATATTTTCCTTCCTAAAGGTGTGAAATCAACTTCAAAAAGCCAAAAAAGCCTCCCTCCTGTTTGTGTCCTTAATTTTCTTTGTGTTGCCACTGAGGAAACACGAGAAATCCCATATAGTCAAAATATTTTCCTTCCTAAAGGTGTGAAATCAACTTCCAAAAGCCAAAAATGCCTCCCTCCTGTTTGTGGCCTTACTTTTCTTTGTGTTGTGTTTTTCGCATATTGTGCAATCGTGTCCACCATTAACGAAGCAATTCGAAAATTTCAGATATTGCGGAAAGTTCAGAATTTTTTCAGAAAGATTCGGAATTCAATTCCAAATTAAACCACCAGCATCCACAACGAGTTTTGAACTTTTTTTTTATCAAACAAGCTTACAACCTACCATAATACTGCACAAGTAGACAGCTAAAAGACTCTCTTGGTATTAGTCTATCAGTGGAAACATACCATTTTTACTTGCCTAATGCGGCATCAGATCTAATGTGAACCTCAATTTTCAAAACCACAAAATTTTAAAAAACACAAAACAAAACTTGCTGGCATATGTAATATGCAGTGACAAAAAAGAGAATTAGCCTCCAAATCATTGTCAAAGTCTTTCATGTCCAGAATCACTAGGTTGTTGTAGGTTTTTTGGGCTGTATAGCCATGTTCTAGAAACATTATCTCCTGACTTTTCAACTGCATTTGTGGCAAACATCCTGAGAGGTTGTGAGGAAGCTTGCCACAGATGCAGGTGAAACATCAGGAGAGAATGCTTCTAGAACAGGGCCATGAAGCCTGAGAAACCTACAACAACCCAGCCTCCAAATCTATTTGGAGCTGTCCCACCATGAATGCAAAAGAGAACGGCAAGCTGATATCTTCCCTCACTGTTCTTAAGTGGATAGTAAAGAACGGAATTCGTTAATTTGATTTTGACTGGTTTGCTTGTTGAATCATTTTGTGTTTTTTAAACTCTAACATTTTTATTTTACTGTATTTTAATTCTCGTGTTTTAGTTAATGGCATCAATGTTTGTTGTGTTTATTGTTGTAAATTGCCTTGAAAAATGCTACCTTTAAAGGTGAAACAAATTTATTGGCATTATTATTAATAACGATGCTGTTATAATAATAATAAAAGTAGTTTCAGACACATTGTACCAGAAAATGGTGTATGTATTTGTCACGTTTGGCTTACAGACCTCCCTTATGGGGAATATAATGCAGCATTTCATAGCTAAAATTAATGTGAAAAATCACACTCAAGTATATATTTACACATATTGTATTTCTGTCTGAGCCCATTAGAGCTGTACGGAATTTCTTTGCCTGAATTTTGAAATTGATTCCGTTGGTTCTCGAAGCATAAAAAGAACATGGTAGGATATTAACATGCTTAGTTGAAAGCTGTCATTGGCAAGTGTCATTTTGCTCGTGGTTGCTGCTACATCTCTTTTGCATTCTTATTACAAAGACATACTTTGAAATCAAGAGTTAGAAAATATTGGGAGCCCAGCGTATTACAGGCAATCTCCAGGTTCCAAACAAGATAGGCTCTGTGGTTTTGTTCTTAAGTTGAATTTGAATATAAGTTGAACAAGTACATTTTAAAGTGAAACTCCAGCCATTTTTAAAGCTTTGGATAGCATAGGGAAGGGTTAACACCCCTGTGGGTGCTTCTTTTGCTATCTGTGCCCATGTTCAAAAGACTTCACTTGTTGCAACTCAGAGTAGTTTTCACCTTGCTCCCAAACACCACCACACCAAAGCTGTAGATTTTGTAGTTTATTGAAGAAAAGGCAAAGTCAAAACATAGTATAAGAAATGCAAAGTTCCAAAAAGGCTTAAATGCAAAGACACAGTTCCCAAGATCCAAAGGCAAAAACATGAAGCATAATCCTTTAAGCAATGGTCAAACAATAGTCCATGAAAAACAGTTGAACACAAGAACCCAAAATCCCAGACTCAGGAAGCCAGAAGCGTGCTGCTTAAAGCCAAGGTTAATCCATAGAAGTTTGCATGGAAAGAGCCACGTTGAACTGACAACGCCTGTGTGTCAGTGAGAAGGCTAAATACCCTTTGCAATCATGAACGCATTGCGATGACCCTTGGCCGACTTGGCCTCTCGCTTACTAGCTAAGCGAGAACTTCTCCAGACCCTTAATTGCAGGCGATCTTGCCTGCTCATTAATTCATTATCTTTAAGGCTCTCTAATCCCTTATCTTGGTTTACCAGCTGGGCTGGATCACCGTGGGAAGGCAAAGGAGGCAAAGATATCTCCACCTGGCTGTGTGGGAATTCACTCCCGTTATCAGTCTCACTGACATTCTTTTCCCCTGAGAACTGACTTGCTGTTTCCCCTTCTGCAGCCTCACCTTCAACCCTGTCTGAGTGAACAGAAATCTATAACCCATCATCCTCCTCATCAGTGAACTCTGGCTCACAAGCCCCACAGGGCTCAGCTTCAGACTCAGAGCCATGAATCACAACATCACCTCCCATTTTATCCCCGTGACAATTGGATTTTGAACATTTTGATCTTCTCTTATGAAAACAAGGATTGTTAAGAAAGGTTCAGTGAAGACACCTTTTTCCCATGAGAACTATTTCAGGAATGCATTTTTTCTCCGAGGGGTAGATTCTCTCACTTTCTGTTGTCTCACCACCTTTCTTAAATATGACTTGTTTGTAAGTCAAATGTTTGTAACTCGAGGACTGTCTGTATTTGATTAGCTTGACTCGACAATGGTGGGGGTGTGCTTTAATACTGGTGTTTCATACTGACTCAAAGTGCATCTGTAAAATTATAGCACTTTGATACTTTTATTGCACACCAGTCTGGGAAGGCACCTTTGAACCAATCTCACACTCCAGAATCCAGTATTTAAGCAAATCAGTTTATTAAAGAATAAATGTAGCTTCAGCAAAAGGATAAACAATTATCAAAAGTAGTATAAGATATTGTCCATAGTAAAAGTCACTTAAACTTGAAGAACAGGAATCCAAACACCAAGCTCAGGCAAACTGCAACTGAAGACTTGACACACAGAGTTCATCCAGAGAAACAGGAATGCATAAAAACCATAACAAAGATCCAAGAGTTACAAGAGTCTGTGATCCCAATCCAATCCAGGAACAACACGAAATTCAGGAACAGAAATGTGAAAACATAAAATTGAAGGTCTATGAAATAACAGGAACATAAACTTGAAAACATGAAATCCAAGGCCCATGAAATTTGAACACAAGAAAGGAATTGCTGCCATAAACCAAACGTTGATTCCTCTGAGGAATCAGCCTAATTCACTTCTCATATATACTCAAAAGGTTATTCCCTTTCCCTTGGGAAGATGCAGGAGGGTTCTTCTTGTCGTAATCTGATGGAGCGACATCTCCCCTGAGCCATCTGTCTATGTTGAGCGATTTCATCTCTTCTATCTATCTCGAAGTAGGCCTCCTTTTCTGTATCCCCAATTAGCACATTCTTTTCACATTTCAACCCTGATTCTCTTGAGAAAAAAAACTACATCTGGCCTCTCAGCCTCTTTCTCTGCTTGTAATGGAACATCTAATGAACATCTGAGCTTCATCATGACTATCAACATTCTCCTGCCCAAAATCCCCATTTCCAGACCCCTGTGGGTCTGCAGAATCTTGATCACTGTTCTCTGAAATCTCAGGCAATGAAACTATCAAGTTAACCACAACAACTGCTATAATTTTCATGGCTCAATGTTATGGAATCATAGGAGCTGTAGTTTTACAAGGTTTTAACCTTCTCTATCAAATAGTGGTGGTACTTCACCAAACAATAAATTCCAGGATCTCATAGGATTGAGCCATGGAAGTTATCTAATTTAGTATAATTCTGCAGTATAGATGTACCCATAGATTGCATTGTCGAAGGCTTTCAAGGCTGGGATCACTCGGGCATTGTGTGTTTACCATGTTGTATGGCCATATTCTGGCAGCGTTTTCTCTTGATGTTTCACCTGCTTCTATAAGTGGTATGTTCTGAATGCAGGAGAAAATGCTGCTAGAACATGGCCATCCAGCCTGTAAAGCACACAACACCCTATCCATAGATTTTTTAAGACCAGAGCTTTTCAGGCTATCTGGTGTTAAGCACTAGCAGCCACCCGCTGCCTCCAACTCAGCATAAATTAGTGCTGTGGGATTGTGGAAATTGTAGTTTTATTAGCATTCTCTCCCAAACTAAAAATCCCAGGATTCTTTACCAGTGCTCCATAGCAGTTGAAGTACGTGGGGCTACCATTGAAAACGGCCCGGAAATTTCAGTTCGTTCAACGGTAGGAGGCCAGGTTGTTAACTGGTGCTCCTTACAGAGAGAGGTCACCCTCCTGTTTAAGGAGCTCCATTGGCTGCCGTTCATTTTCTGGGCCCAATTCAAGGTGCAGGTGCTTACCTATAAAGCCCTAAACGGTTTGGGACCCGCCTACCTGCGTGACCGCATTTCCGTATACGAATCCATACGATCTCTTCGTTCATCTGGAGAGGCCCTGCTCACGATTCCACCTGCATAGCAAGCGTGATTGGTGGGAACGAGGGACAGGGCCTTCTCGGTGGTGTCCCCACAACTCTGGAACTCCCTCCCCAAGGACATCAGGCAAGCCCCAACATTGGCAGTCTTCAGAAGGAGCTTGAAAACATGGATGTTCCAGTGTGCCTTCCCAGATTAAGGAATCCCAAGCAATATGTCCCAACTGCACTTTACGAGAGTGTTAGAATTGTCTGCACACCCTCTTATCCCCAAAGTATCCATTCTATTTCACCTGGATATGCCCAGCATTTTTTAAAAAAATTAATCATTACATTTGGCCCTGCCACAGGTTTTTAAATACGTCGTGATTTTTGTTACTGTTTTGCTGTGTTATTGTTTTATCGTATTGTTGTTATTGTGTTTTTTGTTTCTGATGTATTTTGGGCTCGGCCTCTTGTAAGCCGCACCGAGTCCTGTGGGAGATGGTAGCGGGGTACAAATAAAGGTTTATTATTATTATTATTATTATTATTATTATAGTAATACCAAACCACTTCGATTCTACAGTGTACATGCTATTTGTGGTCTTGTCAGCCAACCTATCTGAACATTCTCTTTTGGATTTAACTGTAATCATGACACTATCTAGAGGAAAAATAGATTTTCCAAGAAGAGATATTGTTATTATTAGCTATCTCTAACCCCATTTACATTGCCATGTAAATCCAGATTATCTGCTTTGAACCGGATTATACTGCAGTGTGGAAGGGGCTTTTGTTGTAATCCAAAGTAGCTGAGTGTCTTTATAAAAATGTGTTCCTTATACAGATGAAAGCAGCCAGAAATTGTTTTAGATCAATGTAGACAATTGCTGCGTTGCTATAGAGTCTTTCCTGGGGACTTTTCTATGTTTCAAGTGTTAGTTATACACACATTGTTCCTACTACTCCTACTAGAAAAGCAGGAAAAAGCCAGAGTATTGGCATCACCAGACTCCACAGTATCTAGGCCAGCCCAAAGGCTTAGACTGCACTATATTCTGTCACCAGAACCAATAAACAAGGCTTCATGGCCATAAATCAAAACTTGACTGAGCTTTTCAAATTGATATTATTAGATCTTTTGTGGAAGACTATCCTCTCCTTGGGTTATATATGTCATTAGCTGTTTGAATCTTTATTATACAGTCACTAAGCAATCTATTTTGATGATAAGTTACGTGAAAAGACAAAGGCAGTGGATAAGAGAAAATAAATATGTGAGTTCTGCTATGTATTAATTAACAAAATTTCAATGTATGATGAATTAAGAGATCATCTGACATATAATACTTGCTTGCTACTAGCTGCAATATCCTGCTGCGAAAATTTCTAGATAAGGCAAGCATCCATTGTTCTTTGTGTGCTGGCAGGTAGTCATTTGAAAGCAAATCTGTGCCTGTCTCCACAGCATTAATGTTTCAGTAAAATTTACTCACAAAGATTTAGAGGTATTTAGAGCACTAGGAGAGAGAGAATTAACATGTCTGTTTTTGCTTCTAATGACTCCGTGTTAATTTAACACATTTGTCTTGAACTAAAATAATCTTTGTTGTAACAACTCTATTTATTTATTTATTTATTTATTTATTTACAGCTTTTATATTCCACCCTTCTCACCCCGCAGGGGACTCAGGGCAGATTACAGTGTACACACATATGGCAAACATTCAATGCCAATGTTTGACATACAAACATATACAGACATAGACAGAGGCTATTTAACTTTTTCTGGCCACCAGGGGAGCTGTCGCTTTCATCATCCATCTGCGACACTGATGAAGTCCTTCCGCATTCCCCGCATGCTTTGCTGAAGTCTTTATGGCCTCGTAAATTAGTTAATCTATGAGTTTCTGTCCATCTGAAGAGGCTCAGCTTTTAACCATTGGCACACAGGGATGCAGTTATCTGTGAATTGTCTTCTCCAAGGATGCATTTTTCTTCCTTCTGTCCAAAAATTTTGAAAAGCAACACATTTTCAAAGCTTTTTCACAGTTCAGGACCTATCCATATCTATTTCCACAGTAAAGTTTTACACAGAAAACAGCATTTTCTATGCAGGAAACAGCATTGTCTACACAGAAAATCAATCAGAAAAACTTTTTTCTAGCCAAAACAAGTTGTTTTGTTTGCAGAAAACGCTTCTGCACAAAACATCAATGTGCTAATTTTGCAAAGAATTTCCGAACATGTTTTTGACCACTTTAAAAATATTTTTGAATATTCACTTCATCCTAACTGGTTTTTAAAATTAATTTAATGAAGTCTTGTGTTCTCTTGCCTAATTACTCTATTGTTCTTCTTGGTGGTTCCTTTTCTCTCTAAGGGCCAATCCAGAAAGGCCCAAATCACAGGATTACACTGCCATATAATTTAGTTTCAGAATACATATCAATTGCAACAACTGGGTTATATGACAGTGTAGACTCATATATTCCAGTTCAGTGAGGTTAATGTATTGTCGAAGGCTTTCATGGCCGGAATCACTGGGTTGTTGTAGGTTTTTCTGGGCTATATGGCCATGTTCTGGAGGCAATTTTTCTCCTGACGTTTCGCCTGCATCTATGGCAAGCATCCTCAGAGGTAGTGAGGTCTGTTGGAAGTAGGAAAAATGGGTTTATATATCTGTGGAATGACCAGGGTGGGACAAAGGACTTTTGTCTGCTGGGGCTAGCTGTGTATGTTTCAGCTGATCACCTTGATTAGCATTCGATGGCTTGGAAGGGCCTGGGGGGAATCTTTTGTTGAGAGTGATTTTATGTGCCTGTTTATTTCCCCTCTGTTGTTTTTCTGTTGTAATTGAGGTTAATCAGTGAAGTTAATCTACATTCTGAAATGGGATTTTGTGGCAGTGTAGATCCAGCCTATGACTATTGATAGCTCATTGAAAATGAGAGTGTCTTTTTTCTAAACTTTTGTTTTAGTATAGTTAATTTTCAGCTTTTCTTTCGAACAAAATATGAGCTTAGAAAACAGCCTTCCAACCCTTTAAAAGTAAGTGACATCCATATCATCAATGTACATATATCATCAATCATCAATCAATAGAAAAATCTTTAACCCAACTGAAGACGGAATAAATTCTGAGCCAAGCAATACTAAGATTATGTCATTCAGATATAATTTTTAAAAATAACGGTACTAGTGAGGATCTTTGTTTTACCCTTTTATTAGTTGGGATATGAAAGTTAATGAGCTAGAAATAGCAACTCTTATTCCAGCAGTCACTGGAATAGAGTTCCTTGATTAAAAACAATAGTCAATTGTTGTGTTGGCTTGTTGACCAGTTGACGCCACAATAGGTTTCTATCAATTGAGCTGTTGGAAAAATCACAAAGACAACAAATATATGTTTGGTTGGAATGCCAGTTCTTTGTAGAGCTAAGAATTAAGAAGTTAAAAGATGATCAATGGGATTAAGTCAACCCATTCAAGGAGAATGACAATTATTAGATTTTCAGTACTCCCATTTAGTCAACAGATGTTTACTATACAATTTAGGCCTCGTCTACACTGCCATATAATGCAGTTCCAGAATTCAGATGATCTCCTTTAAACTGTATTATGTGGTGTAGACTCATATAATCCAGTTCAAGGCAGATAATCTAGGTTCTAAAACTGCATTATGTGGCAGTGTAGACCGAACCAGAGGGCCCTTCCACACAATCATATAACCCAGAATATCAAGGGAGAATATCCCACAATATTTGCTTTGAACTGGGTTTATTTATTTAGAACTTTTGTATCTCATTCTTCTCTACCTCCGTGGAGGGACTCAGAACAGCTAACAGCAAGAATTCAATGCAATACGAGAAATATCATAAAACAACATACACAATAAATAAGTTCTAAAATACATATAAAAAGCAATACACCAAGTTAAAAACATCATCCAACTCAACCAACTGTTGTTGTCCATTAACTTTTAGTCAATGCCGGGTCATCCCTCAATCTACGAACACCTGGTTCCAGAGCCAGGATTTTAGCTGCTTGCTGAAGGACAGGAGGGGGAAGACCTAATCTCTCCAGGGAGGGAGTTCCATAGCCAGGGGGCCACAACAGAGAAGGCCCTGTCTCTCATCCCCACCAAACATGACTGCGAAAGTAGTGGGACCGAGAGCAGGGCATCTCTGGAAGATCTTAACATCCTTGATGGTTTATAGGAGGAGATGCTTTAGGGCAGTTAAACTGGGCCGGAACCATATAGGGCAGTGGTTCTCAATCTGGGGTCCCCAGATGTTTTTTGCCTTCAACTCCCAGAAATCCTAACAACTGGTAAACTAACTGGGATTTCTGGGAGTTGTAGGCAAGAAACATCTGGAGACCCCAGGTTGAGAACCACTGATATAGGGTTTTGTAGCTTAAAACCAATACCTTGAATATGTCAAGGTATAGATTGGCAAAAAACTGCTATATAATCCATTGTACTCTCTTCTCTATTGCTGACATGAGACACCCAATATTATTTCTTGATGGCTTCTGTTAAGACATTGCAACTGACACAAAGAGAGGATCTTTTAGAACCTCATACCTGGCTTGTTTATGTTTGTATCATAGGAAATCCCCTCAACAGGTGTGGCTTGAGAATCTTGTCCAAAATTAGTAGCTTTAGAGAGACAATGTGGTGTAGTGGTTTGAGCACTGGACTACAACTCTGGAATGCAGGGTTTGGTTATCCACTTGGCTATAGTATCCCACTTGTCAACCATGGGTGAGTCTCACTCTGAGCCCCAGAAGCCATGTGATAAGTTCATCTTTGAGTCAGAAAGAACTTGAAGGGCACCCATAACAATTCATTTCAAACTAACCTTAATTATAGCCTTAAAATCTCCACACATCAGGAGCATTGTAGAAATATATTGACACTCTAGTAAGTCTTCAAATAAACTATTCCAAATGTTATTGGGATCTGTCTATTTTATTCCTGTTGTCATCAATTAGCCAAGGCTCATGTTTCTGTTGTCAACAATTAGCCAAGGCTCGTTTTCTCTAATCCAAGTACTGATATGCATTTTAATCCTTGTTTTGTAGGCATGTATGAATTTTAATGACAGTGGGGCTTGTGTCACCCAGTGCCCTCAAACCTCAGTCTACAATCCTGCCACTTTCCAGATGGAAAACAACCGGGATGGCAAATACACCTATGGAGCGTTTTGTGTCAAAAAGTGCCCACGTAAGTTGTAGCCAGGCTGCTTTTCCCTCAGGGAAGCACAACCCTTTCAGAGCTGCATGATCGAATTCTTAAGAAATCATTGCAAAACATGTCATTTCTACAACTGAATTAATTATGTGATTGGGGTAATAGCCTCACCCGCTTGCTTCTATAGCTGAACCTTGATGATATTCTTAGAATGGTATTGTGGAATCTTGACATTTTAATAATGCACTTTAACCTTCAGAGATCTGCTAAATATTATGGTTTGTGTCGTCAAAGTCTCAGGTTCATTCCTATATCAGCCTTCTCTGCATATCAGATGTCAAATATGAAGTATATTCTAACATTTCTTTTTTCTTAAACAGCCCCATTTTGTTTCCCTCTCAAACCTGAGTGGAAATTACCTTTTATGTTTGACCTTTCCTTGAAATTTAAGTGTGCGGTCTGATAATGTTGCTCTGAACAGGCTAGTTGCTATCAAGATTTGTAAAATATTATTCATGAGTCCAACATTACAATGTTTCCTATAGACAGCAGAATTCAGTCAGTATAAAACACCAAATGCTCCATCATAAATGTATATCATAGTTCTTAAACAATTTACGTGGATTAATCTCACTAAATTCAGCAGGGATAGAGCAGAATAAGTAGTCTGAGGGAAAATATTTCCTTGTTACTTTCAAGAGTGTATATCAGGCATGGACAAAAGGGTTTTTTTGTCTTAGGACCACATGTGGGCTAGGAGGGAGGGTAGCTGGGCACACACTGGGTGGGATGGACCCAGGACGGGGAGGGCCTGGGAGAGGGTGGGGACCACGAGGGGGCAGGGCAGTGCCTAGGTAATACTTAGGTTGTCCTGCTGGCATAAGGATGGGGCTGCTCACCCCATCCTTATCTTGGAATGAAAATGAGACATTAGGTGAATGCCCCAATCTTTCTCCCCAATACTCCTTATTTGAGCTTTGGGCTGTCCTCTCAGCATTATGCCGGGAGGAGGGCAAGAACACCGTGGCTGAGGGCAGTTCAGAAGGTTCTCAACCACTGTGTGCCTTGCTTGAGTTGTCCTCCCAGCATAAGGACACGGCTGTTCACATCGTCCTTATACCAAGAGGAGGGCAAGACACACGGTGGCTGAGAGCAGTCCAGAAGGTTCTCAACCATTGTGTGCCTTGCTCAAGCTGTCCTCCCAGCATAAGGACACGGCTGTTCACACCGTCCTTATGCCAAGAGGAGGGCAAGACACGCGGTGGTTGAGAGCAGTCAAGAAGTCTCTCAGCCTCTACCTGCCTTCCTCTCCCATCCTTTCTGCATAAGGATGCAGCATCCCAGCATCAAAAATGTTTGGCGTCAGGAGTCTACAGGCAGCACATTTCACTGAGGCAAGATGCTAATAAACAATAAGCAAACTTGTTTTTATGCCAACACTCAGCTGTTACATCTCTGTCACAGGCTGAGTGACTTTGTCCAATGTCCTGAAACAATTTCAAAAACCATCAGCAGTGAGGTGTCAATATCCAGCTGAATCTGTCAAAGGTGTGAAAAATAACTAATTACTTTAATTAAAATCGGATCTCAATGTTAAGAAAGCCAAACAAATAAAGACCTTGTGGCCACTTTATTCACACTTCTACTGCTTCTCCAAATATTGTGTCAACATGATAGCAAAGAGTACATTCAGATCAACTCTGGGCTATCTGCTGTCAGTTTCTAGATCATCTAATTGGAAAATGTGAGATGTGAAATTGGAGAAGGCCATGAAACAGAATTTTCAGATTAACACTCAAGCTTGCCCAGGATTTCTGTCATGTCTAGTTAAAAGGATATTGGATTGTATAGGGGAAAAGACCCCTTACTTAAAACCGCTATTAAGAAGACAGTACTAGACTAGCTTGACCAGTCATCAGACATACAACCTTATCACAAAGGCCTATGGATTTGCATTGTGGTGAATATGTGGGGTCCTGGTGAGGGGGGTGGAGAATCCATCACTACATACCCTGCATCGCCTGACTTACGCCTACCCATCCCATGAGGGAAATGCTGCCACCTGGCTTCCCCCCATTGCTCCAAAGGCAACATAGGAAGCTTCCCATATTGCCACAGTGGTGGCATACTCCGCTTGCTCTCCCCTTTCACCACAGAGCTTGGCTGGAAGTCACTGCATGTTGTGTAATGGGCTCCATGATGAAAGGGGAGAATAAGCGGCATATGACAGGCAAATCAACCCATCTGATGAGGTTGTTAGACTGCAAAAGGTTTTCATATGTTCAAATACGAGGGGTATTTTTTAAGTAAGGTCCGTTTTGTTGTAGACACTAGTAGTTCACGTGCATACTGCAAGTGATCGCACACTCAAATCTTTGGTTTTTGTGGTCCTCTGTTAGGAGTTTCGGGACCCAACGGGAGCACAGTTTCCTAAACTTTAGGTGTTCAGAAACAATGTTGTAAAGCACTGATCTCGACACATCAGGAAATTCGTTTGAGAGACCTGTTATTGTGAAGCGCCTGTTCTTACGAATCCTCGCTTCAACTGAAGCAACCAAATCATCTGTAATCAAAGAAGGGCGACCAGAGTGGTCCTCATCATGGACGTTGTCACGGCCATCTTTGAATTGTCATACCCACTTACGCACTTTGCTTTCACTCATAACAGTATCACCGTACACTTCACAAATCTGTCGATGAATTTCTGCAGCAGGCAGGTTCCTTGCTGACAAAAACTGTCTCACTGAGCGAACCTCACATGCGGAGGGTGAGTTGATAGCCTTAAACATTTTTAAAGCACAGAACAGAACCGTACAGGTAGCTACAGAGTGGAAACTGAGCACAGTTGTTCCCGAGGCATGCCGGTACACGACGCACATGCTCGTTGCAGTATGTGCGCGAACTACTAGTGCCTACAACAAAACGGACCTTACTTTAAAAATGCTCCTCGTAGAACCTGGAACCTAGTTTGTTTTACCCAGAGTAGCCCAGTGAGCTAGAAATGAATCAGGTTGAACTTTGACTACGATTGCTGCTGGTTGGAATGATCTGTTACTAAGTAGGCCAGGTGTCCCTAACTGACTTTACATTTAAATATTAGATATTTGCTGACTAGCTATTAAAATAAACCTCTGTTTTGCTATGTGCAAAAATGTGTACTTCCTTTTGACCATTGTTTTGGAAAAATTAATTACCATTATCTCCGGTACTGAAAATTCAGCTCCTGGATTTGTATGTCTGCGTGTGCCAGAGACCAAGATAATTCAAAGCATCTTTTCTTTTATCCAGTGGTTGGTACCAGCTTGGCTGTGACTGTGTGTATCCTTTGATGCTAAAATAACATTTCAAACATGTTCCAGAATACAAACCTCATTAAGATGGAGTTACAGCGTCAGCATCTCAAGGGAAATGAAACTTTTAAAGGATGTTGAAATTAGCAACAACATAAAGCCACGGGTATACAGGAGAATGTGAGCTTAGATAAAACTTCAAAGATAAAATGCAACATCTGAGGCAAATATATAAAAAAGGAACATCAGATGCAGTGGCAGAGATGTAGGTCCCACATCCAACTTGCCCCACCACCTCTGTTTCAAAAGGGATGCTCAAAACAACCCATTGTGTGCAGCCTATGGACTGAATCCTTCATGGTTTTTTCTTTCTTTCTCTAGATAACTTTGTGGTTGATATCAGCTCTTGTGTGCGTGCCTGTCCCAGCCCAAAAATGGAAGTGGAAGAAAATGGCATCAAGACATGCAAACCATGCACTGACATTTGCCCTAAAGGTAGGCTGTCCTTTAGCAATGTTTTAATTATCATGAAGGTAAAAGTATAATGTGACTCCTGCTAACAAAATTAAAATGTTCATGTGTGCCAGTATGTGTTGTAATCTAGGGATAGAAATAATATTTGCAAATTTTAACAAGTCCAGAAATTTGTATCAGGGGAAAAGCAAATCAGCCACTGTCCCCCTACCCCATTAGAACAAGACATAGAAAGAAAACAATTAATAAAATAATAAAATAATCAATTTTGTGCAAAACAAAAAAGCCCCCGCTGATATTGTATGCAAGACCATCATGCATATTTGCATGCAAGGGAGAAATTAAATAAATTAGAATGTCATCCTCTGTACAAGGAATCAGTGGATTTGGCAATTTCTTCTTCCTCCAGGCCAATAGGACAAGGCAAAACAGAAAACCACATTTAATGTCCAGGTTACAAAGTGAGCTGTCCCTGGCTCGGGAAATTAAAAGCTAAGGCAGGGGTGCAATAATCCACCTGTGGCTTATTCATTGTAGCATAGAAGCAAAGACCACCAGCATTGAAGCGATGGTCCATCAACTCCGCTGGACCGGCCACATAGTCCAGATGTCCAACCACCATCTCCCAAAGCAGTTCCTCTACTCCGAACTCAAGAACGGAAAACGGAATGTTAGTGGACAGGAAAAGAGATTTAAAGAGGGGCTCAAAGCCAACCTTAAAAACTCTGGCATAGACACTGAGAACTGGGAAGCCCTGGCCCTTGAGCGGTCCAGCTGGAGGTCAGCTGTGACCAGCAGTGCTGCAGAATTTGAAGAGGCACGAATGGAGGGCGAAAGGGAGAAGCATGCCAAGAGGAAGGCGCGTCAAGCCAACCCTGACCGAGACTGCCTTCCACCTGGAAACCAATGCCCTCACTGCGGAAGAAGATGCAGATCAAGAATAGGGCTCCACAGCCACATACAGACCCACAAGAATACTGGAAGACAATCCTCCTCGGAAAACGAGGGATCGCCTAAGAGAGAGAAATTCATTGTACATTTGTGGATTGTCATCTACCCAACAAATACCAGTGGTTTGTTGCTCCATACATTCAGTCAAAATCTTGTCCTCTATAGATTGTGATACTAACTTCTTTCAGGTGTATCATCTGAATATCATCCCTCCTGAAACAAGAAGTGGCGAGAAGTCAACTTTAAAAATGCTGGCTTGTTTGCCTTTACAACCAAAATAGTGTGGAAGCCACACATGTTGATTAAAGGAGAATTGCAGCTTCTGTATTTTTATAAGTGGGAGGAGAGACATCCAGGTGTCCCAGAAAAAAATCAAGAAAAACAGGGAAAACTTTATGCAAACTGCAAGCCAGACTAAACTTGGGTCTACATGGTCAAAATAAAGTGGATTCATTACTCAGTTGCAAAGAGCCCAATCAATTCATGGTTGGATGTACAGCAGAAGTTCTGCATCCAGCTGTTAGTGTGTGTTTAAGAAAGCATGGAATTTATTCTGTAGCTTTGATGGAGGTCCAGAGTTATACTAGAGTTTTGGAGGCATGGACAGCTGGATCAGGATGGATTCAACCCAATGTACTGTCAACAGTCCAACAGGCCCACCACTGCTTTGCTACCAGCAAGCAGTACTCTGCCAGAGGCTTTTTGGCAACATTGCTTCTGCTGATATCACATTAGGGCACCCAGACATGTGACTAGTAGTGCAATGCTAGCCACAAGCCTGTGGCTAGGAACTGTTTGCTGGTGGTGGCGGCAGCAGCTATGGTGGTGGTGGCAGCAGCCTCAGCATTCCTTTGACATGGTTGCCCATATGGATGGCTAAAAAGGGGGTGCTCCTAGGCCACATCGGAGTAGTTCTGGAGGGCTTCAGCCCACATTACTCAAGATGATCATCTCCTATGCAGACGAATAATAATGAAGGGGGAAAGAAAAAGTGTAGCTAGTTTTTATGTTTTGTTTTTATCATAATCTTTTGCATCTTTCTGGAATCTGTTATATTCTATCCTTTTCTCTGTGTAAAAATACTTCATATCTGAGACACTAATATCACTCAGTACCATATTCTGAAGAAGTGGGTTGATATCCATGAAAGCTCACACAGAAATAAGAAGCACTTAGACTTAAAGGTGATGTTATGTTTGTCCCCCCATGCCCTTGCCCTTCCTTTGCCCTCCAACCCCCGAAATAAGAGACAACACAACGATATGGGGTAACTAGGGCAACTTTATTAAATGTTACCTAATTAGAACTTGAAACTTATAATTTAACAATCTAAAGTGACCTGTAAAATTTGTGATACTAAAGCCGAGGGAATGTTCCTTCCCGTCCTACCCCTCGGCTGTAATAGGGCGATAACACCAGGTCCCCGGGTGCCATACTCCTGGATGACCCTGTATGTCAACGTATCGACCATTCTGCCCCAATGAGTTGAGGTCAGAATGTCCCGTTACTAAGTCATTTGCTTATGCCCCCCTTGGATTAGCAACCACAAGTGAGGGTTTCAGCTCCTGACTTAAACAAAGGTTGACTCGGTGTACGCCGAAGTGTGCTTATTTTCTAATTTCGGCCAGTGCCTATTTAACCGCCCTCCCAAACCAATCTGCCTGTCAACAGTATAGGGTAGGCGAAAAAACCCCCTATCAACTAGGGGGRAAAAAATTCCTACCCGGCCCCCATCGGCGACCTGAATTATACTGTATAGCGGCGGGAGGGTGGGTTGCCGTCTTCTTCGAACTGAAGAAGAGGGGGCGGCAGCCTCCTTTTAGGCTCCGCCCCCCCTGGAAAGTAGATCCGGCCGGATCTACTTTCCAAGTCTCCCTCGAGGGAGGGGGGCAAATATCCTTACTCTGGCCCAGCTGCGCCGGACCAGGTAAGTCCTGTTCTCTTTATTCTGCAAGAGACAAACATGACATTAAAAACTATTATAATGCTCTYTATGTTATGCATTTATGTACACAGACACATCAATACACAGGCACATATACTCTAGTCACAGTCTTGGCACCACTTAGAGAAAAACAACTGTATAAGCAGTTTTGAGAGAAGGGGGCAGGTAGGAGATGGCTGACCTCTTCCTTTCCCAAAGTTGTTTGTTAATTCCCCCTCTTCCTTTCCTTGGAACGGATTTTGAGATTTGACAGCAGATCTCTTTCTCCACATGGGTCTGGTGCCATCATGTTTTATTTCGCTTGCAAATACAAGTTCCCAACAATCCCATGTCAATATGGATAATAATTTTGAAATGAGTTAAAAAACCTGAATGTGACTTGAACTTCCCATCTGATCTTGCCAAACTCAAGCTGGCAGGGCCAGGAAAAGGAAAAGGAAGGAGGGCATAGAGAGTGGGCCAGCATGTGCATGTGTTGGAATGTGCGCCCTTTACACATAAATCTGAACTGGTATTTTGTTTCCTTCCATTCACTGTCTGAACATATGGCCTATCTTCCCAGGACAGATATATTTGCAGACAGTGGTAAGGAAGAGGAGTTTCTGGAATGGTTACTCAGTTTCAGAGGGCACTGAATATGTTTAGTGAAATTGTATATAAGAGTATCCTAAGAAATTATTCAGCAAGAGAAAGCTGTTCTTTCAGTCTGCTTGGTTTTTATATCACTACTAGGCTTGGTTGATTAAAAAATGCTTCAAAACTCACACCTAGCTCCAACAGACAAGAGTCCTTTGTCCCACCCTGGTCATTCCACAGATATATAAACCATTTTTCCTAGTTCCAACAGACCTCACTACCTCTGAGGGTGCTTGCCATAGATGCAGGCAAAACATCAGGAGACAATGCCTCTAGAACATGGCCATATATCCCAGAAAAAACCTACAACAACCCGGTTCAAAACTTGTTCCAGATGCTGGTGGTTCGATTCTAAAGTCAATTCTGATTTTCACAGAAAAATGTTTTCAAAACTTTTCAAAACTTCTGAGACTTCTGAATCCTTTCATTAATGGTTTGAAAGTGTTATTTCCTGTTTCATTGGGTGGCCTTTAACTTTGAAAGTAGTTGTTTTACTCCAAAAGCGGGGAAAAGCAAGCGGAGGAAATACCTTCCTTCTCTGGTTTAAAACTGGCTTGAGCCGAGGCCAGGAAATTTTTTCCTTCTCTGGTTTAAAACTGGGTTCTCTGGCTTGAGCCAAGGCCATGGACCAGACGTGGGGAAAAGCTGAATAATTTCCGACTCACTTCCTGAGTTGTAACAAAAATGATGAAAAAAGCTTTGGAAGGGCAAAGGGACTTCCAGATTTTTTAATAAAGTTTTGATATCACTTCAAAAATGTAATTTTAACAAAATTATTATAAGTAACAAGTTATCCAAGCGACTCTATCCATGCCTTATCTCTACTGCTGATGATACTACTGAATCGATGTGTTTATGACATATGTATTCCATACATACAAGATGTCATTGACTTAAATCCTAACAGTTTATGGATGTATTGTACAGCCTTGGTCAGTCTTTAGTTATTTTCTTCATAAACTGGTATATGAAAGTAAAAGTGGCAACAAAATTTCAATTCCTTCATTTTTTAGGGAAAGGATGCAGCATATATCTCAATGCATATAATAATAATAAAGCCACTTTTTAATATTCAGAAATCCACTGCCTGTTAAGCTGTGTTAGTTCTCATGAAAAGATGTTTTTCAGTCTCAGCCAAGATGGATTCCTTTTGGTGGTGAGATAATACACCACAGAAGAAAAACCATATTGCATTGAGAAGGTTAAAGAAATATAAAAGATTCTAATAGGAACTTTAAATTAATAAAAAGAGCTTCGAGTATCAGCCTGCATTCAAATTTTACATAATGCTTACTGGTACGGATCATTTCTAATATGTAGTGAGAAGATCTTTAAAACATTTTTATAGCTCTAGACTAAGTCTCTCCAAGAGGCAACCAACCTATCTCTTACCTGTGCTATAGATTGCATATGTGACAGTTTCCTGTGGAAAGTCATGTTGATATGAGACTTACAATGCCATTGCTGTATTGTTATTTTTATTTGTATCCTGCTTTTCTTCAGTGTTACAATTAATAAAACACGTCATTTGAAATCTCATAGAAATGAATAAATAAAGCTGTGAAAAATCATTCACAACATTAGGCAGTATCCCTTGGACCATTATTAGAACCCTTCTGTTTAAAAAGCCTATCTGAATAGAGAAGCTAATTTGCTGCTGGAAGGACCATGGAGAGGAGGGCATTCTTTTCACACTGAGAAGGGAGTTCCAGAGTGAAGGGACAGCCACCAAGAAGGCCTTCTCTTGCATCCCCACCAACCATGCTTGTAATGGTGGTGGGACTGGGAGAGGGGCCTCTCCTGAAGATCTCTGGACTCTGGCAGGTTCAAATAGAGAGAGTGTGCTAAACACCAGGGATAGTCAATTGCCAAAGATGATCAAGCCAGATGATCTCTTCGTTCATCTGGAGAGGTCCTGCGCATGATCCCACCTGCATCGCAAACACGATTGGTGGGAACAAGGGACAGGGCCTTCTCAGTGGTGGCCCCACGACTCTGGAACTCCCTCTCCAAGGACATCAGGCATGCCCCAACATTGGCAGTCTTCAGAAACATGGAAGTTCCAGTGTGCCCTCCCAGATTAAGGAATCCCAAGCAATATGTCCCAAATGCACTTTACGAGAGAGTTAGAAGTGTCTGCACACCCACTTACCCCCCAAAATTCTTTCACCTGGTCATGCCCAGAATTTTTTTTAAAAAAATAAATCTTTACATTTGGCCCTGCTGGGTTTTTAAATTGTGTTGTGATATTTTGTTATTGTTTTTGCTTTGCTATGACTTATTTATTGTTGTATTGTATTGTTGTGGTTATGTTTTTTGTTCTGATGTATTTTGGGCTCGGCCTCTTGTAAGCCGCACCGAGTCCTGCGGGAGATGGTAGCGGGACATAAATAAAGCTTGTAGAGTTTATCAGCAGGTGTAGGTTTAAGACATCCTGTGATTATTCTGCATGTTTCATTCAATGCTATGTTCACCTGCTTTGCATGGGCAGACCTATGCCAAACAGGGCAGGCATACTCGGCAGTTGAGTAAGACAAGGCTAGGGTTCATGTTCTTACTAATTTTGGGTCTGCACACCATGTGTTGCCATCCTCAGGATGTTATTGCATGCAGCTACTTTGTGCTTGGTGTTCAAGCAGTGTTTTCTATATGCTAGTGTTTGATCTAAGGTGACACTGAGATATTTAGTATGGAAACAATGTTCAAGCACCTGACCTTCCCAGGTGACTTTCGATTTCCTGTTGGCTTCACGGTTGCATAGTGGAAAGCACACACTTATGTCTTGGCAGGTTAGGCTTCAGGTGGTTAGCTTTGAAGTAGCTGGAGAAATTTTTCAAGGCATTCGTAAGTTGGATTTCAACTGTTTCAAAGTCTTTTGCTCGTGTTGTTAAGCCAAGGTCATCAGCATATATAAAGCTCTTTGTGAGTGGTGATTTATATATCTCTGTGGTGAAGATATATTTCTTTGAAAACTAGGAATACATTCAACTGTTTCAGCCCCACCTGAAAATATAATTATTTAGGCGATCCCTCGTTTTCCGAGGATGATTGTCTTCCAATGTTCTTGTGGGTCCGTATGTGGCTGTGGAGCCCTATTCTTGCTCTGCATCTTCTTCCGCAGTGAGGGCATTGGTTTCCAGGTGGAAGCGGTCTCGGTCAGGGTTGGCTTGACGCGCCTTCCTCTTGGCACGCTTCTCCCTTTCACCCTCCATTTGTGCCTCCTCAAATTCTGCAGCACTGCTGGTCACAGCTGACCTCCAGCTGGAGCGCTCAAGGGCCAGGGCTTCCCAGTTCTCAGTGTCTATGCCAGAGTTTTTAAGGTTGGCTTTGAGCCCATCTTTAATCTCTTTTCCTGTCCACCAACATTCCGTTTTCGTTCTTGAGTTCAGAGTAGAGCAACTGCTTTGGGAGACGGTGGTCAGGCATCCGGACAACGTGGCCGGTCCAGCGGAGTTGATGGCGGAGGACCAGCTTCAATGCTGGTGGTCTTTGCTTCTTCCAGCACGCTGACGTTTGTCCGCTTGTCTTCCCAAGAGATTTGCAGGATTTTCCGGAGGCAGCGCTGATGGAATCGTTCCAGGAGTTGCATGTGACGTCTGTAGACAGTCCACGTCTCACAGGCATATAGCAGGGTTGGGAGGACAATAGCTCTATAAACAAGCACCTTGGTATCCCTGCGGATGTCCCGGGCCTCAAACACTTTCTGCTTCATTCTGAAAAATGCTGCGCTCGCAGAGCTCAGGCGGTGTTGTATTGGTTATAATATTCTGGTTATAATATTCTGGTGGTGATGATTTGGTTTTGTATGATCTGGTTTTGTTTGATCTGGTTTGGTTATAATATTCTAGTGGTGATGATTTATTTCAAACCCACACAACCTGTGGCCCTTCAGGTGTTTGGGACTCCAATTCCTAGAATTCCTGATCATTGGACAAGCTTCTGGGAGTTGGAGTCTCAAACACCTGGAGGGCCACAGGTTGTACAGGTCTGGGCAAGTCTTTTTTCAATCTTACCTGCTGGCACTGTAAAAATGGGGGAGCTCTGCTTGTCATTACACAGAATCCAATACTATCCCTAATGTATATAGTGAAAATAGGGATGGGCAGGAAGTTTCTGAGACCGCAATTCTTAATGGTTCATTATTGTTCTATGAAAAAAGATGCTACAGCTGGAAGTCCTCCCTTTGTTAACTTATGAGTCTGCCCGCCTGTTTTTACCTGCACATGGTTGTTATCACTGCGGAATCTAAAGAATATTAGATCAAACTCCTAGAGCTAGTGCTATAAGTACTATTTCTTCAAACACACAATTACGTGTGTAGGACATAGGCATTCATTCAGTTTCTTATAACTGCATCCTAGGCTTCCTTATATAAGTGTTTCCTAGCATACTCTAGCTAGCTTTCATGTGCTTAAGGGAGGTCAGGGGTTAAACAAGTAGGACTCAAAGGGAAGTTTCTAAGATTATCATTTTATTTGAAATGAAAGATCAAAAAGTAAAGAAGTTCCTGTACCAGTCGAGTGAAATATATGGCTTTAGAGGCCTGTTTCCCACAGCTCTCCTTTCTTTTTTCTTTCTCTTTATTTCAACAACAGTCATCCCTGCCTCACATCTCTGAGCTGCATCTGCACTGCCGTATACTGCAGTTTCAAACTGCATTATATGGTCAGTGCAGACTCATATAAGTGCAGATTGTATTTGATTCTACACTGAACATATTATATACTGGTGGTTTTAAATTGTATTCTATGTGCAGATTGGGCCTTTGGCTAAGTATCAAGGAGTTTCTTTCCAGTTTCTACATGGTTTCCTACCCCCCTTTCTATATAAATAAAAATGTAATGTTAGTTCGTGCTACCATCAGAACTCAAAAACCACTGGGGGAATCGACACCAAATTTGGACACAAGACACCTAACAGTCCAATGTATGTCCTCCACTCAAAAAAATTGATTTTGTCATTTGGGAATTGTTGTTGCTGGGATTTATAGTTTACCTACAATCAAAGAGCATTCTGAACTCCACCAATGATGGAATTGGGCCAAACTTAGAACACAGAACCCCCATGACCAACAGAAAATACTTAAGGCCATCCAGTCCAACTCTTTTCACCAGGCAAGAAAATGTAATCAGAGCCCTCCTGACAAAGAGCCATCCAGTCATAAATATAGATAGATATGATTCTCACACACGGAGAGATATAGTATCATAGATTTGAAAGAAACCCTTAAAGAAGGACTATGATATGTTGCATATTCCAGAGTAGGCAAACCAGACACTCCCCACATCAAAACTGGCAAAGAAACAACAAGAAAAACTGTTTACTCACAAGCATAAAGGAATTACATATATTAGAAACCAACACTTTCTCAATTTATTTTCCAGATCACCAGACTGGGCCACAGCAACGCGTGGCAGGGAACAGCTAGTCACAAATAAAAGCATGATTTGTGTTGTGTATATTTTTCTTTCTTGCAGTCACATGACTTCTTGACCTGTACTTCCAGTGACTGACAATATTGTTTAACTCAAGGAGAAGGATAGTCACTGGAATGATGTGTTGACCCTACATTTTGACATTTTTTTAAAACATGGAAAAATACTCAAAATGTCTGCCTGTGGGAGTGTATTTTAGTGGAGAAAAAATCAGTTAGGGGGTACTAGAGAAGCTGTGTGTTCAGAAATGCCCTTGGGCACTCATGCGGTCAACAAGTTACTTTTGGCCACCTGTGTTCTAACTGAGAATCAATCCTGAAAAAGGGACCATTAACTCTCAGTAATTCCAGGAAAAATTACGTTAATTATCTTTCTGTATACGACCGCATCTCTGTATACGAACCCACATGATATCTTCGTTCATCTGGAGAGATCCTGCTCTCGATCCCACCAGCATCGCAGGCGTGATTGGTGGGGATGAGAGAGAGAGCCTTTTCGGTGGCCCCTCAACTCTGGAACGCACTCCCTAAAGACATCAGACAGGCCCCAACTCTGGCAGTCTTCAGGAGGAGCTTGAAGACGTGGCTGTTATAGTGTGCGTTCCCGGAATAATGATCCCATAGCACTTTGTCCTCCAAAGCACTTTTCATATTTTTAGGTCTGCTCATATGCCCTTCCACAAACACCAGTATCACCTTTTGTCCATGTCCCAGCATTATTTCCAATTTTAACTCTACATTTGGCCTTCCCACTGTTTTTAATTGTGTATTGTCTTATTGATAATGTTGTGTATTTTATTGTCTATTTTTTACATTGTTTGTATTGTTGTTATTATTGCTTGTATTGTTGTGTTTGGGCTCGGCCTCATGTAAGCTGCACCGAGTCCCTTGGGGAGATGGTAGTGGGGTACAAATAAGGTGTTATTATTATTATTATTATTATTATTATTTTAATGGAGAGAAAAAAACCAGTTAGGGGGAGCTGTGTGTTCAAAAATGCCCTTGGGCACTTGTGCGGTCAACAAGTTGCTTTTGGCCACTGAGAATCAATCCCGAACAAGGGTCCATTAACTCTCAGTAATTCCAGGAAAAATTACATTAATTATCTTGTTTCCCTCTTATTAATTACCAATCAGTCAAGGCTGTCAGACCCTTCACAAACTCAGTGGCATAAAATTATGAATTCATATTAATTTTATGATTTTCTTTTGTTTTTACAGCATGTGATGGCATAGGAACAGGAAGTCTGATGTATGCTCAAACTGTAGACTCCAGTAACATTGACAAATTTGTCAACTGCACCAAGATCAATGGGAACCTGATCTTCCTTGTCACTGGGATTCATGGGTGAGTGCAAAGAATTATGACCTGAAGCATCTAAGTAACAGACTCAACAGCAATTCTGCTGTCATTCTATAGTGAACTGAAAATTGCTTTTCCTCAGAACTAGTGTATGTTTGGCACAACAAGGAACCATCTAGTTTTATTAGAACGTGGAAAGGGCAACGAGACAAAGGCCTTGAGTTTGCAGATCTTGGGAATTGTATCCAGGTTCTTTATCTCTTTTGCTGTTTCTGTCCTGCGATTTGCAAAGTTTGATCAAAACTGTCAAAGCTGTCTGGGTTTATTTTGAATGAATCAGTCCTGTGATGGGAGTGAGGGGTGACATAGTTTATTGACAAGTGTCAGGGATGTCAGAAAATCAGTCAGAAACACAGAGAAGCTGCTTTCATAGCTTCTTGCTTGTGTTCGGTTTTCATATTCCCTACTCAGAAAACAACAGGAGGGCAGTCCAAGCTCTTCTATTTTCGTTTCTCTGCCCCATCAATGAGGGATGTCCATGGCACGTGACCTACCCAAATGTTCTTCCACAAGTTGAGGTTCCAAATTACATGGTTCCAATTTTCCGAAGTAGCACTCCTTTGCAATATGTCTGTCTGTTCTGTCGCGTGCTGGGCTTGAAATAAATTGCCTTTAATACAGGACGTGTAACTTTAGCCCAGCGGGAAGCCAGGGGGGCTGAAGAGAAATTTGTAAGGATTTTCACCATAAACAGTCTTTAGAGGGTTTGTGAAATATAACAAGTCTTTTATTGGTAAACAATCAGCAGAAACTTCCTTTGTCTTCAAAAGGTTAAAGAAAAGCTTCCAGGCCTTTGTGCAATTGGTGGCTTCTGTTACTTTTACTCTAAAAGAAAATCCCTTTCCAAACTTCTCCCAAGCGGACTGTGAACCTAAACCTAACTGATGTGGGCACCACTACCGGGTTGAACTGCGTCTCAAAGCACCGAGTGGACCTACTAGTAGGCCTGTAGTCAGTTCAGCTGGAGTTCTTAGATGTTCAAAGCTGCTTTTCCCTCCGAAATTCCTCAGAGCTTTAGGGCTGTTTCCCTGGGAATCTTTGGGAATCCTTTTGCTCTTAAGACTGTTCTCCCTTGGGAGGTCTTAAGGGTTGAGCCTTTGTACAGGAGAAGTCTGTATACGTCCTGTACATTGACTTTTCTTGCTGAGACTGACTGAAATGGCTCCCTTCCCTTCTCAATTGTCCTGAACAGGGGGCGGAACCAAACTTAACGATGATGGACAAGGGGCCTGCCCTATAACTGCAAACTTTAACAGGAAGCCACCCTTCTGCAGAATCCCAAGCCTTGGGCTGAAAGCAAACACTTAATACAAAGCAAATAAAGTGGGAGCTGTAGCAGCACACTGTCTTTTCTTTTCTTTTCTTTTCTTGCTTCTAAAATTTGGACACAGAATATGCTTCATTTTTCATTGTTCGACTTCCCTTTCTTTTTTCACATTTCTTGAATGAAGATCAATGTACTGGTGCACATCTATGCATTGATGAATTAATGACACACAGTGGTATCCTGATATACTCTTTTTTCTGCTGATTTTAACTGATTTGCATGTGTACTGGTGCACATCAATAATCCTTTAGGAAGAAGAAGAAAAATATGCAAGCTTCTGTTGAAGCCAATTGTACAGGTGCCAAATCTGGAATTAATTTCAGGAGTTCTCTGAATTACATTGGGAGGCAGGCAAGTAGAGCACAGGCTGGAGTCAGCCCTTCAAATTATAGCAAGAAGTCCTGATGGGTGTGCCAAAGCTATTCATCTAACCCTTGGACAATGCCCAAAATACAATCCTTCCTAATATACAATATAATATAATAGACAAGAAAGAATTGACGAGCGGAGTGCCGCAAGCAGGGTTCCGTCTTGGGCCCGGTCCTGTTCAACATCTTTATTAATGACTTGGATGAAGGGCTAGAAGGCATGATCATCAAGTTTGCAGACGACACCAAATTGGGAGGGATAGCCAATACTCCAGAGGACAGGAGCAGGATTCAAAACGATCTTGACAGATTAGAGAGATGGGCCAAAACTAACAAAATGAAGTTCAACAGTGACAAATGCAAGATACTCCACTTTGGCAGGAAAAATGAAATGCAAAGATACAAAATGGGGGACAATGCCTGGCTCGAGAGCAGTCCGTGTGAAAATGATCTTGGAGTCCTCGTGGACAACAAGTTAAACATGAGCCAACAATGTGATGTGGCAGCAAAAAAAGCCAATAGGATTTTGGCCTGCATCAATAGGAGCATAGTGTCTAGATCAGGGAAGTAATGCTACCCCTCTATTCCGCTTTGGTTAGACCACACCTGGAATATTGTGTCCAATTCTGGCACCACAATTCAAGAGAGATATTGACAAGCTGGAAAGTGTCCAGAGGAGAGCGACTAAAACGATAAAAGGTCTGGAGAACAAGCCCTATGAGGAGCGGCTTAAGGAGCTGGGCATGTTTAGCCTGAAGAAGAGAAGGCTGAGAGGAGATATGATAGCCATGTATAAATATGTGAGAGGAAGCCACAGGGAGGAGGGAGCAAGCTTGTTTTCTGCTTCCCTGGAGACTAGGACGCAATGGAACAATGGCTTCAAACTACAAGAGAGGAGATTCCATCTGAACATGAGGAAGAACTTCCTGACTGTGAGAGCCATTCAGCAGTGGAACTCTCTGCCCGGAGTGTGGTGGAGGCTCCTTCTTTGGAAGCTTTTAAACAGAGGCTGGATGGCCATCTGTCAAGGGTGATTTGAATGCAATATTCCTGCTTCTTGGCAGGGGGTTGGACTGGATGGCCCATGAGGTCTCTTCCAACTCTTTGATTCTATGATTCTATGATACTGTGAGGCAGTACACCATGGAAATGTTAACATTGCCTGAAAGTAATATTTTGAAACAAGTTAAAACCTAAAATTAACTGCAGTTGTTTGGCTTTTTACAAAAAAAAAAAGAAATATTTCAAAGTATATTTACAGTTTTGAAGTTGCAAAAAAGTTCACTCGCCACAAAATATAATGAAACTAAAATGATCCCAAAGTTGTCACTGGTAGGATGAAATTTAGCATGCTTGAAAACATCCTTACAGTCAAGTTGAATTGCATTATTTCACGTTTATAGCAAAAACAGCCCACACTCCAACACTGTGGGCTCATTTTTCTCCATGTTGCATATCAAGATTGTTTGGGGAATACATTTTACCATTTAACCCCTCCCACAGCACCATCTGCTGCTCTGGGCCAGCAGAGGGGGGTGGGCAGGGGTCAGTTCCATCTTCTCCTGTGCTATGCTAATAATATAATAGAATGTAATATAATATATTGTATATACAGGGTGAGGCAGCATAACTTCCTTTTTTCAAGACTTAATAAAACTCATTGTATGAATCAGAATTTTTAAAATTTCTTTTATAATAATGTAGGCACATATCTAAAGTTTTGTTTTACGTAGTTTTGAAGATCAAATTAGGTAGGTGATGTCCCCCATTCTCCATACACTGAGTAAACTGATTTCTGGTATTTTTCATGACTCTTGCCAGCATAGCAGACGTTATGTTGGCAATTTATTCCTGGATGTTGGTCTTCAAATCTTGTAGGGTCCTTGGACGGTTCACATAAACATGGGATTTCAAAAAACCCCATAGGAAAAAAATCACAAGGGGCCAAATCTGGAGAGCGGGCCAGCCACTCCAAATCCGCTCGAAAAGTAGGCCTCAATGGCAAAAGCACGCTCCTCACTGTTCCAACACATGATGGCGACTGAACTGTGTCAGGACAAAACTTTATACTCCTGCCTCTCGAACGAGATCACTAGCGCTCCACTACGTCTTCAACCGAATGAATGCATGCATTTTAAAAAAGGAAGTTATGTTGCCTCACCCTGTACATATAATATTTATAATATTATAATGTAATACAATATAATTCTAATAATAGTATGGTATTATTATATATTTATATCACATATAATATTACTAATAATATTACAATATAAGGGTATAGTTCAATATAGTAATATATAATACTGATATTGTGCTATGCTAATAACATAATATATTGAATGTATATGTATCTTGTAAACCACTCTGAGTCTGTTTCGGGGTGAGAAGGGCAGCATATAAATGTTGTAAATAAATAAATAAAATAAATATATACGAAATGCTTCAGTGCTCTGTGGTAATGTAGCTTTAACTATAACTTATTATGCCAGACGATTCCTGCAATTCACAGTCACACTTCCAACTATGAATTACTGTGTTTGGGCTGCTATCTGAGACTGGATCTATAATTCCGCCCTATAATTCTATATTTAGAAGGCAGATCAACCGCATAGATCTGCATTATAGTGCAGTGTAGACTGATATATTCCAGTTCTATGCAGTTAATCCACATTCTGAAACTGGATTATAGGGCAGTGTAGATCCAGCCTAACTTGAAATCAGAGTTTGTCATTGGCCAAACTATGATTTGTGCAGAATATTGATTGGAAGCCATGATGGGGAAGAGTTAAATCTCAAGAATCAATGGCACAGTATTTCGATAATCCTTTATCTCTTTGGTGAATATTCCAAGACACAAAGAATCCTTAAACATATGCATTAAACATAAACATTATTTATTTATTTATTTATTTATTTATTTATTTATATATTTCACAGTTTTCTATACCGAGCTTCTCAACCTCATTGAGGGACTCAGCCCAGTTTCCAGCCATAAAAAACATATACACTCATTAAAATATCATATATCACAATTACAAAAACAACTTTAAAAACACTATATATAAAATTACAGTGGTCAGTCGTCCTATTAAGATGGATCTACATCAACTTCCATCCAGGGTCCTATGGTGTTGTCTCATTCATCGAAGGCCTGACTCCACAGCCACGTCATTAAAGTAATAACATACACAGCACTGGTAGCAAGAACATGTTTCCAGTAGATAGTGATGATACACACCATTAAATGACTAAATTTTATCTACGCAGAAATAGGTTTCAAATGTTGTCAAAAGGGGAGGGTTTTTGTATTACAACCCCACCCCCCCAAGTTTTTCTGAATAATGCTAGTTTTTTGTATGGTTTATAGATCTATATAGTAAAAATGTTGGCAGAAACGATATACCACCATTGATGAGAGCTACATTGATTATGCTGGTATTGAACAAAATTCCATGCAGAAATATTAGTGAAATATGAAAAGGGCATTAAGACCATAATTTTAATGTGAACTGAAGAAGAATTAAAATTCTTCCCATCTGCTCTTTAAAGTCTCTCCTTTTCTTCCTTTTTTTCTGCATGATTCAAATCCCCAATGCTCTCCATTCCCACCCACTTATACAGTGGAGGTGTAGAAGGGAGGGAGATCTTCCTTATGCTCCCCTGTGCCTGCTACCATGTCCTTGGATAACATAAACCCAGCACTTTATGTTGTATTGTTATATTTGCCTTTATTTATTTATTTATTTATTTATTTATTTATTTACAGTATTTATATTCCACCCTTCTCACCCTACAGGGGACTCAGGAAGGACTACAATGTACATATCCATGGCAAACATTCAATGCCATAGACACACAACATATATAGACAGACACACAGAGGCTATTTAACATTCCAGCTTTCATGAAGGTATTCTGGCCACCAGGGGAGCTGTCGCTTCACCGTCCATTAATGACAGTGGTGGAGTACTTCCTCATTCTTCCTCATTGATCTTTTGCAGTTCACCTTCACCAAGGATTAAAAATTACTTGTTACAAGACTATGTGAAAATTACGGTTTTAGGTTAAATGGGAATATAATATGGTTATGATTACATTTTTGTAAAAAGTAATTCTTTAGTTTTATTGTATATTATGGTTGTGCAATTGTGCAATTGAAAAAAAGTTTCAAAACTCATTACAAAATAAAGGGGAACTGGCATTTTGTTTCTGAAGTGTTGTTAGTGAAAATTTCATTACTATAATGAGAGTAACAAAATGTTGTTACTTTTTGGTATAGTAATAGCACAGATGAAGAAACTTCAGGGGTTCATTTCTCCCTCATTTTTACAGCTATTGGGCTGAAACTTGCTACAATGTTAGAACACATTTACCACTGTTGGCCCATCATGTTTCAGAATGTTTCACATATCCATGTAATTTTGGGGAATTTTCAAAGTTTTTATAAACTACATTTTTAAAAAGAAACTACAAAAGCTATCTCCTTGAATTTTCTATACAGTGACACAACATAACAGGGGATCATTCCCTCCAACTTTCAGAAACATCAACTAATTTTAGGGATTTTTAAAAAGTTTTGATGATTTTTCTTTTAAAAAAAGCCACAACAGCTATCTTGTTTAACCAATACAACTTCCATTTAGGGATTTCTTCCCAGCCCAGCACAGAGATTTACTCACTAGAAGTATCAGTCAGTTCTCCTCTTTGCAGATTCAATAATTTATTGGAACTCTGGCTGACTGATGCTACAGAGGGACAAATCTTTCCCCTATGCACATTCAAGAATTGATGTAACTCCTTCAGTATATAACTACTTTCAAATGTTTTATTGCTTCCTTCTTGCTTTCTTCTAGGGACCCATATCATACTATTGAAGCAATCGACCCACAAAATTTAAACATCTTCCAGACAGTGAGAGAGATAACAGGTATCTCTTGACTTTTGTATTTTCCATTCATTATTGAATGCATAAGAGAATTAAGTTAATATTGTGACTGAAGAGCCAAAAGTGCCAGGTTAAAATACGAGGGGTATTTTTTAAGTAAGGTCCATTGGAACATAAGTTCACAACGAAAGTTTATTTCAAAAAAGTAAATTTATTTTCAGAAAGTACATACTTCATTCTATTTTTCAAGATAGATGCCAAGTTTGTTCAAACACTTATCATACCTCTGAACCAATTTTAAAATACCCTCATCATAAAAACTTGCCGCCTGTTCCGATAACCAAATCGTCTGTAATCAAAGAAGGGTGACCGGAGCGGTCCTCATCATGGACGTTGTCACGGCCATCTTTGAATTGTCATATCCACTTACGCACTTTGCTTTCACTCATAACAGTATCACCATACACTTCACAAATCTGTCGATGAATTTCTGCATCAGGCAGGTTCCTTGCTGACAGAAACCGTATCACTGAGCGAACCTCACATGCGGCGGGTGAGTTGATAGTCTTAAACATTTTTAAAGCACAGAACAGAACCGTACAGGTTAGCCTCAGAGCGGAAACTGAGCACAGTTGTTCCCGAGGTATGCCGGTACACGACGCACGTGCTTGTTGCAGAATGCTCACAAACTACTAGTGTCTACAACAAAACAGACCTTACTTAAAAAATACCCCTCGTATTATCTCAGCCCTGAATTGAACCCAAGATAACCTCACCTCCACATTTTTCAGCATAACCATACCTTCTTAAATATAGGGAGAATGCTTTATAAAACCCGTTATTCAGTGATTATTGAGATGAAATTACATTTTACTTCATATATAAACACAAAATATTGATAGCTTCTGTTGTAACTCTTTTGGTTGCAAATATCCGTTTACATTTCTATGAATTTGGTTTCTTTGAGGTCTTACTTCAGATGTATAGATTTGTTCAGGTATAAAAAGTATGTTTCACAGATATTTTGGCAGACATGTGAAAGATTATTTCATATCATACCATTACAGTACTTTGTTAGCAGTTTATCTGCCATTGCTGGATGATGGAATTTGTAGTTGATTGACATACTTCTGAGCCTTGCGAAGCTGCAGATCTCAGGATTCTATAGAATGCAGTCATAAAGCAGTTAAAAGGAAATATCAGGCTGTATCTACAGTGTAGTATTAATGCAATTTGACACCACATTAAAAGGCATGGCCTGACTTACCGGGCCAGGGAAGTTGCGGTGCGGGGCGTCCCCTGCCGCCATTTCTGCTTGAGGGGGCTTCTTCCTCCCAGAAGCCCCCTCGCGCGGCAGGAAGGTTTCCCGCTGTCCAGCAGGATGGCCCTATCAGCTGCTAGCCATGCCTCCAGGCGGGTGAGGCTAGAGCTGACCTCCCCTCCCTTGTGGGCAGCCTACTTAAGGCTGCCCCATGCTCTCAAGCAGGCACTGGGCCTGCAACAGCTGATCCACCCCACTCACCCTGCATGCTGTTCTAGTAATTGTTTGAGGTTAGCTTGTTTAAGTTGTTACGGTTACCTGTTGTTGCTTGTTTTTGATGCTTCCCATCACAACTCCTGGTTGGCGTGGGCATGGGCCCTGGATCTGGTTTGGTATCCCCTCTAGCGGTAAGGGGGAACGCCTGGTGGTCTCAGGAGTGCCGAGTTTACATTGGGCCCGGTATTGTGTCAGCAGCATCCTGGCGTGTCTCGCAGTATCTGACAACAGTGGGCTGCCTGATCCTGATACAGGACCCATGCATGGCTGCCAACCCTTGTTCTTGTTATCAATAAATGAGTTGTGGTCATTGTTTATCCCAACACCCTTGTGTGAGTGGTTTTTCTCGGGCCGGTGGGGGGAGGTGTATTGCCCGTGCACACGCAACTGCCATGGCTCAGTGCTATGGAATCATGGGTTAGGGTTGGTTTGGCGAGGCACCAGTACTCTTTGTCAAAGAAGGCTGCAAAATTAAGGAATTAGTGTGCTATGTATAGTGTAACTGGAGGCAGATGTCCAAACAGAAGTTCAGGAAGCTGCTTTTTCCAAATCTTATTAGGGTGGCTTGGAAAAGTAACTTTTGGAGGACATACCTTAGCATGCCCAGCTATCATGCTAGCTGGGGATTTCTGGAAATTATAGTCCAAAAACCTAACCTTCCTAAGCTATCAAGTGAATGTTTAACCAAATAGCACAGAACATATTCTTCAGTTGGGTGAGCTTCAATGAAAGCCTTATATTAGCTTTTAAACTGCCTAAGATTCTTTATTACTTCACTCTACCCATTTTCTACACGTTCCTCTGTGGAAGAAATATTCATTTTTGCTGAAAATCCCCCAGCTGGACTGCTACAGCATGTCTCCTGTCATTCTCTAACATCTTTGTTTCAATTCTTTTTAGGGTTCCTGAATATACAATCATGGCCTGAAAATATGACAGATTTCAGTGTGTTTTCTAATCTGGTGACTATAGGTGGAAGAGCCTTATACAGGTGAGAAAATATGTTAGCTTTCCCTTACTTTTAAAAACATAACATTCAGGAAATCATCTAAAAGTGTATTGAATTTATGGGTTTAAAAATGGGGTCACAGATGTGTTCTTTTTATATTACTTTGTAAATTCCCTTTTTGTCATACAACTGCACAAATAGAAATGCATATTTGCAAATATTGCAGTTTCCCTGATGTGTTATCCTTTGACGTCTATTCCATTGGTAGTGCTATCAGTGCTTTTGATGGTTAGCAGGTTTTACTGTCCTCGTAATTGCTTGGTTATTGATGTTGTTTCGTTGACATGTTTAGATCAAAAAGCTGAAGGTTTTAATTTTCTAATAGCACACAAATAATGAAAGAACTAAAATTGAGAGAGTGTTCGATCACTTCTAATGCTTCCTCAAGACCTTAATTTCACTGAAATAGTTGTTGTTAATGGTGTTATTTTATTCCTTTATCCTACCTTTCTCCCAACAATGGGACTAAATGAGACTAATAATATGTTTAAAACAATACAATTTAAAACAACTCAAAAATCTGAATAACTGTATGAATACACACCCCTGTCTAAAATGCTTGGTTCAGATTTCAGATTTCTTTCAGATTTTGAAACACTTGCATATACCCAGTAAGATATCTTGGAGAGGCAATCCAAGTCTAAGCATGAAATTAATTTATGTTTCAAGCACAGCTTGTATTCATAGCCTGAATGTACTACATAATATTTTAATGATTTTGTGCATGAGACAAAGTCCATGTGCATTCAGAAAGCAAATATGTTATTATCTCAGCCACTCATGTGGACAGTTTTGGATTTTGTAATTCTGGGTAAGGGATGCTCAATCTTTATAAGATTAAAAACAATTAAACAATGTTTAAAATGATATAACACTGCAAATATTAAAATCCATTAAAGGAATTTAATTAAACTCCGGGATTGTGGCGCAGATGGCTGAGTGTCAGCTGCATTAAGATCACTCTGACCAAAAGGTCATGAGTTCGAAGCCAGCCCGGTTGGAGTGGGTTTCCAACCAATTGTGTGTAGCCTGTTGTCGACCTTTGCAACCCGAAAGACAGTTGCATCTGTCAAGTAGGAAAATTAGGTACCACCTTAAAGTGGGGAGGCTAAATTAACTGATTTATGAGGCCATAAAGAAGACTCCAGCAAAGCATTCCAGCGGGGAAGCATGTGGGGAATGCGGAAGTGCTTCATCAGCATCGCAGATGGACGATGAAAGTGACAGCTCCCCTGGCGGCCAGAAAAAGTTAAATAGCCTCTGTGTATGTCTGCATATGTTTGTATGTCAAAAATTGACATTGAATGTTTGCCATATATGTGTACACTGTAATCTGCCCTGAGTCCCCTGCGGGGTGAGAAGAGTGGAATATAAAAGCTGTAAATAAATTAATAAATAAAAAATACCCTTATAAACAATTATGTACAGCATTAGAAACCCTACCCTAGTAAGCCTAACAGGACAAGGATAGAATAGAAGGAGGGAGGGCGTCCCAAAGTCTGGTAGCTTTGAGACCTTCTAAGTTGGGAAAGTCCTGGGCCCTTTCATGCTACAATGTTGTATTGCTGTACTTCTATGCAAGATGGTTGCATCCTCTGGAATTTGGCTTGTAGCTTGCCCAGCAGCACCGAAGGAGTATTTCCTGGCAGGGATTCTAAAGATCTGAACAATACAATATGAATGGGTTCCTGAATTGGTAAGCTTAGGGATTCTAAAGGCCCCTTTCCCATAGCAGTTAAAGTGGCACTGTAATTGTATAGTGTGTAGAGGCTCTGGATCAGTGCCTGGTACAGTGGAACCTTGACTTAAGAGCATCTGAAGAGAGTTTGAGTTAAGAGCTCAGTCCAGCTTTCACTTTTACATAAGTGCAGCACTTTTGAGTTAACAGCCAGAGGGAGCGCTACCATTAGAGCGCAGGGCTTTGGGACGTCAAGGGATAACAACAACAACAACAACAACAACAACACTTTATTTATATTCCGCCATTCTCACCCCGAAGGGGACTCAGGGTGGATCACAGTACATATACACGGCAAACATTCAATGCCGCTTTGTATAGACAATACACAGACAGACAGAACAGAAGGAGGTGGTTTGTTTCAGCTGTTTTTAGTACCATAGAAGGTTGGGTAATATAGCCAAAGAAAAAAAGAGATGTGCATTGGACTTGAATAATATGGTGTTTTACATTGTGTTGCTCTTTCCCTTAGAGGAAAGTTTATGCCAGATGTGTGTATGTGCTTTTGTGTAGATGTCTTACCTTTCCCCCAACATAGCATCTAAGGCAACCACAAAATAAAAACAAACAAGAAATTATATTAGAAATGTTAACTGAAAACAGTTTAAAGATATTTGAATCATAACAATGATTATAAAAGCACAGCATGTACACCTTTTAGGACACACTTTTTCAACCACAAGGTAATAATAACCAACATTGTTATTCTTGGGCTTTTCTGGGGCTGAGAGAAAGAAAAACCAAAGCAGAATGGGTGTGATATGTCAGTGTAATATATACTGCAGACCATGGAGTAAGTTAGCCAGAAGATGCTGCGGATTTTGTAAAGAATGGAGTCAGTTGATTAAATACCAGCAAAACCTTGGGTTTTATGCTATTAGTTTTCAGCTACAACAGCTGGACAATAATTGGCTTTTAAAAAGATATCATGTAAATCTGCAGAGAACCATTTCCCCACATAAACCACTCTTCAGCTTCACTAACTTTCAACTCCGGAACATTATACAAAGTTATCTCCACTTCTCACAGTCAAGAAGTTTCCCTTCATGTTCAGAAAATGACTGGTTGCCAAAGGGAAAAAAATAACAACAATAATAACCACAAGCAAAGGAGTAGGGAATCTCCTTGGAATTAATAATTGCATCTCCATTTTAATGTAAACAGTTTGAAAGCAGTTCCCAAGGGGTAAAGCCCTCATACATCAAGCAAGACTTCATCATTTTCTCTCTAGATAATAGTTTGTTTCAGTATTGCTTTGGGTATTTTTCCATTATTTTTCTTCTTTTACTGAAAACAGTGATAGCAAATTAATCTAATTTGGATGAGAGAAACTCTGAAAATGGGTGTAACAAACCCCAGCTTCCATCAAGAATTATAATTCAGAAAGAACAACCTACAATTCTTGAAGAAAGTAAAAAAAAATTCACTCTGATTCTTCCGTGGTTAAGGAAAGAGGCTATGTTTATATGGCCCATCTCAGGCACACCAGAATCTCCAAGTGGATATTTGCACATGACCATGAGCTGGATCATAAGGAAGGCTGAACAAAGGAAGATAGACGCTTTTGAGCTGTGGTGTTGGAGGAAAATTCTGAGAGTGCCTTGGACCACAAGGCCGACTGTTCACTGGAGGGAAGGATATTAGAGGCAAACATAATGAGAAGACATAATGAGAAGACAGGAAAGCTTGGAGAAGACAATGATGCTGGGGAAAATGGAAGGAAAAGGGAAGCAGTGCAGACCAAGGGCAAGATGGATGGATGGTATCCTTGAAGTGACTGGCTTGACTCTGAAGGAGCTAGAGGTGGCCACGGCCGACAGGGAACTCTGGCGTGGGCTGGTCCATGAGGTCACAAAAAGTCAGAAGTGACTGAGCTACAACACCAACATGAATGTTTAGACGAACTCAAACTACAAGTAAGGAGATTCCATCTGAACATTAGGAAGAACTTCCTGACTGTGAGAACCGTTCAGCAGTGGAACTCTCTGACCTGGAGTGTGGTGGAGGCTCCTTCTTTGGAAGCTTTTAAACAGAGACTGGATGGCCATCTGTCAGGGGTGATTTGAATGCAATATTCCTGCTTCTTGGCAGGGGGTTGGACTGGATGGTCCATGAGATCTCTTCCAACTCTATGATTCTATGATTCTAGGAGACATGATAGCCATGTATAAATATGAGAAAGGGTGTCATAAGGAAGCGGGAACAGGCTTGTTTTCTGCTGCCCTGGAAACTAGGACCAGGAGCAGTGGGTTCAAATTACAGGAAAGGAGATACCACCTGAACATTAGGAAAAACTTCTTGACTGTACAAGCTGTACAGCAGTGGGACTCGGAGTGTGGTAGACGTGCCTTCCTTGGAGGGTTTTAAACAGATATGGGGTGACCATCTGTCAGGAATACTTTGATTGTGCTTTTCCTACATAGCATGCGGTTGGACCAGATGGCCCATGTGGTTTCTTCCAACACTATTATTCTATGATTCTTCCAAAATCCCTCCAGGAGTGATTTTTTTTTCTTTTCTTTTATCAGCCTCCACTTTTTTATGATTCCCATTTTGGTGACCATACTTCTGCATCTGTGTTTTTTAACCTGTCATGTATGGTGGATAAGTGAGTTCAAACTTCCTGGGGACAGTGAAGCTGGGATACAGTCATAGAACTGTGAAACGACTACAAATGCCAAGAATAAACATTCACAAAATTAGGGCAAATGACAGGTTGTCTTAGCACAGACAACACACACACTCATTATGTTTTCTTTATCCATGAAATCCTCTAGTCTTGCTGTAAAACTAGTATTTTCTTTCTCTTTTCAAACCTCAGTGGCACACCCACACAGGATAGGATGACTAATCATATCCAGAAGCCCCTAAAGTTTGCTTCTGTACATGTGGGAAAGCTGGCAGGTTTCACTGGGATGGGGCCGTATAGATGACCTCTTCTCAGACAAAAGAAATAAAGACTTTGATCATCTTCTACAGAGGAAGGAAGCAGGAGACCTAAGCAAGCTATACATGAGGCAATAGAGGAAAACAAAATTAAAAGGACTATCAATTTGCATACTTCTGTGTCCCACCTGTGATTTAATAATCTATTGATGTATTTTGCTTTCAGTACATCTAAGGTGATAAATTGACAAAATGATCCATTCTATCCATTGCCTTGAGATAGGATAGCAAATGGGGAGGGCCATTTCTCCCAAATGCATAAGAAAATTAGTGTGTGACCTTGTGGAGCAGTGGCACTGTTTCAGGTCCTGTTAGAGCAGTGGTTCTCAACCTTTCTAATGCCGTGACCCCTAAATACAGTTCCTCATGTTGTGGTGACCCCCAACCATATTTTTGTTGATACGTCATGACTGCTACAGTTATGAATTGTAATGTAAACATCTGATATGCAGGATGTATTTCAATTGTTACAAATTGAACATAATTGAAGCATCGTGATTAATGATACGGACAATGGATGAAGGGATTGGAATTACTGCCAACCGATTCAGCTCTGACTTTTTGGGAATTGCATTTGTGTGAATTATAGTTCACCAGGCACCAAAGAGCATTCTGAACTCCACCAACAATAGAATTGAACCAAACTTGGCATACAGGACTTCCATGACCAACAGATACTATTGGAGGGGTTTGGGGGAGTCATGTACAAAGGATTAGATTTGTCCTACCTTCAGTTCCTGAAGAGCCTTCTTTGCTGCCTGGAGAGTGTAAAGAGGGCTGGGAGCCCCTCGCCCCTTCAGAGGCCGGAGGGTGCATGGGGCAAGCGGGGAAAGCCCCCTCCATTGCCGTGGCCATGGTGAGGGCCTTACACCTGCCCCTCACGTCCTCCGAGGCTGGAGGGCATGTGGGGCGAGCGGGAAAGGCCCCTTCCATGGCCATGGCCATGGCGAGGGCCTTACACTCGCCCCTCGCATCCTTCAAGGCCAGAGGGTGTGTGGGGCGAGCGGGAAAGGCCCCCTCCATGGCCGCAGCCATGGCGAGGGCCTTACACTTGCCCCTCGCATCCTCCAAGGCCAGAGGGTGCATGGGGCGAACGGGAAAGGCCCCCTCCATGGCCGTGTCTGTTTGGCTCGCACAGGAGCCGGCAGCCATTTTGGAGGGGGCGGGGCCAACAGAGGCAGCTTCGCGACCCCCAGAAAATGACCCAGTGACCCCCTTGGGGGTCACGGCCTCCAGGTTGAGAACCACTGTGTTAGAGCCTCCCAATCAACAATGGAACATCAAGGATAATCAGACTGACTTATCATAATTTTTAAGCTTTGTCTGCTGCCCTTCCAATATGTTCATATGGAAAACATGTGCCCTGATGGAAAATGGGTATACTTTCAAATCTTTTCCCAATTATTTTTTTAAAAAAAATCTCACCATGAATGCTGCAATTACTTGAGAAGCTATTGTGCATTTTGCTGCTTTTTGCAATACATTTTTTATATAAGATTGTACCCCTGCTCATTCCATTCAAAAAATAAAGTGATCTGGATCTTGCAATGTTCCACGGCAATTCAGCAAGGATTTCTGATCCCCAAATGTTTTAGGATCAGTTGCTTAATGAGATCACGATCTCCCTAAGTTGCGCCTTGACAAGATAAAGGATACCCAGAAGTGGATTTTCGTGAGTAAGGACTATGAGCTTCTTTCCATTCTCAGGCTTAAAACCAATTTCTGGGTCCAAAATCTGTAGCTCTGTGTGTTTGTCTTTTGCTCCATGGTCTGGCTGATAGTTCTGAAGTTTCTATCTACACCTACAGTTGACTTAAAAAGCCATGTTTAGTGTCCACATAGAATGGCATTTTTATATATATTTTCCACTTCGACTAAACTGGTTGTGTTTGTTAAGGATAATAGTTAAACCTGTTGATAAACTGTACAAGCTAGCTGGCATTGCCCCCCCCCCCCCCGATGTGCAACGAGAAGTTGCTGCTAAATGTGAGATAAATAAGGTTGAACACTGTGAAAGGCTACCAGCCTCCTCCCAGGAGACTCAAATCAAGGAAAAGCTTTATGAGAACTACCACTCTTCTTGCCGTCCCTCCAGCAACAGCAAGGGTATCCCTCTGGGCAGCTAAATCAGGAAATCCCAACTGGATGGTCCCCCACGAGGGTCTTTCTCCAGGGGCAAACCAAGAATGGGCAACCTGGAAGTCCCTGAATAGACTCAGAAGCGGAGTGGGCAGATCAAAAGACAACCTGGCAAAATGGCACTACCTAAAAGAACCCCACATCTTGTGTAACTGTGGAGCAGAACAGATAACTCTGCATCTTTATACTTGTCCTTTGTGCCCTGCCTCATGTACAGAGGAGGAATTGCTGGAGGCTACAGACAATGCCATTGCTGTTGCCCGTTTTTGGTCAAAAGATATTTAGCCGCTTGCACACCTTCTATTTTTATCAGTTTTATACTAATGTATGCAATGCTTTTGAAATAAATAAAATAAAATAGTTAAACAACAGATTGCATCTGATCTTTGGAGCTAAGCAGGATCAGGCTTGTTGGAACTTGGAAGGGAAACCAGCAAGGAATGCCAGGTGTTATGTGTTATATTTTAGAGGAAGGCAATGACAAACCACCTCTAAATATTATTTGATTAAGAAATATCTATGAAATTAATAGTATTACCATAAATTGACATGTGATTTCAAGGCATCAATATCTTCTAAGTCCCTTCAGTTTCTCTAGATCATTTGAATAAAAGGGAAACATTCCTTAACTACTTATTACTTTTGAGCACATGTAGTTTTTTGTGCTGTTCTAAGTAAGCACTCTTTCCTTCTGGTTCGTAATAATCTGGATGAAATAAGAAGTGGGGAAAATTAGATTAATTTTCCACCTTTTCAGTTTCAGGCCCTCAAGTTCTCCATAATGGTTGTCACTAAGCAACAAGGAAGCCTCCATAATTCAGGCACCTACATAACGTGATGTCCCTCTTTATGATTCTGTTCTTGTTTCTTCTTCCAGTGGCCTGTCTTTGCTCATTCTCAAGCAGCATGGAATTAGATCGCTGCAGTTTCAGTCCCTGAAGCATATCAGCGCTGGTAATGTCTACATAACAGATAATAGTAACCTGTGCTACTATCATACCATCAACTGGACCAGCCTCTTCAGCACTCCCAACCAAAAGACTGTGATCCATAGAAACAAGAAAGCAGAAAACTGCAGTAAGTAAGACTTGCTATGCTAATGTGTGCTCTGAAAGAGAGAGCATTGGCAAAAACGTATACTGTATTCTGATGAGTGGTCTGTGATCAGTATTACAACTGTCAGTCATTCCTTTCCCCTAAGAGACTTATCCAATGTACTGATAGCTCTGTGGGGAGAAAAGGTGAGTGGTTGCTGAGATCTATTCAGTAGTGCTTTATCCCCATAATACAATATTAACAATGCTGATCCTCTGTCATATAAGCCCACACACAGAAGGAACTATTTATTTATTTATTTAGAACATTTATATTCCACCCTTCTCACCCCGAAGGGGACTCAGGGCAGAGCACAGCATATATACGGCAAACATTCAATTTCATGACAAGAATTCATATATACATACATAAATATTAAAAACATTTATCTCAATATTAAAATACACCATTTAAATCTGTCTTGGTCATCAGCGTCAAATCTAATTGGCCTGGTAATCTTTCCTATTGCTTCTTTATTGCCCTGTCCCCAAAGCTTGGTCCCACAGCCAAGTTTTTACCATCCTTCTGAAGGACAAGAGGGAGGGGAGGGTGATCCGATCTCACCAGGAAGGGAGTTCCATAGCAGGGAGGGGGCAATTACCGAGAAGGCCCAGTCTCTCATCCCTACCAATTGCGCCTGTGACAATGGCAGGACAGAAAGCAGGACCTTCCCGGAGGATCTTAATCTCTACGATGCATTTGGACAGGTAAATTGGGTCGGAGCCATTTAGGGCTTTATAGGCCAAAGCTAGCACTTTGAATTGTGCCTGGTAGCAAACTGGCAGCCAGTGGAGCTGGCGTAACATGGGAGATGTATGCTCCCTGTATGCCGCCTGAGTTATTAACGTGCCTGCCTCTCGTTGGACTATTTGAAGCTTCCAAGCCATCTTCAAAGGCAACCCAATTAGACTGCATTGCAGTAGTCTATCCTAGATGTAACAAGAGCGTGGACCACCGTGGCCAAGTCTGACTTCCCAAGGTACGGGTGCAGCTGACACACAAGTTTTAATTGTGCGAACGCTCCCCTGTCCACAGCTACAACCTGGGATTCTAGGCTCAGTGATGAGTCCAGGACGACCCCCAAGCTGTGAACCTGTGCTTTCAAGGGGATTACCTAGGACACAACTAATAGATTCTGGGTTCAGCATCCATGTTGCAGTGAACCTGAGTATTGGCAAGCAACAAGAGGAACACATGGTGGATGGGAGTCAGTAAGATGTGTATCAGCCATAGTGGGCTAATCCCCTACCATTTTCCAAATGTGCTAGACACTGGTTTCAAAGTTGGTTTGAGCAGTTTTGAGCATTGATTTGGATATTCTGAAGTCTCAGGAAGGCTGTGTAGATGGATCATTCATGTCCCAGCATAGTAGATTTTTGTATTTGTATGTATTAGTCATTAATAGCTTTTATTAAATGGGCCATAACATGTCAAAGTGAGCATCAGATGAGAGTTCTACAGTTTGAAGAAAAAAACATGTAGGCATCTCTTGCTTGCAGTAATTATTGCATGACAAATCTAGGAGGGCAGCAATGCAATGGTTTGTTACCTTCTTCCTGGTGATCCAGGTGTCTCATTGATATTCCCCGAGTTCCTGAGGTTTTGTTTTGTTTTAACCTCTGAACTGTTTCTCTGCACTTCATCCTCATTGGATGAACTTATTATTGCCTAAGTCAATTGGCTTGAAAATATAGCTGCAGACAGAAGGGAGTACTAAGGAATGGAGAAACATAATTCCATGTTTTAGCAGTATCTTCTGATACAAGAAGGTCCCTTAGCTTTTGTAGTTTTTTTTTTCGGGGGGGGGGGGGGGATAGTGAATGAGTTGAAACACATTCACTGAATTTTCCACTGAAGAGGGAGATATGCCAGTGCTTGAACACTTACTTTTATAGAATATTACTCCTAGGATCTCCCATCTGGGGTATTCTTGTGTTGTAATTAAATAAAACTTTACCAAGCTCTGAGATATACTTATTCCTTTTGTAAGTGAAAGAGCCACATGTGTGCTGTTAGGATGGTTTCTTTCAAATGGCATTACTAGAAGCCTATATTAAAAGCATCAAAGGGAAAATGTGGCTTGATGAAGATTCATTTTATGTTATTGTCAGTGATTTCAAAGGAGCATCTGCAGTTGAAGAGCTTGAAAAAAAAAAGGGAGAAGGCCATGAATTCAAAAAAGAAAACAAAACCCAAAACTGGCAGTCATTCCTCTAATGCAATTATACTGATAATTGAATTGCATTTCCCTACAAAACTGTTTAAAATTATTAAGCTCGAACTGACATGCCAAAATCTCAGTTATTACATTAAAAACTACCAAGACTAGTATTATTAATGGACATTACAAGTATATCTAGGGCATGCTGAGGATGTCATGCTGGGGTTTGCTCAGACTTCATGGCAACCATGGGGCTGCCCCAATACCATCCCTCCTATTCATGTGGCAAAACACACGCCTTAGATTTGGATTTTGCTATTGGATAGATGTCGGTTATTGGGGGTGGGGGAGAGAATACAACAACCCCATTATCATGATCAGATCACTTCCATGTGAAATTTGGTTTGGAGGACTGTTTACAATGATATGCTCAGAGACTTATAGAAATCTAATTCCCCTCCTCCCCCCCCCCCCAAATAAAAGTGAAAGAAAGGGTACCTGGCCATCATAAATTTCCCCCTCACATACTCCCGGTGCAAGGAAATGACACTTGAGGAGAGGGGAGAGGCAAGGAGGAAGATCCCTCATTGGTCTCTCACACAGACCCCCAACCCTCACACATCATTTCCCCACACCAGGAAAATGTGAGCAGAGACGTTATGGTGGCCAAGTACCTTTTCTTTCACTTTTAGAGGCTTAATGGGGGGCTTGGGGGAAGGGATGGGCACCATCCTGCATCTTTAGGCTCCAGGAGCCCAAAAGGCATAAGATGCAATATAGACTCACCCCCTGGGTAGTCCTGAAACAACCCGGATGTGAGCCTCCACAAGCCCAATACTCCATTATATTTGGGCCTTTCAGGAAGGCATGGATCTAATGGGGTATGTAATTAATTCATTTTTACCGGAGGCACCATTTGGATGCCTCCGGTAAAAACTAAGACAGGTCTCAGTTTTTTGAAAGAAAACTTGATCAATGAAAGTGTTCCATCATGGCTACCATTTAGGATGAATTTGGTGTCAACCATGTGGCATGACATAGAAAATTGGCATGCAGGTCCTTCTCCTCCTCCTTCTCATCTTCTTGTAGATCAAGATGGGAAACAATATCATATTAAAATACAACACATAGATTTTGTTAAAACTCAGCAACTAGTTAATACATTAATTTAAAAGAACATAGAAGCCCTATTAAAACAGCCATTCATAGTTTAAAAAACATCTGGGTAGGCCTTCTGGAAGATATGGGTCTTATTCTTTTTTTTTTTTTAAATAGACAGTGCACTGATTTTTTTTCTGGCAGGTCATGTTGCATCCTAGAACAGGAACAGGACCAGGACCCTCTAATCATTAATTACACCACACCTTGAATGAAGGAAGAGTCCTTTTACTTGAAGAATAACTGGAGCCAATAAAAGAGATGTATAAAAATAAGTAGAAGTCCAAAAGCAAAGAGCCAAATAAAGCAGCAACATAAGCAGTGTCCAAACAGAGCCCCAAAGCTTGCAGAAATAATCCAAATGCAATGAATAACCAAAAGCCTTCAAAATAAAACCATGAACAGACTAGCCACTGCTAATCCACTTGAAAAGCCATGAATCCTTAGAGATGAGGGCACATGGAATATCCAGGAGACTTCAGCTTGATTCCAAATGATGCCTGGTCTAAAGAAAATTCTCTAAGAGCTCAATTTAAGTCCCAAAAACTGGTTTCTACTCCCCCAAGTTTTTGGCCTTAATTGCAGAATTCTTTCTGACCTGTGTAAACATTGGGCTTCTCGACGGTTCTGGCTGATTTCCAGATGACGGCTGGTCTTATCTATCTCCTCATTAACTGCAGCAGGTGTGAAACTATCTTGCAAACTCGAGCCTGGAGAAGGGAGTAAACTTTCTTCCCTTGCTGTGACAGGAACTTTCTCATGAGAACTTAGCCTTTCCCCTGACCCTTCTCGATCAGAGTCTGCAGTAACCTTATTGTCCAAAGTGTCTCCATTTTGCATCTCATCCTCACTGATCACATCAGGTTCACTATCCAAGTCAGACCCAGAAACATTAGAAGGGGGAAACACAATCACAGATTCAGGCTCAGACACAGGCTGAGTCCCAACAGGTCATTCCACAATTTAGGAGTGGCTGAAGAAGTAGTCCTCCGTAGCCAGGATTTCGATTCGAGGGGGGGGGGGCTGAGTTTTTCGGGGGGGGGGCTGAGTTCTGAGTCTGAGTGAAAGAGGGTCTACCCTAGCAAACCTTTTGTATAGTTACCCCAATACCCCCATGCATATGGGATATATTGAGTATGGTGATCAGATCATGATATGAATAAACATAACAGTTTAAATAATGCACCAGTAAGGCCTTTTCGCAGACCATGAGAACCCCCCCCCCCCCCGGGCTACATGCCTGCCTCCAGGTGTCCATTGGCTGACTGAATAAACATATCATGGAGGACGTGAGTATATGGAGGAGATTATATAGGAGGAAGTGATCCCTTCTTGTAATCTGGGCCCAAACCATGTAGGGCTTTCAAGCTAGTAGCCAACACTTAGTACTTTGCCTGGAAACTAATGGGCAGGCATACCTAGCCAAAGGAGAGTATGTTAGAGTTAGATCCCTTGGGCAAATGCTAAAACCAGCTTTCAGTACTGAAAACTTTTCAAAACTTGCTTCAGAGGAGCACCAAACCTCATGGATTACTTGCTTTGTCTCACTAATATTATTTTCAATAATTCTCTCTTGTCCTGTAAACAAGACATGACTGCTTGGGTTTCATTTTTGTCAAATGAAAACGATGATTCTAACCCTCAGCAGAATAAGCAATGGGTCAGAAAAAGTTGCAACTTAAATGGAAATAATGGGCTAGAGTGAAGAAGGGAAGCATTAACCAATACCTAAGTGCTTTGTCGTGCTTCACCAGCTCTGTTTCAGAAAGCCACAGCTTCTTCATAAACACCTTTAGTCAATTAAGTTTATAAATCTTGGAGGCCTAATTGATTTTATTCCTGCTTGTTTAATTAACTGAGTAATATTGTTATGGAACTTTCCTTTAATAAAAGGAGCTGACAAGCCAAGGTTTTTAATGAAAGATTACTCAGAGGTTTATATCTTATATAGAAAGTGGGGCTTCTTTTTTTTTTCTTTGTTGAGCAGAAAAGTTTAGTTTCCTTGTCAAACTCCATCAAACTCTAGTTTTATAAAACATGACAGGGCAGAATCAGGATTTTTTTCCAAATAATGCAAAACATGCTTTAAAGTATATTGTTAATTAACTTAATTATAGTAAGTCTCCAAGAACCTGGATTCATTAAATCTAATAGAAATCATTTTGACTAGTATTATGGTTATTCCACTGATGCTCTGCACAGCATCCGAAGGCCTAAATACAATTGTTTTGTCCCCACAAGAGCAAACCTCATTTAATCAATGGAATCTGCATAGGTTTTAGTGTACTTTCCATATTTGACTCAATTGATTTGAAGCAGCATTTGGATTTAGATCTTAATATTCCTCCACAACCAACCTGGGAAGTTAAACCCCTGTGCCGGCAAGACTGAAGACCGACAGGTCGCAAGTTCGAATCCGGGGAGAGGCGGATGAGCTCCCTCTATCAGCTCCAGCTCCTCATGCGGGGACATGAGAGAAGCCTCCCACAAGGATGATAAAAACATCAAATTATCCAGGGGTCACCTGGGCAACGTCCTTGCAGACGGCCAATTCTCTCAAACCATAAGCGACTTGCAGTTTCTCAAGTAGCTCCTGACATGACAAAAACAAAAACCTGGGAAGTCGGTTAAGATGATGTTATGAGTGAGCATTTGATGATTGCTTACACATAGTCTGTGAATTAGTCTGTGATGATTAGTCTGTGAAGTTTGTTTCCTCTTTGTGGTCTGTTTAGTTCAATATACATGGGTTGTTTTATGTCTATGAATAACTAATTAAAACCTTGCAGTGCAGAATACAGCATTGTGGTGGGAATCCCATCATCCATTGTGCATGCCAAAGCAGAATATCCACTATTCTCTCTTATGGTTCATTCACATCTATGCTAAAATCCAGGGCCAGCCTGGAATAGCAATGCTCCAGACTAATCCCAGGGGTGGCTACAATATCCCATGTCCATTCTGCGTTGTGGCAGGACAAAGTCCAGACATTCCAATGAAACCAGTTTGAATCCACTGGATTATTGTCTTACCTTTGTTGGTCCAGTTGTTATAAGTTCTTTTTAAAACATTAAATAGGTTCTTTTATTCCGCTTTTAGTGAGACGGGGCCAAGGGCAATTGGACACCGGGGGGGGGGGGAATCCCCTTCTCTCCCCCTTCTTCTTAGCATATCTTGTTGTTCTGGCTGTCATTGAACATGATAACAGATAAGTAGGACCTATGTTTTGGCCAGGGGCCACTACAACCCGGGGATAGATATCTGCCACTCATTGTCTCAGGGGCACTCAAACCTGGGAAACATGGGATGGCAGTGGAGACTGGTGTTTAGGACCTGTTCCACAAGCCCTAATTCAAGGAGTAGTCTGATTTCTGTGGCAGAATTAAGACTTTCCTTCGGCTAATACAGGAAAAGGCCATGTTAGGTGGTTATGCTCCAAAGTTTCCTTAGATCAGCCCCATGCAGCATTTGGCCACCACAGGGCTGACCTGCCTTTACTTCAATATAAGTGGTCAGTGTAGATGGGGTCTCATATAGGATTGGAATGTTTCATCTGTTAATATGTATTCCAACTCAACATCTTACACTATTAATTTGAAAACAGTGTCTTATGTTGTTGCAAAACTTCTTGCTGTCCATAGAAATGTAACACATCCATTACAAACCTGTTGGTCCATTACAAACCTGTTATACATTTCGTTTTTGCTATGTGTGTAGCTAGGTAGCACATTTTATGTGTGTGTGTGGGGGGGGGGGGGGGGGGATGTCACTATGTTTTGTTTGTAAGTTATTTCAGATTCTAGGGTATAAAAATCTAGGGTATTTGAGATGACAATATATTGCATATTAAATAATCATATAATAAAACAAAAGACAGTTTAAAAAACACACACAATTTTAAGGCTATCCACAATAAGGATTTATTCTGTACAAAATTTTCATGTGAGTATTTTGCTTATATGAACACCACTATGGGAAAGACACTCTTCCATTGTCTGAGCCAGAGCCTTCCTACTTTTGATCATGAAGAAGTTACTCCTCAAATGGAGAGAGGCCTACGTACCTTAAGTTAGTGTGCAGTGTGACAACATTTGAAATCAAGCTTTCTAAGGGTCCTTCTACACATAACTAAAAATGCAGAAGAATCTGGGATTAAAAGAAGAGTGGCTAAATGATGTTTTGAAAAAGTGCAAATAGAATTGGGTTAACAGCTGAAAAGTACGGGTTCAAAGGGTGTGCTTAAAACCCAATTCTGGCCAAAAATGTGCATCTTCTCATGACTGTATATCCCTGCAGTCATGAAAACATATGACTTCCTTCTGATCCCCTGGTGTGGACTGCTCCATCAAAGTGCATATTTTAAAAGCCCCAAGCAGCTGATTAAGCTGTCAAAAATGGAGTCATGCATTTTTGACTCCATTTTTGGAGTCCATTGGCTAAATGGAAGCACAGTTGGAAATCAATTACAATTAGAACTCTGCAACAATTCCTTTGTTCTGATCTTTATATTTGTAAACAGAGCTTGCATTTACAGTTGGGTGAGGAGAGAGAATAGGCATCTGCTTGTGTACATTTAGATCTCCACATGAGTACATATGAGGTCTTGGTTGAACAGGTTCGTTAGCTTCTAAAATCGGAATGAATTCATATTTAAATGACTTACAAAACAATTTCGAGCCATGCTGGAATAGTGTGAGGAGTAATAATGAATTGAAACAATTTACCTATTTTTCGGAGTTATTTTCGTATGTCTGGTCAAGGTTTACATTATCTTGCAGTTCCCCTGGCAACAAGCTGCGATGTGGAAGGGCGAGGTGGGCATGGCCACGCCCAGCTCTTCCTGAAGGCCATGCCCCCAGTGGCTGTCAAGAAGAGCTGGGCGTAGCCACACCCACCTCATTACCCTGCCACCCATCGCCATTCGCTGACACCCACCCAGGGAAGGGAAACTGTGAGATTAGTTTTAAAATCTCGCAGTTTCCCTTCCCTGGATGGGTGACTGCAAATGGCAATGGTTGGCAGGCAGGGGAATGAGATGGGCATGGCCACGCCCAGCTCATCCTGAAGGCCACGCCCCAGTGGCCATCAAGAGGAGCTGAACGTAGCCACGCCCACCTCATATCCTTGCCCTTTGCAATCACACAGAGAAGGGAAACTGCAAGATTTTAAAAGTAATCTTGCAGTTCCCCTTCTCTGTGTGACAGGAAAGGGCGATGGATGGCAGAGGGAGGAGGTGGGCATGGCCACATCCAGCTCTACTTGACGGCCACTGGGCGAAACCACATCGCCACTTGTCGCCAGGGAGGCCAGGGAAACTGGGAGATTTTGAACTAACAGGGGAGGGCACCTTCCATTAACGAAGTAAACGAAGCTATTCAGATTTTTGCTATTTCCAATCTTTTTTTTTTTAAAAAAAGAGAAATAATTTTAAAATCGAAATGCCAGCGCCCCCTATATACGAAACAAGTTTAGAACCATTTTTTCTTGTTAAACCAAGCCAATATATATATATATATATATATATATATATATATATATAATTTTCCACCAGATGTCCCTCATCCCTCATCCATCTTGTGGATTTGTAAAATTTGCTACAAAGGAAGATGTCAGAACAGCAGGGAACCATTTCCTGTGACTGACAGGTCTGTGTCTGGACGTGCTGTCAGGTCCCATGATTTTTAAACCCACTTTTTAAATCAGCATTTTGATGCTGTCTGCAAGCGCCCTAAATCTGATAACTGATCTTGCCATTTAGCATAAGGTATAATAATTGTTCCTACTTTTATGTTACAGCTACAGAGGGGATGGTATGCAGCCCTTTATGCTCGAGAAATGGATGTTGGGGACCAGGGCCAGACCAGTGTTTGTCCTGTAGGCATTTCATCAGAGGAAGGACCTGTGTAAAGGCTTGTAACCTCTATGATGGGTAAGACATTTTATCTGCAAGATCTGTCTCTCTGTCCCTCTCCGTCTCTCTCTCTGCACATGTATATATGTTTTCCAAAACTATGCTCATTGTTTTAAAATTTGAAAAGACATATTTAGATGAAATGCATAGAAAGGATAATGAAAGAAGAAAATTTGTGCTCCCAGAGCAATTTATTGTTGCAGATAAGTGTCTGAAACAAGTAATGTGCTCAGACATAATACAGTAGCCCATCTTGATATAAGGCTTTGAAAGAAAAGCTGATTTCAAAAAAGAAAAAAAAATCCCTAGGGTAATTTGAATGGTTACACTTATGATTGCCTGACATACATTTTTAATAGAGCAGACTGATATGTTTGGGGTGAAGCAAAAGAACAGGTCAGTCTTTTGAAAGAAAACCAGTAGTCTAAAACCATGTGCTGTGTTTTTATCAGTATTTTAATTGAGGTACTGAGATGCAGAGCACAATGACAAACAGTTTATTCGTATTAGTGATATACTGAGAAACAGCATAAAATTTTGGTTTTCAGCCAAAATTGCCCAACATGAAATTCATAGCATTGGCAAGGACTGTAGTACTCACAATCTACTACCAACTTCTGGTGAATGCAAGATTTGCAGTGAAAGATACAAGTAGAGCATATTTAATAGATCACTACTCATCATCTTATTAAGTCCCACAATGAAGAAGAGCTCATCAATTCCTGTGGCAGTCTGTCCTACAACCTACTTTCTCAATTTTGATGAAATCTTGCCCTTTGGAGCACCTTTTGAATATTTCAAAACCACCACCACAATTTTCATAAATCTTTTCTTCTCCAGTATAAATAGCTCTTTTTAATTGTTCTTTGAATGTCTTTATGTCTAAACTTCAAACCAGCCTGGTCTGCCTTTTCAGAATGCACTCCCATTTGTCAGTTTTTTCTTAAAATGTGGTACCTAGATTTGCTTACAGTTCTTGAGAGATGCTTGAATGCAGAATAAAATGAAACTGTTCCTTTCCATATTGCTTCTGTCATTGCATGTGAGATCTGTCATTGCATACCTGATGGCAGTATTGAGTATCCACTGGGGCTAGAAATGAACTGTTTTGTACATCCATTACATAAAAGATCTTTTGTGGCATATGGCATCCAAGTATGTTGAGTAAGAAACATTGATGGATATGGTTTCTATTCAGCTTGAATAATCTGCTAGCTCAGGTCGACATCACAGATCAAATGGATGGTAAGAAATCAAGGGGATGTTGTAGGGTTTTTCGGGCTATATGGCCCGAAAAATGACCAGGGTGGACAAAGGACTCTTGTCTGTTGGAGCAAGATGTGAATGTTTCAAATGACCACCTTGATTAGCATTTGATGGCTATCAAATGACTACCTTGATTTGATGAATCAAGGTGGTCATTTGAAACATTCACACCTAGCTCCAACAGACAAGAGTCCTTTGTCCACCTTGGTCATTCCACAGAAAAAACTTACAACAACCCAGTGATTCTGGCCATGAAAGCCTTCGACAATAAATCAAGGGGACTTCACACCTGCCATCTAAAGCCTACATTCTTTGTTATGTATATTGCTCCACAACCTTTATATAGGCACATAGCTGAAGGATGTACTCCACTACATTTTTTTATTTAATCACATCTATATGTACACGAAGAAATAATCCTTCAGACAGGTATCCAGTTCGAAGGAGATAATGTGGATTATATGGCAGTGTAGACAGGGCCTCAATGAATGAGAGATCTCCAAGTCAACCTAACCTTAAGAGCTCAGATCTTGCTGGTACAGAACCATTCCTTCTCTGATTGAATCTATTCATTCAGAATATGGCCTTCCTCTGTTCCTGATGCTTTCCACTTTCCCATGTTTTCTTGTCTTTGTAATTGAGTCCACTCTTCCCATGATAGGTGAACTATAAATCCCAGAAACTACAACTCCCAAATGTCAAGGTCTATTTTCTCTAAACTGCACCAGTGTTCATATTTGGGCATTTTGAGTATCAGTGCCAAGTCTGGTCCAGATCCATCATTGTTTGAGTCTACAGTGCTCTCTGGATGTAGGTGAACTACAACTCCCAAACTCAAGGTCAATGCCCACCAAACCCTTATAGTGTTTTGTGTTGATCATGGGAGTGCTGTATGCCACGTTTGGTTCAATGCCATAATTGGTGGAGTTCAGAATGCTCTTTGATTGTAGGTGAACTATAAATCCCAGCAACTACAACTCCCAAATGACAAAATAAAAAAAAATGAGTCAAGAACATACATTGGGTTGTTAGGTGTTTGCTGTCCAAATTTGGTGTCAATTGGCCCACTGGTTTTTAAGTTCTGTTAATCCCACAAACGAACATTACATTTTTATTTATATAGATTACATTTATATGCCGCCTTTCTCACCCCAAAGGGGACTCAGAACGGCTTACAAATTATGATTGTTTCTGATTTGTGCGCTATTTTCTTTGGACTTCATTCTGGTCTTGATCTTATATAATAAAGACACAAGGAGTCATTCAATAGCTTTTGCTATGACCAAGCAACTAAGCAATTGAAGTACTGGGTTGTTTCAGGTTTTCCGGGCTGTATGGCCATGTTCTAGAGGCATTTTCTCCTGACGTTTTGCCTGTATCTATGGCAAGCATCCTCAGAGGTAGTGAGATCTATTGAAGTACTCTCACTGAAAGGCTGTTGGGCCATGAAGGTGCCCAGCCCAGGAGTTGCAAGGCAGCAGGGCTGAAGAGGTGTTGCTATGGCTCCACGCAGGTGTTGCTATGATGGTTTCCCCTGACTCTAAAACATATCCTGTACTTGGGGCTGATATCTGAAAAGTGTTTTTAATGTTAGCAGTCAATATGTTTCAATTAAGGATGTGCTAAGCTACTTTTTGATGCAAGAGCTAAAAAAAACCCGAGTGGCTCTTTTCAGCAGATCTATGAAAGAAGCCTAAATGACCCATTAGCATCTAGTAATCATAGCCAATTTTCCCTGAAAGATTTTCCTTTCAAATATGTAGTATAAAATAAAAAAAACTTTTTACAAAATCTTCCTAGTTATAATTTATGCTTTCAGGAGTAAAATTTCCTTCCCAGGGGGAAGATTTTTCTCACTTTCTGTTGTCTTACCCCTGTTCTTAATTGGATATCTATGAATAAATCTACTAAGATTTTCTTTTTAAAAATCTTGAGAGCTTGATTTAAATGAATTGTAATTTTATACTTCATTAGTGTTTTACTGTTGTTCTTCATTGCTGCTGCGCTACACCTTCCATCCACAAGTAGAGTACCACCTCTCCAGATTGAGGAAGAGAAGGCCATATATCAGTGTTTCTCAACCTGAGGGTCAGGACCCCTGAGGGGGTCACGAGTGGGTTTCAGAGGGGTCACCAAAGTCCATCAGAAAAAAAACATATTTCTGATGGTCATAGGAACTCTTTTGGCAGAGAAGGCTAAAGATCACTCCGTTTGTCCTTCTCTTCCTTTTTGGTGTTGGTGAACTACAACTCCCAGAATTCAAAAATAGCACCCCCACCCCACCCCACCCCACCAGTATTCAATGTTGGCCATGTAGGTAGTGTGGTAAGTTTGGTGCAGATCCATTGTGGGCTGGGTTCAGAGTGCTCTTTGATTGTAGGTGAACTATAAATCCCAAATGTCAAGGTCTCTATTCCCCAAACTCCACCAGTGTTCACATTTGGGCATATTGAGTATTTGTGCCAAGTTTGGTCCAGTCCCATCACTGTTTGAGTCCACTGTTTGAGTCCACAGTGCTCTCTGGATGAGATAAACTACAACTCCAAAACTCAAGGTCAATGCCCACCAAACCCTTCCAGTATTTCCTGTTGGTCGTGGAAGTTTTGTGTGCCAAGATTGGTTTAATTCCATCATTGGTGGAGTTCAGAGTGCTCTTTGATTGTAGGTGAATGATAAATCCCAGCAACTACAACTCCCAAATGTCAAGTTCTATTTTCCCCAATCTCCACCAGTGTTCATATTTGGGCATATTGAGGATTCATGCCAAGTTTGGTCCAGATCCATCATTGTTTGAGTCCACAGTTCTCTACCTGGATGTAGGTGAACTACAACTTCAAAACTCAAGGTCAATGCCCACCAAACCCTTCCAGTATTTTCTCTTGGTCATAGGAGTTCTGAGTGCCAAGTGTGGTTCAATTCCATCATTAGTGGAGTTCAGAATGCTTTTTGATTGTAGGTGAACTATAAATCCCAGCAACTACAACTCCCAAATGACAAAATCAATCCCCCCCCACAACACTAGGATTCAAATGTTTGGGTATTTGTGCCAGATTTGGTCCAGTTAAATTAGCCTCCTCACACATAGGTAGTACCTAATTTTCCTACTTGACAGATGCAACTGTCTTTCGGGTTGCAAAGGTCGACAACAAGCTACACAATTGGTTGGATATTTACATTAAGATTCATAACAGTAGCGAAATGATAGTTATGAGGTAGCAACGAAAATAATGTTATGGCTGGGGGTCACCACAACAGGAGGAAGTGTATTCGGGGGTTGCGGCATTAGGAAGGTTGAGAAACTTCCATATATGCTTGTAGTTATTCTTGAACAGATTTTCCTTTTTCTGCCCTCCCTCCCCAATTGCATTTTATTGGCTTGTTTGCAGGCAATCTCCAAGTTACAAACAAGATACTGGGTTCTGTAGCTTCTTAAGCTGAATTTATTTGTAAGTTGGAACAGGTACATCTTTTAAGTGCAACTCCAAAGATAGTTAGTAGGCATGGATAGAGCTGCGTTGGATTACTCGTTACTTGCAATAATTTTGTTAAAGTTACCTTTTTTGAAGCAATTTTGAAGCAATTAAAAAAACCCGGAAGTCCCTTTGCCCTTCCGGAGCTTTTTCTGCCATTTTTGTTACAACTCAGGAAGTGAGTTGGAAATGATTCTGGCTGGGCAGTGGGCACAGCCTGCCTTGCCGCTTGTGTGCTGTTGCTGTTGGGGTTCAGGTTGGGTGAGCATTGCGAAGGTAGTGTGTGTGTGTGTGAGTGGTGTGGGTGGGAGCAACACAGAGGAACCAAAGCACTCACTCCAACATTTTAAAAAAACAATGTTGTAGCTGGTCTCTCTGGCCTCAATGTTTTTGAGTTTGTGTTGCACATTGCCTCCAAAGAACTAGATCTCCCATCAATTCAAGCCACTCTTTGAATACAAACTCTCCTTCCCAATGTAGTGAAATGAGTTTCCAAGGCAAAAAGGGAAGGGCTGTTTGTTATTTTCTTTGTTTGTTGTGAGTTGCACCGGGATTGTGGTGCAACTGGCTGAGTGTCAGCTGCATTAAGATCACTCTGACGAGAAGGTCATGAGTTCAAAGCCAGCCTGGGTCGGAGTGAGTGTCCGACCAATTGTGTAGCTTGTTGTCAACCTTTGCAACCCAAAAGACAGTTGCATCTGTCAAGTAGGAAAATTAGGTACCACCTATGTGTGGGGAGGCTAATTTAACTAATTTATGAGGCCATAAAAAGACTCCAGCAAAAAGCACTCCAGCAAAGCATGTGGGGAATGCAGAAGTACTTCATCAGTGTCGCAGATGGACGATGAAAGCGACAGCTCCCCTGGCGGCCAGAAAAAGTTAAATAGCCTCTGTGTATGTCTATATATGTTGTATGTCTAATTGGCATTGAATGTTTGCCATATATGTGTACATTGTAATCCACCCTGAGTCCCCTGCGGGGTGAGAAGGGTGGAATATAAAAGCTGTGAATAAAAATAAATAAATAGTTGCCTAAGAAGACACTAGAAATTCCATACTTTCATGCCTATACTTCCCTAACTTTTGAAATCAGGGAGAAAGAATCCCCAGAAGTTTGCCCAGTATCATTTGCTGTTTTTCATGTATGTGCAATCACATCTGCCATTAACGAAGCCATTCGGAAATTTCCAAAATTTCTGAAAGTTCCAATTTTTTTTGGAAAAATTCAGAATTTAATTTCAAGTCGAACCACCAACGGGTTTTGAACCATTTTTTTAAATCAATCAAGCCTATTATATACACTACTATAGGCAATCACTCATGACTCATGAAGAAAACAAATCACCTATAGTTGTTGTAAGCTGCCCAAAGTCCTTTGGGGAGAAGGGGTGGGATACAAATAAAGATTGTTGTTGTTGTAAGAGATTTCATATTTGCTAGTCCTTCCATCTTATGTGGCATCCCTGGGCATGCTAATATATCTGCCCCTGATCATAACTATGGGTAGAAGAAAGCTATATCACCTAAAACATTCCTTACATCAAACATCATGTTGTTAACCAAGTGCCTATGGCATTTAATTGATACATGACTTCAAGTTTTTTCCCATTGAAATAACAATATTCATATTGAAAAGTGAACTCGTTCAGTGATTAAATGAATGCTTTAATGATCTTTATCCATTTTTTAGAGAATACAGAGAGTTTGCAAATGGTTCCGTCTGTGTGGAATGTGACTCTCAGTGTGAGAAGATGGATAACAACAGGATCACATGTAGGGGACCGGTGAGTAAGGCATATAAAGACCTAGATGACAACATAATTTGAAACGTGCCATGTTTCTAATTTATAATATGAAAAGATAATGCATCCCATGTAAATCTGACCAAGTATTGAGGTCTTCCAGCTAAACACCTTGTCAGTTGTGTTTCATGAGCAAATAGGAGAAGGCTTTATGGTGAATGCTTCTAAGTTGTAGAATTCTGTTTTTTAGGAAGCTAAATTGACTCCCTCTCTCTTCTCCAACCAGGTGCTGGGAAGAGGGTTGTCTTAAATACTGATGCCCAATAATCTTTGTAGACAAGATCTTTCATTTCTGAGTAGGAAGAGTCTTGGGTTGGCATCCAGTTGGTTATTCCCTATTAGAGTAGACCCATTCAATCAACTGATGAACAGTGAATAATTACATGGATTCAATTGCTCTACTATCATCAGGACTAACAATAGGATTTAGGATTATATGTATCACTAGTCATTTCTCATGTCGTAACCTATTAGTGCCTGTCACTCACATAACAATTATGCAGCACTTCCAGCCCTAGAATGAACACACAAGAAGAAGTTTGAAACAGGATTACCTTCTGAGAAGATGTTTGAATTCTATCAATCAAATGCATAATTATACACATATTTGACATATGACTTCTTTGGTCAAACTGATGGTCTTTGAGGCTCTCTCTCCAGCTGGTTATTTTTAACCTAAGTAGTTACGAAATGGTGCAATTCCTCCAATTGAATCAATCTCAGGCTCCTTCTACACTGCCATATAATCCAGAGTATGAAAGCAGATATTCTCTATTTTCTGCTTTGAACTGGATTATGTGAGTCAACACTGCCATATAATCTAGTTCAAAGCAGATAAACTGGATTTTATATGGCAGCGTAGATGGGGCTTCTGAGTGATTCTTAAGAGCTGCTAGATGATAGGAATGGAAAGAATATCCACAAATATTTAAATAAAATGATCACCTAATGCAGTTTCAGAAAGCTCTGACAAGGAGAATTTTAGACAGATGAAAAATTTCAGTTTGGGACTTATTCTTTAGGAAAATTGACCAAGATTTGTAAATACAGTAAATTATATTTTCTGCAGAAAAAAAGTTCAGCACAGAGAAAATGCTGCTTTCTGTGCAGAATATTTGCTTTCTAAACAGAAATGTTATTTTTGGTGCAGAAAATTTGATTTTGCATATATTATTTTTAGAGAATAGGTCTTAAAATTGTAAACTGTATTGAAAACGATTCAGTTTTAAAACTCATGTATATTTGTTCTTGTCTACGAGGGGAGAAATGAACAAGATTTACATCCCTACTATAAGTGTGTTAGGCATCCTAGATAAAAATTGTGTAAATGGCTAGAATATTAACACCCTAAGTTTGGAATTGTTCTCCAAAAAAWTTGAGAATCTTATTTATTATTTATTTATTTATTTCACRCATTTCTACCCCATCCTTCTCAACCCTCAACACAACAATAAGATAAAACATATATAAACAGCARTTATAAACAATTAAAACAATCAATTATACATCATAATCAATAAAACCAATCTAATGCTCAAHGTTYGCCAGCTCAGAGTCCRTAAATYCATTCCACATTGTCAAATCCTATCAATTCTAGTCGTCATTGTCCTTTGTCTATCTGCCAGATTACCCAAAAGCCTGGTCCCATATCCATGTTTTTAATTTCCTTCTAAAAGAGAGGAGGGATGTCGATGACCTAATTTCCCCGGGGAGTGAATTCCACAGGTGAGGGGCCACCACCAAGAAGGCCCTGCTCCCCGTCCCCACCAACCTYACTTGTGATAGAGGTGGGATCAAGAGCAGGGCCTCCTCAGAAGATCTCAAACTCCGAGGTGGAACGTAGAGGGAGATATGCTGGGCCGGAGCCGTATAGGGTTTTGTAGGTTAAAACCAGCACTTTGAATTGTGCTCAGAACTGGATCGGCAGCCAGTGGAGCTGACACAACAAAGGGGTGGTATGCTCCCTGTATGACGCTCCGGTGAGTAATCTGGCTGCCGCCCGCTGGACTAATTGAAGTTAGTCTTTCATGGGTGTTCCAGAGCAAGAGGGAAGTCTGAACTCAATGCAATTTTTTTTTGTCTAGGGACCAGATCATTGCACAAAATGTTTCCATTTTAAAGATGGCCCCAATTGTGTGGAAAAGTGTCCTGATGGTGTACAAGGGACAAACAGCTTCATTTTCAAATATGCTGATGAAGACCGTGAATGCCACTCTTGCCATCCAAACTGTACTCAAGGGTAAGCTTGTATGTCACTAAATGGCATTTACTCTTTTTTGGTTTATTTGTTCTGTGTTTGTGCAAGATAATATAATTTTACCTGTTTCACTGCTTTAATTTCCCCTAATTCATATCGGATATAACTGTAACCAATTTGCATTTTTCTGGAGTCTATCTATAACATCTATATTTGTTCATGCAGGGCTCAATTGCTGCTAGCAGTACAATTCTGTTGTTAAGTTGGTGTATTCTAAGCCTTGAGAAGTTGTACAATGCTCCTCCTACCAGTGTAAAAATGGCGAAAAAGTGGCATTACTTTAACACTTTATTTTGTGTTTCTTCTTTCTAATATGTTGTTACTGCTGCTATTTCCTTTTTCTCCTCTTCTCTCTGTGCATTGCATATTTTAAAGTGTTTATTTTAAGATTTTACATTAATTGAGTTGTGTTTTTCATATGTAACTCTGTAAAATATCATTTGTGTTGATGATATTATGTTAAGTGATAACTTACAAATGCATGTACAGAAGATGTTTTGGGATAGAGTGTTTCTGACATTTAAGGTTTTATGAAAAAGTGTAAAGCTGTTGCCTTTCATTGATGTTCGTATTCATGCACTCTGTGTTCCTCATTAAGCCACAGGAATACAGATATTAATTTAATAAAGTGTGACCAAAATGGTTTGCCTGATGAAAAATATTTCTATCCATATATGGAAAACAACATAATCTTCCGAGGTTTTGCTTTTAAGCATCGGTGATTACATTTCCGCTTCAGTTATTATGTTCCAATGACTTGTGTTCAGCACTTCTCCTCTAAAGCCATTAAAATGGCTCTTGTTTTCTATGAATGCCCCTTGTGATGGTGCACACTTGTGCGGAAGCATCCCCAATAGTTCTTAACATGAAAGTTGGCACAGATACAGAATCTCATTCATATTTATTTAAGAGCCTTTTCTTTGGTGCTGTGTACCGTGCTTCGGCATTAATGTTCACGGAGCAGATGCCATGGGACACTGTTAAAACATAAAGTATTTACTTCAAGAGGACTTCAATGGAATGCTATTTAAAGCACAATGCTCATAGCTAAAGAACCAGGTCACTTTGAAGGATTATTTTCTCAATGAACCATTAAAAATAAAAGGCATGGTAGCTCAGCTTAATTGGCTACGGTTCCTGATTGACCCATGTCTTCACAAGAATGCCAAACTTTCATCCCCATTTAAAAGTACAGGGTGAGGCAGCATAACTTCCTTTTTTCAAAACTTAATAAAACCCATTGTATGAATCAGAATTTTTTTATAATGTACTCGCATACCTAAAGTTTTGTTTTACGCAGTTTTGAAAATCAAATTAGGTAGGTGACGTCCCCCATTCTCCATACACTGAGTAAACCGATTTCTGGCGTTTGTCATGACTCTTGCCAGCACAGCAGGTGTTATGTTGGCAATTCCTTCCTGGATGTTGGTCTTCAAATCTTGTAGGGTCCTTGGACAGTTCACATAAACAAAGGATTTCAAAAAACCCTATAGAAAAAAAATCACAAGGGGCCAAATCTGGAGAGCGGGCCGGCCACTCCAAATCCACTCAAAAAGTAGGCCTCAACGGCAAAAGCACACTCCTCACTGTTCCAACGCATGATGGCGACTGAACTGTGTCAGGACAAAATGTTATACTCCCGCCTCTCGAACGAGACCACTAGCGCTCCGCTACGTCTTCAACCGACTGAATGGCGCCCATTTTAAAAAAAGAAGTCATGCTGCCTCACCCTGTATTTGTCCAAGGTAATATTTCAGTTCTCCAGGGGAAAAAACAACCAAAATGTTATTCAGGCAGAATGCTATATAACCCATAAGGTTCTCAGCTGCTTGTTTTGGTTTGAATTAAAAGGCCAGATCCAGAAAGGACATCACTGAAAATATCAATAATTAAAACATTTCTAGACCAGGCATGGGCAAACTGGTCAGGATGCAGCCCCCTGGGTGCTTTCCTCAGGCCCTCCTCATTTTCCTTGTCCTCTTGGCATAAGGATTCAGTGGCCCACTGTATCCTTATGAAGAAAGTAGGGGGACTAAGGCACGCAGCATCTGAGAGCCCTTTGGAGTGCTCTCAGCCACTGCATGCCTCACCCTCCTCCTGACATAAGGATGATGCAGTGTTGGTCTTATTTTGGGAAGACAACTTGAGGAAGGCTCACAGCATTTGAGAGCCCTCCAGAGTGCTGTCGGATGGTGCTTGTCTTGCCCTCCTCCCGGCATAATGCTGAGAAGACAGTCTGAAGATTGAGGGAGGAGTATTGAGGTGTATTATCATCATCATGGAGCCCCCGGTGGTGCAGTGGGTTAAACCCCTGTGCCAGCAGGACTGAAGACCGACAGGTCGCAGGTTCGAATCCGGGGAGAGGCGGATGAGCTCCCTCTATCAGCTCCAGCTCCTCATGCGGGGACATGAGAGAAGCCTCCCACAAGGATGATAAAAACATCAAATCATCCGGCATCCCCTGGGCAACGTCCTTGCAGATGGCCAATTCTCTCACACCAGAAGCGACTTGCAATTTCTCAGGTCGCTCCTGACATGAAAAAAATAATAATCTTCATCATCATCATCATCACCACCACCATCATCATCATCAAATTACTTATTAATCGCCCTCCATCCAAGATGCTCTAGGCCAGTGGTTCTCAACCTGGGATCCCCAGATGTTTTTGGCCTACAACTCCCAGAAATCCCAGCCAGTTTATCAGCTGTTAGGATTTCTGGGAGTTGAAGGCCAAAACATCTGGGGACCCCAGGTTGAGAACCACTGCTCTAGGCGATTTACAAGCTAAATTGTAAAGGATAAAAATACATACATACAGATATTGATAAAATTAACATAGATCAAAAGCTCTAGTAAAAAGCCAGGTCTTAAGTGCTAGAGTAAAAGGCCCTAAATCACGCATGGCTCTCAGATAGGGCGGCAAGGAATTCCACAAGGCAGGGGCAGAAATAGAAAAAGCTCTGCGTCTGGTCCTTTCCAAGTGCACTTCTCTAGGACCCAGTATATAAAGTAAGTCACATTGGGATGGCCGTTGCGACCTCCGATGATGGGAGAATGAGAGACGGTCCCTAAGATACGATGGACCCTGGCCGTAAAGAATTTTCAAGGTCAGAACTAACATCTTATACAGGCCACGGTAATCAGTTGGAAGCCAATGCAAATGCCGCTACACTGGTGTTATGTGGCATTTCATGGGTGTTCTTGTGAGTAGCCTGGCTGCCGCATACCAAGCAATACGGAGCTTTCGGGTCGTAGACATCGGAAGGCCCACATACAGGGCGTTGCAATAGTCCAGCCTAGACGTGACCGTGGCATGGATGACTGCTGCCAGAGCCTCATCAGATAGGTAGGGTGCCAATTGCCTTGCTTGTCGTAGATGGAAAAAGGCCTGTTTATCAGTGCAATCTCCACATGTCCCGGTTTAGGAGGAAAGCAGGATAGAAATAAATAAATAAATCATGTCGCATTTTCTTCCCAGCATAAGGATGGAGCAAGCAGCCTCATCAACCTGAGGATGGCCTGCCCCCTCCTGGCTCTGCCCTCTCCCATGCCCTCCTGGGCCCGTCCCATCCAGCATGTACCCAGCCGCCCTCCCTCCTGGCCCAGCTCACAATGTGACCCCAAGACAAAAAGTTTGCCCATGCCTGTTCTAGATTCTAGCTGTTGTAATCTAGGAGGCAGTAAGAGGAAGCTAGAGGTGAGTGTACTGTCCATGGCTGCTTTCCTCCATCTTTTATCTTTGCTCATTAGTTTGCTAGCTGTCTCCTTCCCTTTCCCATCCCCTAGGAAAAAATATCCACAAAAAGAGAACTACGATAAACAGAGAAAAGAAATAGATGGTGAAAGGTGAGCAGCAGCTGTACAAACCTGTCTACATTTTATTGCCTGTTTTAGGAGAAATCTCAAGAATTCTCAAGAAGCAGAGCTAGGCTTGCATGGTTTTTGTTTGTTTGTTTGTTTCAGGTGCTGTTTGTATTAAAACAGCCTAGGTTTAAAATCCCTGAACTTCTAAATGCCAATGTTTAGCATGCAGAATATGGTCTTTAGTTCAATCATAAAGAAAAGTGGTGCTAAAACCACTTAATTCGTATGATCTCTGAACATTTAACATGGGCCACTTGAGTTAAAAACAGTTACGCTGCAATTAGAGAGTTAGGCAAAACCCAACCAAGAGCAGTAAACAAGAGGCCAAAATTTTGGTCCTGTATAAGAATAATTTACAACAGGCTTTTATTGTTTTGCCGCTAAAATTAAACCAGTAAATTATTCAATGAAAATGTTGATGTCAACAGCTGTTGCCATTCAAAATGAGACCTTTTGCTGTTTTTGCAAATCTAATTACAACTGTGCCATTAGGGAAATGAACCTAAGACAGCAGAGACACCGCCAGAATCTCTTGCAGACATACCTTCCACTTGGTCCCTGAAAATCTGTGTTATATAATAAGAAAAGGGAAAAGGAAGTTTTGAGATAAAAGAAACTACAGCACCAGGAGTGGGGGGGGGGGGGGGGACACGACCAACCTAGAGGGAATGATAACTATTTAATAATGTCATTAATAGAAAAGGTTTGGATAGTTCAGATGAAATGCTATAATCTATTTCAGTATGCAGCATTCGCCAGACTGATATCTATCCACTGTTTCATTTATCCATGTCTGAAAAAATGTGTCCTCTCGGGGCATATTCTAGATCCTGAAGTACAACTCTATGGTATTCCTGGATGAGATGTCCTTCATTTCAACAAGGTTCACTATTACCCATGGTTTTACATATTTGTATGACTTGGAACACACCCCACACAGATATGTTGTTCATATTGTTGTACTGTGCAACTATTTTCTTTTTCAGATGGACAAGAAAATATTTTTCACTATGTTGTAGCAGGATTTGCTTTTGATTTGTTATTTTAAACCTCTAGAGTGGTGTTTCTCAACCTGGGGGTCGGGACCCCTGGGGGGTGGTGAGGGGGTGTCAGAGGGGTCGCCAAAGACCATCAGAAAACACAGTATTTTCGGTTGGCCATGAGGGTTCTGTGTGGGAAGTATGGCCCAATTCTATCGTTGGTGGGGTTCAGAATGCTCTTTGATTGTAGGTGAACTATGAATCCCAGCAACTAAAACTCCCAAATGTCATAGTCTGTTGTCCCCAAACTCCACCATTGTTCACATTTGGGCATACTGAGGATTTGTGCCAAGTTTGGTCTAGACCCATCATTGTTTGAGTCCATAGTGCTCTCTGGATATAGGTGAACTACTCCAAAACTCAAGGTCAATGCCGACCATAGTCTATTGTCCCCAAACTCCACCAGTGTTCACATTTGGGCATACTAAGGACTCGCGCCAAGTTTGGTCTAGACCCATCATTGTTTGAGTCCATAGTGGTCTCTGGGTATAGATGAACTACTCCAAAACCCACCATAATCTATTGTCCCCAAACTCCACCAGTGTTCACATTTGGGTATACTGAGGACTTGTGTCAGGTTTGGTCCAGATCCATCATTGTTTGAGTCCATAGTGCTCTCTGGATATAGATGAACTACTCCAAAACTCAAGATCAATGCCCATCATAGTCTATTGTCCCCAACCTCCACCAGTGTTCACATTTGGGCATACTGAGGACTCGTGTCAAGCTTGGTTCAGATCCATCATTGTTTGAGTCCATAGTGCTCTCCGGATATAGGTGAACTTCTCCAAAACTCAAGGTCAATGCCCACCAAACCCTTCCAGTATTTTCTGTTGGTTCTGTGTGCCAAGTTTGGTTCAATTCCATCATTTGTCGAGTTCGGAATGCTCTTTGTTTGTAGGTAAACTATAAATCACAGCAACTGCAACTCCCAAATGACCAAAAATAAATCCCCTCGCAACCCCAACAGTATTCAAATTTGGGTGAATTGGGTATTTGTGCCAAATTTGGTCCAGTGAATGAAAACACAACCTGCATACCAGATACGTACATTACGATGCATAACAGTAGTAAAATTGCAGTTAGCAACTAAAACAATTTTATGGTTGGGGGGGGGAGGTCACCACAACATGAGGAACTGTATTCAGGGGTCGTGGCATTAGGAAGGTTGACAAACACTGCTCTAGAGACTTGGTATAATGAGATGAATGCAAGTTGAAACCTCTTTGTATAGAAATGTGTAAAAATAAACCTGCAAGTGCTCTTATTTTTGTTTCTCTTGCACTTTCTAGCAAAATACTGTTACATTTCTTGAGATTGCCACACCATGACAATTAAGAGCATCAATGGAAGTCTTGCTATCTTTTTGCATGACATACTCTACTCTGGGAGGGCAGCAAAATTGTCTTCTTGGACACATGCCTTAGCTTGGGTCCTGTCCAATGTAACTTTTTAACCTTTTTTATTATTAAAGATGAACCATGATTTTTTTTTTTTGCTTGCCACCTGTCAGTATCCACTATCTACAAAGAAACAGAAAAGAAGCTGAAATGGGGAAATATATCTCTATAAATAACTCTGTGACTAAACAAAACAGAACAGAAACACCACTAGGTATTACTCAGTAGTATAATGCCTGGGTTTTTTGTATCTAAACATTGGTTCCAATATTCAAAAGGACCCCTGTCACCCCGAAGTCCTGTGAGTGGCGATAATGAGTGCCCCAGATGGCTGGATTTTATGCTTCATCTGTCTTCTTGCCGGCAATGACAGGATTTCACTTGGATATGCTCTGAAACAGAATTAGTATTTTCCCTTCTTCTTCCCCCCACCCATTTTTCTGATTCATAATTCTCCACCTCTATGGCTTTGTTACAGAAATTGGCACTTAATGTTTCTTCCCTCCTTGTATAGGATTCACCAAGTGGAAATAAAAAGAAGCAGTGATAGAAATGGGATGCCTGCCTTCACATTTGGCCCTGAATAGGAACAGTTGTGAAAAATCAAAATGCAATTCCATGTAGCATATCTTTAATCCGCTGCGGTAGACTGCTTACTGGAATGAAACTAAAAGAAGCAATATGGCTAAAATACTTGTCAAAAGAAGAAGCTCAAAACTACATTGCCAAACCAATCCCATTCAGCACTCTAATGAGGACTGCTTTTAAAATATATATCCACTATAGGTATTGTGTCAGTTAAATCAGACCAATGGCTTCAAAGGAGTAATAGAAAAGCTTGAGGGATTCACTCTTTCTGAATTTTGATAAAATGGGACCTCATCCAAGAGCTATTATTATTATTATTATTATTATTATTATTATTATTTGTATCCTGCTTTTTCTCTCCAAAAGAGAGACTCAAAGCAGCATACATTAACACCTATATGATACCATTTAAATGTTAGCTATGCAGATGCAGGCATGTAGCCAGGGGGGGCTTCAGCCCCCCCCCCAGAAATTGTCATGGTGGTCCTCGAGAAGGCCTTACTGGTACATTATTTAAACTGTTATGTTTATTCATATCATGATCTGATCACCATGCTCAATATATCCCATATGCATGGGGGTATTGGGGTAATGATACAAAAGATTTGCTAGGGTAGACCCTCTTTCACTCAGACTCAGCCCCCCCCCCGAATCAAACTCAGCCCCCCCCCCCGAATCAAAATCCTGGCTACAGGCCTGTGCAGATGATACCACTTTGATGGCCGAAATTGAGGAGGGGCTGAGGAGCCTTCTAATCAAGGTGAAAGAAGAAAGCGCAAAAGCTGGGTTGCAGCTAAACATAAAAAACCAAGATTATGGCAACAAGAATGATTGACAACTGGGAAATAGAGGGAGAAAACATGTGGAGGCAGTGACAGACTTTGTATTTCTAGGTGCAAAGATTACTGCAGATGCAGACTGTGGCCGGAAATCAGAAGACGCTTCCTTCTTGGGAGGAGAGCAATGACCAGTCTCGATAAAATAGTGACATCACACTGGCAACAAAGATCCGCATAATTAAAGCAATGGTATTCCCCATCTTCACTGGATGTGAGAGCTGGACCATGGGGAAGGCTGAGCGAAGGAAGTAGATGCTTTTGAACTATCTGATGGAAAGTGCTGAGAGTGCCTTGGACTGCCAGAAGATCCAACCAGTCCATACTTCAGGAAATAAAGCCTGACTGCTCATTGGAGGGAAGATGAAGTACTTTGGCCACATCATGAGAAGAAAGGAAAGCTTAGAGAAGACAATGATGCTGGGGAAAATGGAAGGAAAAAGGAAGAGGGGCCGACCAAGGGCAAGATGGATGGATGGCATCCTTGAAGTGACTGGACTGACCTTGAAGGAGCTGGGTGGTACGGCTGACAGGGAGCTCTGGCGTGGGCTGGTTCATGAGGTCACGAAGAGTCGGAAGCAACTGAATGAATGAACAACAACAAAAACCATTTAAAGCCCGAAAAACATACCAACATTAACATAGAATTAAATATCAATGATATTAATAATAAACAGTTAAAATCCTTTAAACTGATGAAAAATGGAATCATTAATTTTTAATCAAATAATTTATTAAGCAAAACCACTCCAGAAACTTACCAGCCATTATTCGTTGCTTTAAGAATAGTACATTAGTTGTATAATACTATGTTTTATTCTTTTTGAAAAAAGTAAATGATGCACAATTCTGCCTCAGACAGGGTTGCATCATATGGTTAAGTCAACAGGAAGCACCCAACAGTATTTATCTTCAGACTCTCCATACAATAACTGCTTGAAACGTTTCTCTTCTTTTTCACAATCTCTCTAAAAAAATCACTCAAAGGCTGGAAGTTCCTTGTGAGCAGCACGAGTTATATAACTGATATTCAGTGAGAATGCAGAATAATTCAAACCCAGGTAGAAAAATCTTACATCCACCAAAATCGATGCCTTTATATACATGAGAAAATTGGACTTATAAGAGTGGACATATAAAAAGAGATATGGATGGAAAACAGACAGTGCCATCTGCATCTCCAGATCATTCAAGGCTATTCCTAGACTAGTTAACAGTTGCTAAAGGAAGCAGTTTATCTGTGGTGAACTTTCAGAAAGAAAACAATCAATCGATGTTAGGATACGTTTGAACCTGAAACGAATTCCCAGTTTTTTCCCACAGGACTAGCTCCTCCCATAAAGAAAGTGAAAAATTATGACAAATTCGAGCAGGGTGACTGACTTTGGTTTTAGACAAGATGACAGAGGGGTACTTTTAAAATGCTTTACAAAGCCTCGCAGAAAGATCTCAAAATGCTTCCAGGTCCAAAATTCCCAAGGGAATACAATTTGTGCCAAAAGAAAGTGTGTACCCACATGCATGTATGAATTTAGTCACAAGAAGGCTAGAGAAACTGTGTTATCAAAATATGTATCTTCACCATATGCTCTTTTAGCAGGCGAGTTCATCTTTTGCATTGACTGATTGATATTTAGAGACAAGATTTTAGAAATGGGTTTAGATTGGATATTGTACTGTTAAATGATAGTGGAAAAGATAATTTAACTTTGAGAAGAATTTCTCCCACCAAAAGATCTCAACAACACTGAGTTTCTTTCTTGTTTATACTTCTCTTTGCATTCAGTTTCCTGAATGCAAGCTAAAAATTATAGACTTTTCTTTTTAGGAAACTGATGGAATAAATGATGAGCTGAGTTTTGATCTCCGAAGATGTGAGAAGCCTTTATCCTGCTTTGAGAGACTTAAGCAAAATTTGAATGCAACCTATGTTCCTTTACATAGAGAGACCTGCTGTCTTTTGTTGCCTTGTAATCCATTAACAAATGACTATGTTGGTTGATTACATTAAAAAGCCAGTGTGAAAAAAAACAATAAAGGGGTTGAGAAAACTGCAAGTCGCTTCTGGTGTGAGAGAATTAGCCATTTGCAAGTACGTTGCTAGGGGGCACCCAGATGTTTTGATGTGTTACCATCCTTGTGGGAGACTTCTCTCAAGTCCCTGCATAAGGAGCTGGATCTGTTATAGGGAGCTCATCCGCACTCTCCCTGGATTCAAACCTGTGACCTGTCAGTCTTAAGTCCTGCTGGCACAGGGGTTTAACCCACTGCACCACCGGGGGCTCCAACAATAAAGGTAGACTTTTCACTATAACAAAATACAAGTTGCAAAGCGTTATCAAAACAGAACTGTGTTAACATAAAGCGTGTAAATACACTGCACATGAATCACAAAACAAAACTGAATGTTACTTAGTTATCTTGTAGTCCTTGAGACAGTAAATTATCTTCAAATACTGTCCAAATTAAGTCCAAATGGTATCCATGAATCACAAAACAAAACTGAATGTTACTTAGTTATCTTGTAGTCCTTGAGACAGTAAATTATCTTCAAATACTGTCCAAATTAAGTCCAAATGGTATCCAGTTCAAAATATAATCCAAATGATGATACGACAAGGATCCCCGGGTTGAGGTTGCCTTGTTTCGGGGGACTTCCCCTTCTTCAGGGTTTGTCTTCTTTATGAAGGTTGCTAGCGTCATCTCATTTATAGCGGATGTATGGTGTGAACCACCCACTTTCATAAAGAAGACAAACCCTGAAGAAGGGGAAGTCCCCCGAAACAAGGCAACCTCAACCCGGGGATCCTTGTCGTATCATCATTTGGATTACATTTTGAACTGGATACCATTTGGACTTAATTTGGACAGTATTTGAAGATAATTTACTGTCTCAAGGACTACAAGATAACTAAGTAACATTCAGTTTTGTTTTGTGATTCATGTGCAGTGTATTTACACGCTTTATGGTAACACAGTTCTGCTTTGATAACGCTTTGCAACTTGTATTTTGTTATTGTTCATAGATATCTGTGTTTCTTGGAGACTTTTCACTATAGCAGATATCTGTTTGGAGTCCTTTCTACAACTCCACGATGGTGCAATGGGTTAAACCACTGAGCTGTTGAATTTGCTGACTCCAAGGTTGGTGGTTCAAATCTACAGGATGGGGTGAGCTACTGCTATCATCACCAGCTTCTGCCAACCTAGCAGTTCGAAAACATGCAAATAGGTACCACCTCATAGTCCAATAGGTACCATCTCAGCAGGAAGATCAATGGCGTTCCATGCAGTCATACCGGCCACTTGACCCAGGAGGTGTCTATGGACAATGGGGGCTCTTCAACTTAGAAATGGAAATGAGCATCATACCCAGAGTTGGAGACAAGCATCTCTCCCAGAGCTGGAGATGAAAGGGGAAGCCTTTACTTTATCTGTCTATCTGTGTTCAATTGTTTCTAGGCATTGAATGTTTGCTTTTGTGTCTGTATATGCTGGAATCCACCCTGAGTCCCCTTGGAGAGATAGGACAGAATACTAATATGATGTTGTTGTTGTTGTTGTTGTTGTTGTTGTTGTTGTTGTTGTTGTTGTTGTTGTTATATAACTCCACAATTAATTCCTCTGAGGTAAGTGGTTCAAGAGTGATGGGCACATCCAGCTTGATTTGCAAAACCAGGAAGCACGAGACCCTTTTCCTTTTCTGTTTTAGAGACCCATATATGTTTTGTTTATTTCAGAATATTTTCTGACAGCTCTTGGGAAGATCAGAGATTTTTTTATGCCAGCTCTAAAGATCTGTTTATTCAAATCCAGTATAAAATCAAAAAGAATAGGAGCAAGATCTGGGGCTTTTCAATCAGTCTGGATGCATCTGATGTGTCTGGAGTGGTTTAGTTTTATTTATTTATTTATAATTCAAACTTATATGCCGCTACTCCCCCGAGGATCAGAGCGGCTTACAAGAACAGGCTAAAATCTAACACAATTTAAAAACAATTTAAAACAATTTTAAAACAACAATATCCGAGATCAAAGCCCTGTCGAAACAGATATGTCTTATGTGGTAGTAAAGACCCAAAACAGATATATTTTGGGACTTTACTACCTGATTTTGTGTTCTGCTCTTTTTGTTTTGTTTGAAAAAAAAAACTTCATGACTTCAGGAAAACTAGATAACTCCAGGAATTGTGACAGAACTGCCTCATGGTCCAAGGTGAAATGGAGATTTGTTTAAAATGTTTTTTCCCCTCTATATACAATGGCTAATTGATTTTTTTTCTCTTTCCCTTTTTCCCCAACTCTGGATTTGCTGCAGGTGCATAGGTCCGCGCCTTGAGGACTGCATTGGTTTCATGGATAGGTACTTGCCGAGCACTTGCTCCTCTTGCCACACTCCCCATGTTCCATGTGTGGGCAAAGGCGCCTGTGTGTGCATGGCCCCCCTTGTGAATGGTGAATGATATTTTCTGTTCTGTTAATTGCCTGCAGGTGTAGAGGTCCCACTAGTCATGACTGCATTTACTATCCGTGGACACGCCAGTCCACTTTACTACAACATGCTAGGTAACATCTGCCATCCCTGCCTTTTTTTCCCCCTTCCTCTTGTCCTTTCTTTGTTAATACATGAGTAGGGAGTCATGCTAACCAGTGTGGTCAGCTGGAAACTGCTAAGATTTATGTATAGTAATGTCTCTGCAATGTTGTGCAGGGTGGTAATTAAATACACATTCAGTGTGTTAATTAAATACACATAACTGAACATAGGACTGCAATACTGCTTTAAAAGAGACTTTCCCAGTTGGATTCCCAAAACATGGCTTCACTATAGACTAAAATATGGATAATCCTTTAACCCTGTGAGATTTGGCACTGAGGAGGCACTCATGATAGTAAGCCAATGAAAGAAGTATATATTAATTTGTACTGCAAACATTTTCCCATTTAAAAAGTCAACTCTAAGTATTTTAAAGTAGTGTGTTTAGCTGAAAAAATCCAATTGACCTTTCCTAGTCAATTAAAGGAAATTTCATTTCTTTCTGAAAAAGTATTCATAATATATACACGACATGTTTCCAGCAACTGAAACTTGTTAAAATGACCTTCCTAGTTCAAGCATTCTTGTTCTAACACAAAACTTTAATTTAATTTTTCCCCTTTAAATCAACATCATCTCATGTTGTAGTTAGTTTTCTACAGCTTGCCTTTCCTCAAAAAGAAAAAAAAACTTAATAGTCTGTTTCAGAAAATGTTTCCGTGTCTTCAGCTTGGTTGTTTAATTAACACTTTCTGAGCCTATAGATGTGCAGCACTGATGAAATAGTTTGATTCATGTTGCCAAAATGGATATTTGATATAGAATATGCAAAATATTGTATACACTCAAGTATAAGCCTAGTTTTTCATCCCCTTTTTTAGGCTGAAAATATTCCCCTCGGTTTATACTCGAGTCAAGGTTATTTATTATTTTAATCTGTTATTAGTATTTTTAATAACATTTATTTATTTATTTATTTAGAGCTTTTATAACCTGGTCTTCTCAACCTCCGAAGAGGGACTCAGGTTGGCTAACAGCAGAAAATTCATACACACATAGAATAAACATAATAGCATCATAATACATTAATACAAAAATACATTAAAATACAGATCAAACAATTACAAAAGCCAGGTCGTCAGAGTAAAATCACAAATTCATCACCATCCGTCAGTGTGGTCAGCCGTTATTGACTCAATCATCATTCTGCAAATGCTATATTCCAAAGCCAAGATTTTTGGTTGTTGTAGGCTTTTTCGGGCTATATGGCCATGTTCTAGAGGCATTTCTCCTGACGTTTCGCCTGCATCAAGGTGGTCAGTTGAAACATTCACCCCTAGCTCCAGCAGACAAAAGTCCTTTGTCCCACCCTGGTCATTCCACAGATATATAAACCCATTTCCCTACTTCCAACAGACCTCACTACCTCTGAGGATGCTTGCCATAGATGCAGGCGAAACGTCAGGAGAGAATGCCTCTAGAACATGGCCATATAGCCCGAAAAACCTACAACAACCCAGTGATTCCGGCCATGAAAGCCTTCGACAATATATTTATTACATTTATTTTACTCTATTTTTATTGTTATTATTATCTACATTTCTATACCGCTTTTCTCACCCCTTGGGGGACTCAAAGCGGTTTACAACATAATAAATGGCAAATTCAATGCCTCATATATATATTAAAAAAATCACATATCTAAATCAATAACATATAACTGTAGATAAAAACCGTTAAAACTATAAAGACATCAAATATAGACATAAGCATGAAACATATTATTGCAGCAATTAACAATGTAGGCCCCTTCTCTTCTCTCCCCCCCCCCCGACACCCCAACTCTCTCTCCATAGCGTTTCAGCCCTTCTTTTTATCCCCTCCCTGCTTCCCCCTCATCCCAACAGACACAAAGTTGTTTAGGTACAGAATGAAAACAAAATGGGTAGGGTAAAAAAATGTTATTATTACATTTATTGATTTATTATTATTCTTATTATTAAATTTCCATTATTTACTCTATTGTTATTTTTGTTACATGTTGTTACATTTATTATTTTACTCTATCATTATTGGTAAAAGGTAAGCACATTTACATTGAAGAAGGTTAGAAAAATGGTTTAATCAGAGTTGGGCAGTCTTATCTTAAATTACAGTTTTATGTAAATACTCAAAAATGTTTAACCTACTGATGATTACCAGTAGCAGCTACATTTCTCATCCTTGGCTTATGCTTGAGGCAATACATTTTTCCAGATTTTTTATGGTAAAATTGGGTGCCTTAGCTTACATTTGGGTTGCCTTATACTCGATTATATGCGGTAATTTAAGGGACATATTTTGATCCCAAATAGGGATTATACCTTAGGTACTGAAAGGCAGAACAAAGGCATATGGAATTTTTATTTTGAAAACGTGTGTTAGGCAGAGATATAGCAATGAGAAAAAAAAATCATATAACCATAGGATCTTTTCACTTTCGATCAAAGTGGACAGTTGGAGCAGGTGTACAATAAAATTGTCAGGAAAATGAGCAGAATTCTCATCCGGAAATGATTTTTTGATGTAAATTTGGCAGGTTTTGCATCTTCCTCAGATATCTGAATACAGTTCAGAAGTGTGCCAAACATTTTCACAGGGTTGTTGTAGGTTTTTTCGGGCTATATGGCCATGGTCTAGAGGCATTCTCTCCTGACGTTTCGCCTGCATCTATGGCAAGCTTCCTCAGAGGTAGTGAGGTCTGTTGGAACTAGGAAAAGGGGTTTATATATCTGTGGAATGACCAGGGTGGGACAAAGGACTCTTGTCTGCTGGAGCTAGGTGTGAATGTTTCAACTGACCACCTTGATGCAGGCGAAACGTCAAGAGAAATGCCTCTAGAACATGGCCATATAGCCCGAAAAAAACTACAACAACCAAATGTAATAAAAATAATACAGTAAAATAAAGTAAATGTAATACTAATAATAGAGTAAAATTTATGATAGGAAAAAGGGTTTATATATCTGTGGAATGACCAGGGTGAGACAAAGGACTCTTGTCTGCTGGAGCTAGGTGTGAATGTTTCAACTGACCACCTTGATTAGCATATAATGGCCTGACAGTGCCTAGAGCACTTTCACCATACTTTGAAAACATCTGGGATATAACCAGTCTGGGCATTTTTTTAAAAATGTGGTCTTGGGGCTTTTTCGACTTGGGGAAATGACTTGAGTAGAACCATGTGCTGCAAGATTCCCATTCCTGCACTGTATATTTATTTCCTAGCATAGATATACACCCCCTGTTTGGAGACATATGAAACAAATAAGAGTTGGAAATTGGGATTGTGGGTGTAGAGAGCCAAGAAAACAATTGCTTAGACCTGTATTTATTTTTACAGTAGGATTATGTCCCATTGCACAGATTTATGCATTCTTCTGATCAAATATATACAGGATCATGCTGTGAAGATTGTTGGACTGTGCCAGAAATAGTTGGTATCACTGAAAGCAATAGTAATGGCATTTTTGGATCCCAGAAAGTTAAGATCACATCCCCAAAAGATCCCATATTGTTAGAATCACTCTGAGCATATAAATGCTCATTTCAAGCATTCTATAAGACAGTTAACAGTTTGCCTCTAATCACATCATAATTACACACTAATGTATACCACCATATAGATAATAATACATACCATGGCCATGAACAAGTAGCAGCGCAGAGAGCCAGCTGTGAGTCTGTTCTTGCCAAGTGAGAATTCCCCAGCACAGGGCAATTGGCACAAAATGAAATCATCAGCTCTAAAACCAGCACATGGAGCCAAAGCCAAGGAGAACGGCGTCAAGCATGGAAACTGAGCCAGGGTTAGTTGGCAGTACTTCTGTGAGCTGGCAGATGGCTTACAGCCTGCACGCTGTTGTTATCCACCCACCTAGCTGTCTCAAGATTTTGCATTGTGCTTATTGCGGTAATTTCTGAATGATTGTTTTTAATTATATTGGGAAAGAGCTATATTACTTTAATTCTCTGAGAATTATGACAAGGATGCTAGAAGTGAGTTGCATGAACACTGGATAGTGGGGTAGTCTTGGATTTTCAACTACCTTGGATTTCAATGTTTGAAATATTTATCTTACCCCGAGTAAGCTTCTGAACAGTTCTTCTTGCCCTTCCTGAAACAATATGTAAAGTGAAACATATTTATCATTTGACTTAGCACTTTTCCAATTTAGTAGTGGTCCACAGATCAAAAAATAGTTTTTTGGGTTTTTTTGTCGTGTCAGGAGCAACTTGAGAAACTGCAAGTCGCTTCTGGTGTGAGAGAATTGGCCATCTGCAAGGGCGTTGCCCAGTGGAAGCCCAGATGTTTTGATGTTTTCACCATCCTTGTTGGAGGCTTCTCTCATGTCCATACATGAGGAGCTGGAGCTGATAGAGGGAGCTCATCCACACTCTCCCCGGATTCAAACCTGTGACCTGTTGGTCTTCAGTGCTGCCGGCACAGGGGCTTAACCCACTGTGCCACCGGGGGTTCCTAAAATAGTTACCTTAGGGGAAATACATCCAAAAGTACACATATTAGAGAAAATAAACATGTTTACATTAGGAAAATGTGCATGAAAACAAATGCATAGGTTCCTGTGTATTTAAAAAAAAACATTTCTGGATTGAACTGGGGATGAAGCAGAATAGACTTGTAAATTGCAGAATCAAAACTGACATTGTCTGGAAGGGGCAGGTGAGGTCATTCTCTAGTTTTGAGCACTATGAACCCCCTGGAATCCAATTATAGGGAGAATCTTGAATGGCCAAATCAAATTGGAGAAAGGGGGCCACTAATAACACTGATTTGATAACAAAAATTAATCCTAATATTTATGCCACTTTAAACAAATTCCTGACCAGCAGGGACATTTATATGTATTATTTATTTATTTATTTATTTATCGTGTCATCAGCAACCATACCATTGTATTACATTTCTAACAGAACAAAACAAACAAACATATTTTAAAAACCCAGAAATTTTGCAGACTTGGTAGTTGATTAAATGTCCTTTGACCAGTATCTGGCCACTTGGAGTGCCTCTGCTGTTGCCGCAAGAAGGTCCTCCATTGTGCATGTGGCAGGGCTCAGGTTATTATTATTATTATTATTAACTTTATTTGTACCCCGCTAGCATCTCCCAAAGGACTCAATGCGGCTTACAAAGGCCAAGGCCTCAAACACAACATAACAATACAAACCTAAAGTAAATTAAAAATAATTAAAGCAATATTAAAACAACAAAATAACAAGCAATAAACAATACACCAAAACACAATAAAACTGGGCCGGGCCAGAGTGAAGGGTACAGGAATTAAAAGTGCTGATGTGACAGGTGATATGTAAGGATTATAGGGCAAGTGCAGTGTACACCAACAGTGTTCTGCCTTGACTGCTCACCTTTAGGTGTACATATTCAAACTCTGGAATCATGATAGACTACTGCTCCTCCAGCAATCTTGTGGTGAGCAGTGCTTACAGAGACTGCCCCCCCCCCCCACAACCTCATTCAGCCAGATCTCTGTGATACAGAAGAAGAAGAACTTTATTTTTCTACTCCACCTCCATCTCCCTGAAGGGACTCGGGGTGACTTACATGGGCCCAAGCCCAGGCAACATACAATTAAAAGCAGAACAATAACAAATTACAATTTTAAATAGCATAAAACAGCATGGCAATAATAAACAAGCATCAAGCAACAACAGACTAATTTTGGAGAGGGGAGAAGGCCGATATGCGTGGTTCAATAAGATGGATAGAAATATATAATAGTTTAGGAAATATCATGAAAACAGAACAATTTAACAGGATCAGAATCAATTCAGTTTAACTTATAAAAAATTAATAGTAATATAATATAGGAATTCAGATTAAATGATGACTCAGGTCATGATACAGGCCATTTGTCATAGGAGTCATCAATTGAAAGCATGACGAAACATCCACGTCTTCAATGCCTTATGGAAAATGGCTAAGGGGGGTGCCAACCTAATCTCCCTGGGGAGGGAGTTCCAGAGATGGGGGGCAACTACTGAGAATGCCCTTTCCGTCGTCCCCACCAGCCGCACCTGAGACGGGGGCAGGAGCTAGAGAAGAGCATCCCCGGAAGATCTTAAGGATCGTGTAGGCTCGTAAGGGAGGAGGCAGTCGTGCAGATAGGCAGGTTCTGAACTGTTTAGAGCTTTATAGGTAATAACCTGCAMCTTGRATTGGGACTGGAAACTTATCRGCAGCCAGTGGAGCTGTTTAAACAGGAGGGTTGACYGCTCCCTGTAACTTGCTCCAGTTAACAATCTGGCCGCCGACCTTTGCACCAACTATAGTTTCCGAACCKTCTTCAAGGGCAGCCCTACRTAGAGTGCATTACAGTGGTCTAGTCTTGAGGTAACTATGATGTTGACCACCATGGTCAAGTCAGACTTCTMAAGGTATGGTCGCAGCTGGCGCACAAGTTTTAACTTTTCAAAGGCTCTCCTGGCCACYGCCGACACCTGAGCCTCAAGCGTCAGTGCTGAGTCCAGGAGGACCCCCAAACTACGGACCTGGGGGAGTGTAACCCCATCAAACACAGGTTGCCACCTTATACCCTGTTCAGTCGAGCGACTGACTTGGAGGACCTCTGTCTTGTCATGATTCAATTTCAACCTGTTGGCCCTCATCCAGCCCATCACAGTGGCCAGGCACTGGTCCAGGACTCGAGGGACTTCCTTGGATTTTGGTGGAAAGGAGTAATAGAGTTGCATGTCATCAGCATAGAGATGGCAACGCACTCCAAAACTCTGGATGACCTCACCTAGCAGTTTCATGTAGATACTAAAAAACATGGGGGAAAGAATAGAACCTTGCGGGACCGCACAGGTCAAAGGCCAAAGGACCGAGCAAGTATCTCCCAGCTTCACCAACTGGGTGCAGCCCTCAGAAAGGAATGGAGCCACTGCAATGCAGTACCCCCAAGACCCATTCCGGAGAGCCAGACCAGGTTGGCAGTGTTTACACAATTTCTATGCTCTTTTTTTTCTGAGATATGACCTAATCCTTTGATATTTATAGAAGTCATAAGTGATACCTGCCTGACACTTCAGAGAAAGCACTCTGAGTTTTCTCATCTATTTCCCTGATGGTGCTTTTATGGAGTACTGAAATGAGAGGCCTTTTGCCAGAAGTGCAGCAAACCAATGTGGTGCGTACTCACAGCCAAGCAGGCCCATCTAAAAGCTCATGATCATATTTGGAGAAAATATCGCTGTCATTTCGAGTTTCAGAGTAAAAATTCAAGGTGTAATTAAGAGCAGAAGAACCCTGTAAACCAAAGGGAACAATTTTCTGTTTTCCTAGTAGATGAACAATCATAATGTGGCAGATGTAATCAGCATGGGGAAAGAGAGTTTTAACATTTCCTTGTATAATCTGATGCATGTATTGATTTATACCCTAAATGAAGGTCCTTCTTATTTTCACATTTCCCCCTTTTAACTAAGATGAGCTAATTAGCCAAGTCCTCCCCACAGAGAAATGGTTGCATGAAACAGTGTGCGGATATTAACTCTCTTCATCCTTTTCTTCCAACTGCACAAAAGCACATTTCTCCTTTTGACTCACCCCTTTACAAATACCAGGCTTTTCTTTTCTGTTGACTGTGTATGTATACAAGAGCTAATTAACAGCAAATCCTTTGTAAAGTACTGAAACCTTTTCCTGGTTGTGTTTGATACCCCCTCACAGTATGATTTCATTATAATTTCACAGCAACTCAGCGGCACCGAATGCATGATAAGAAAAAGGGAAACTTGCCATTAATAAACTCTGAATGCTCATAGTCAACCGCATTTTTACAGTGCTATATTCTTTTGCTTGGAATAAAGTTTTCCACATGTTCCAGTTATTTATAGGATAATTATGTACACGGTTCTATAAAAAAGAGAGGTTAGCAGAGGGATAAATGCACCATGGAAATTACTGTATATACTCGAGTATAAGCCTAGTTTTTCAGTACTTTTTTTAGGCTGAAAAAGTCTCCCTCGACTTATACTCAAGTCAATGTTTTTTATTATTTTACTCTATTACTATTATTATTATTATTATTATTACATTTATTATTTTATTCTTTATTATGGTTATTATTACATTTATTATTTTACTCTATTATTATTGGAAAGATATGTAAATACATTTACTCTGAAGAAGGTTAGAATAATGCTTTAATCAGGGGACAGTCTTATCTTATTTATTCAAAAACATTTAACCTACCGATGCCTCAATTAAGCAATGTTATTGGTATCTATTTTTATTTTGGAATATACCAGTAGCTGCTGCATTTCCCACCCTCAGCTTATACTCAAGTCAATCTGTTTTCCCAGGTTTTTTTGTTGTAAAATGAGGTGCCTCGGCTTATATTCGGGTCAGCTTGTACTCGAGTACATACGGTACTGAAAAAGGGAAAATGTAAAATGTATTTCTCAGCTTAAACTTTTGAAAAGGTCTTTATTTATTTTTTTTATTTATTTACTTTATTTGTATACCGCTGTTCTCAGCCCTTAGGCGACTCACAGTGGTTCACAATTATTGGTAATACTTATGCGTGTTTTTAAATAAGTAATTAATGAATAACAACTTCTGTTGTGTCGAGGAATTTAACACTAAAGTCATCAAATTCTCAAAAAAGGCCAATGGAATTTTGGTCTGCATCAATAGGAGTATAATGTCTATATCCAGGGAAGTCATGCTACCCATGCTCTATTCTGCCTTGGTTAGACCACACCTGGAATACTGTGTCCAATTCTGGGCACCACAATTGAAGAGAGATATTGACAAGCTGGAATGTGTCCAGAGGAGGGTGACTAAAATGATCAAGGGTCTGGAGAACAAGCCCTATGAAGAGTGGCTTAAAGAACTGGGCATGTTTAGCTCGCAAAAGAGAAGACTAAGAGGAGACATGATAACCATGTATAAATATTTGAGAGGAAATCATAAGGAGGAGGGAGGAAGCTTCTTTTCTGCAGTCCTGGAGACTAGGATGCAGAACAATGGCTTCAAACTACAGGAAAGGAGAGTCCACCTGAACATTAGGAAGAACTTCCTAACTGTGGGAGCTGTTGAGCAGTGGAACTCTCTGCCCCGGACTGTGGTTGAGGCTCCTTCCTTGGAGGCTTTTAAACAGAGGCTGGATGGCCATGCGTCAGAGGTGTTTCGAATGTGATTTCTGCTTCTTGGGAGGAGGTTGTACTGGAGGAGATTGGACTGGATGGCCCATGAGGTCTCTTGCAACTCTACGATTCTAACTACCTCCCATATCTAAGAAGGCTTAGAGAGTCCCAGTAAGTAGTTAGTGTAAAACAGCTCTCAGAAGACTTTCACAGTTCTAGAGACTTCATCACATGGCCCCTGGGGCCATGCCCCGCTCACCCTCTCTCCCTCCCCCATCACATGGTGGGGACGGGACTGTCCCTGTCCCCATCAAATAGGGCAACACACATTGCGCTTTCTCCCATCAGATGGAGGAAAGGGCAAAACAAAATTTGGGTAGCTTCAGTGGAGCTACTTAAAACATACTTTACTCTCTGTCCTGGCAGAGGAAGAGTCTTGCAATGCTTCCCCTCTACTTTGGAAGGAATGAGGGCAGTGTTAATTGATGGCATTCACCAGACTCCTTCCAAAAGAGGAAAAGGGGGGCATAAAAACCCCATTGTTATGAGGTCATAGGTGAGAGAACAGCTACTTTTATGTGACATCATAGGCTACTTTTCTTCTGATCTGGCACACCAGTTTCCCCTTGGCCTCCAGCACCCCAGTGTGTTCTTTTCTCACTTTATTGTGTGTGTGAGAGAGAAGAAATTTAGTCTACAAAAACTTATGCTACCAACTTCATTCTCTCAGTTAGTCTCTAAGGTGCTACAAGATCCCTTTGGATACTGATCTTTCAGACTAATATGGTGATGCCTTTGAATTCTAGCTTCATTTAACTGTAATTACAAACAGCACCTGAAAGAAATGCATCATTAGGAGAAGGAAGAAAAACCCAACAAAATGTGCAATTTGGGAACATTCCCAGATTCTCCGGTGTCTCATTAATAAATAAACCCCTAGACCCCCAATAGAGGAAAATACATGCTAAGCCTAAATTTGTGCTACTTGTGCATATTTTTCACAAGAAATTCCACCTGTTTTGAAGAGTCCCCACTGTTTGTTAGGTTAAGAAGCAGAAGTTCATTTACTAACATAAATAGTAGTTTCAGCAATGTGCCATTTTCCTGCAGGGTTGGCCCAAATGGGCTTTAGATCAGGTACAATGTTGGAACAGATGTTATCACAAAAAATTAAAATGTGTCTTTCTATGGACGAGAGCCAAACAGATTGTCTGTTTGCTTCTGTTTCTTGTGCTGTCATATATCAAGAGACTGGAAAGTTGCTACGTTTTGTTGTTTGTTTGTTCTTTTTTTTTTGGGAGGTTAGTGACCAGGTTAGCTTAAGGATTTCAAGAGCTGATACCCAAAAAGTCCATTTTTTCAAATTCTGAAAGTATCTAAGCACCCAGATTTGGTTTTTTAGGGATATGCAAAGTTTTGCTTTTTCCTTAAATGATAATTCGTGGTCCTCTATTCCACAATACATATCATGTGGATGTTCACACATCCAGATAACCAAATGAGAAAACCTATTTTTCAGGGGATGAATCCCATTAGCTGGGTATTCCTGAGGAGCAATGGCATTACATGCTCAGCAGAAATAATAATAATAATAATAATAATAATAATAATAATAATAATGAACCCCCGGTGGCGCAGTGGGTTAAACCCCTGTGCCGGCAGGACTGAAGACTGACAGGTCACAGGTTCGAATCCGGGGAGAGGTGGATGAGCTTCCTCTATCAGCTCCAGCTCCTCATGCGGGGACATGAGAGAAGCCTCCCACAAGGATGATAAAACATCAAATCATCCGGGTGTCCCCTGGGCAACGTCCTTGCAGACAGCCAATTCTCTCACGCCGGAAGCGACTTGCAGTTTCTCAGGTTGCTCCTGACACGACAAAATAATAATAATAATAATAATAATAATAATAATAATAATAATAATCTTTATTTATACCCCGTCACTATCTCCCCAACGGGGACTCGGGGCAGCTTACAAATAATCTTTGTGTTTTTCATTTATCATGTGAGGGTTCTTCTTAGTCCATGAAGTGTGTGAACTAGGATAAAGCACCAGCACAACCTATATGTTAAGAACAACTATATCTAGTATAATGAGCAAAGAGAATATCTAACCACGGCCTAATATATCAACTGAAGTCATGTGTTCAATACTTTGTTGACTCTATAGATGCCAAACATCAAGTTCAGCATCTGGTATTTTTCCAGATCTTTCATAGTGATCACCAGATCTTTCTGGAGCCAATTCTCATTTGGGGAAATTTGGATCAGCCATTTCTCCATAACATGGCTAGTATAGGGTCCATAGAATGTCCATGTACAAGTTTGTTCTTGCAAAAAAAACTTCTAGTTTCTTTTCCCGCTGTCACTTCTAACAAGTTTTGAAGGATCATTCTATCAATAACTTCATGCTAAAACAGAGTAGTATAGCATCAGCAGAGGTACCCCCTTATGTGAGCAGAAGGAGCTTTTGCATATGCAAGGGTCCCTCCAGATTCAGGATATCTGACAGTTGGGAAGCAGCACAAAGCTGGGTTGTTGGAGGTTTTTTCGGGCTATATGGCCATGTTTTAGAGGCATTCTCTCCTGATGTTTTGTCTGCATCTATGGCAAGCATCCTCAGAGGTAGTGAGGATGCTTGCCATAGATGCAGGTGAAATGTCAGGAGAGAATGCCTCTAGAACATGGCTATATTGCCCAAAAAAACCTACAACAACCCAGAGATTCTGACCATGAAAGCCTTCGACAGCACAAAGCTGTTGGTAGGAATTTTACAATATCAGATTTTAGAAGCATTAGTCTTTGGTTACTGATATTCAGGTCTCATTGAGATACTATGTAAGAGATTTGTGATTGAGTTTCCTTTGTGTAATCCCCAACCCCTACATCTGCCATAATCACCAAAAAGTTCTGTATAAGTGTTTAAAAGGGGTTGGGTTGGCATTGCCTTACAGAGCAAGTAGGCAGAGGACTAGTTTTCCTTCGTTCCACACCAGGCTTGTGTGATGTATGAATAGTGGAGATGTTTTACTTATTCTTCAAAACTTCTATATGATTTGAATTGATTTTGATTTTTATAGAGTTATTTTTAAAATATATATATTATGATTTTTTTTCATTTACTGTTCTGTGGAAAAATAGCATAGAAATTAAATAAATATCAAAGTAAAAAAGAAATACAATAGCTTTTATTTTGGATTGATGGTTAGAGATACAGAACAAGGGAATATAAACAGGGTGGAGTAAAACAAGAAAAGAAATTACATCCATCAGGAAGTGGTCATATAGCTTCTTCCAGAAGAAGAAGCTATATGGTAGATGCAATCATGCTTTTCACATATAGATGCAATCATACTTTTCACATATAATGCCTCATTCGGTCCTAAGTACAGACAACATTTTCCATTTATTTGAGTTATATCCAGTCTATCAGATGGATATTCATTGAATATGTCCAATGAGAAAGAAACAAATAGAAAACAAACAAAAAAAACAATATACTAGTGCAATCAAGAAAAGTTCTACTAACACCAACCTTAACATGTAGCAGTTTGCATCACACAGTAATCAGAAGAAACACTGGAGTATTTCAGACAATCAACACCCAGAAGTATATGATGTAAGGTGTGTTCTAGTTGTTAGTATTTGAACAGATTGGTGAGCTAAGTTGCAGCAATTTTTTTCTTCCTTCATTTGGTTATTCAAAGCTAGGCTGTTTCAAATTCTAGGTGAGAGTTTAGTTTCAGAATGACTATATTGAATTTTGGCATTGATATCTCCATAAAAATTTAAATTTTTAGCAAAGCCTGAATTATTGCATAAAACAGTAGAGTTTATGAATCCATTATTTAAGGTAGAGATAAGAAATATGAGTCTCTTCATGACTCCTCTCAGCATTCTTGACCATTGGATATGTTGGAAAGGGATGTACATTTCTGTAAATGTTATTGTTACGGGCATAAATTAATGAACATTTTACCATTTTTCTCTACGCTGTGAAAAAGCTTTTGAAAACTGCAGATATTTCACAGACTATTCACAGTTTTGGACTTCTTCTACATTTAACAATGTTGGAGGGTTTTTTTGCACCGAGAACATCTTTTTTCTGAACCAAAAAAGTGCAATATTTCTGAACAGAAAACAACATATTATGCACAAAAATGTTAAATTCGACACAGTTTCTGTGAAGAATTTTCCATTTTCTCAAAATGAAACCCCCTCCAAACTACCTCATTCATTTTAGCTCAGAATAAGCTCTGAATTTTGAAGATTTTCTAGGTTGTTTCTCATCAAGATATCCTGTCACTTGAAAAACCATTTTTTTAAATATTTTTCAAATATTCTTTCCATCCCCAATGCATACTAACAACATCTGGAGGACCTCATGATTGCCGTATGTAAAATATACTGTGTTACAATAAAATTAACTGACTAGTCTTAGAATTAATACATAGTACATATACCAGGAACAAGATTTACATCAGACTCAACCTGCCTACAATATACATACAGCAGGGAAAGGAGGAAATCAAGCCACAATTGTGGTCCAGTTCTTGTAAGTAACTGATTTCCTTCCCAAAAAATTATTCCAAAATGATGTAATGAATAGGGGTGTGCATTTCAGGAAAAAGTCACCCCAAATTTCATGATGTTTTCTCACACCTCTCCCGCCAACCATTTTCCAAGAACTCTTTCTTTCTGAAATAGGAAATAGAAAATATGCCGTTTTTTGGGAGGGCAACCAGATTTTTGGGAGCAATCCAGACATATCTGGCTCCATGGTCTCCCCTTTTTTCATTTTTAAGGAACTTGGGATGAAAGTGGATACACTGGGAGCAGGCATGTAGCCGGGGGGGGGGGGGGGGGGGGGGCGCTTGAGGGGCTTCAGCCCCCCCCCCCGAAATTCTCATGGTGGTTCGCGAAAGGCCTTACTGGTGCATTATTTAAACTGTTATGTTTATTCATATCATGATTTGATCACCATACTTAATATATCCCATATGCATGGGGGTATTGGGGTAACGATACAGAAGGTTTGCTAGGTTAGACCCTCTTTCACTCAGACTCAGCCCCCCCCCTGAAAAAAACTCACCCCCCCCCCGAATCGAAATCCTGGCTACGGGCCTGACTGGGAGAACACATTTACCACTTCAAGGCCCCCCAAGTTTCAAACCATTTTTTGTAATTTTTTAAAGCTTCATAAAATAAAAATGTTCTTTTAAAAATCCCAAAGCTCCTCCTCCTATCTCCTGGAATGTCTCCACAAGGAGAAGCAGCAGCAGGGCAGTGTGTGTGTGTGTGAGAGAGAGTGAATCAAAGATGCGAACATTACAAACAACTTCCAAGGGCTTTGTTTATTTTTTGTTATTTTTTTAAATAAGTTTTTGGGGTGAGGAAGGCCGCTACTTCTAGACTAGTACAGTGGGGCAGGTAGAAGCCACACACACACACACAAGCCAGATGAACTGGGGCAGCAGGAGTACACAGGTAGGGCCGGGGAGGGACAGAAATGAGAGAGGCAAAGAGGTGAAGGAGAAGGGCTTTTTGGTAATTTTTTAAATATATATTTTGTGGGAGAAGGAAGATGCAGGGCAGAGTGCAAGCAGCAAGATAGATTGGGCTGGGAAGAGATGGAAAAGAGATTCAAATCTGGCTTTCTCTTACGTTTTTCCAGTTTCAGTGGGTATCATGGGGTAAACAAGGTTAGCCCAGTTTGACTCTATATTATGAATTGTTGGAGTATACTGAAATCCTGTGGCTTCTGGGCTATATAAACAGCAAGATTGTGCATGACTCAAACTAGTTTGCTGTCCTCATGAGCGATTGCCACTATGCCCTTTCCCCTGCCCACATAAATGCAGGAAAAGGGGGATAGATTGAACCTATGTTGCCACTGTTGCTTCTTCCACATGGGCACAGAGCTCCAGGTGAGCTCCTATCCGTTGTGGCCACTGCTGGTATCAGTGGAGGCACCAACACATCCAGGAAGAATGAGGGGTTCTTCCTGGAATCATAGAGTTGGAAAAGACCTCAAGGGCCATCCAGCAGGGCCAAGAAGGGCCAAGAAGCAGGAACATTGCATTCAAAGCAACCCCAACAGATGGCCATCCAGCTTCAGTTTAAAAGCTTGCTGATGTCAGCTCAGGATGTCCATGATGGCCAGGAGCATTCAGTGACAGCCCTGCACAACTGATATAGTCTTGGCCTAGATAATGATCCCATAGCACTTTGTCCCTCCAAAGCACTTTATATTTTTAGATCTGCTCATATGTCTTCCACAACCACCACTATCACCTTTTTGTCCATGCCTCAGCACTATTTCCAATTTTAATTTTTACATTTGGCCTTCCCACAGTTTTAATTGTATGTTGTCTTATTGATAGTGTTGTATGTTATCGTCTATGTTTTATTTTCATTGCTTGTATTGTTGTGTTTGGGCTCGGCCTATGTAAGCCGCACCAAGTCCCTTGGGGAGATGGTAGCAGGGTACAAATAAAGTGTTATTATTATTATTATTATTATTATTATTATTATTATTATTATTATTGATAAACCATATTGATTCTGATCTACTGCTTCCTTAGGTTCAGGACAGTGTGTGTATCCACATTCAGGGTCAATATGGAACATTTCTGCACTGGACTGACCCGTTTAACCAGCCAGAGTAGGTTAGACCACGAACCCATAAAATCATAGAGATGGAAAACAGCACAAGGATCATCCAGTCCAATCCCCTGCCATTCAAGAATACACAGACAAAGCATTCCTGACAGATAACTATTCAGTTTCTGCTTTAGAAATTGTAGCATAGAGTGAATGTTGACAAGAAGAACTGGAAAATTAGGAGTTTTCTTGAGTCACAGTTTATTAGCCCCTTTTCTTTAATTACTAATAGCAATGGCATCCAGAGGATCAAATAACGGCTTACCATGACAAATTACTTCATAAATGGTAATACTGATAAAATCATTCAGTACATCTATAAAAGTCAGGATATTTTGGCAGTTAATCTTTTTTTTTAAAAAAAAAAAACCTCATTGGAATTCAGCAGATATCAGGACCGGCATTGGGAGAGTCTTGCATTAATTTATATCAGACTCTTGACTTTATTTTGTCTTTTTTCCCATAATCAAGAGGGATTTGGTTATCATGGTAGAACTTGTGTAGGGCATTTACACAGACAGAATACTACTCTTGTAATATAATAGTGATAACTCCCAGAGTAGCATCAAGGCATACCCAGGAATAAATACTGTATACCTTTTTTGTTTTGTAGCTACCTTGAAGTCTCCTTGATATTTATGAGCCTAGGAGAAGTTTATTCCCTCACACACTTCAGAAAGTTAGGGCTTGCATATTTAGAAGTAGCTAGAGTGCAAATGTAAATACTGATATATTCTGGGGCAGTTTGTTAGAATACTAATACATCAAAATGTTCCAGAGACAAGTTGCAGGTTTAGGGAAGCCCTTGTGCAGTTATACCATTAGATGGACAGCTAACCCGTTAAGTATAGTGAAAACAGTTTGAATACACACCTTCTATTTTTGAGGACAAAAATGTGGACTTATTTCTAACACCACTCCCCACTATAAAACAGCGTCTTCCCTCATCCTTAGAGCAGCTTTTACACAATATGTAAAAATTCTGACACATGTGAAGATATTTGCCACTTCCATTCCTATGTAGATCCAGAATCCCTTTCAGATAATGTCAGCTCAGTGTTCGAATTATTTAAACGTTGCAAAATATCACAAATTAGGGTATTATCTACCTAATCTGGACCTAGTACTGCAAGGATACCCAGGTTTGTTGTTATTTGTATAGTGAAATGAATAGGCTTTTTAGGTTAGATATTGATGAATGTATTTTTAAGTGCCTCAAACAAAGGTGAATTTTTAAAAATATGTTATGTGAGCATGGAAATTTCATATATTCATTGGGATATATGAAAATACAATATTTTCCCCAGAATATAGACAGAAATTCTGGGATGAGTGCCACCTTGTTTATTATGATTTGAGTCAATGATTTGGCCACGCTTTTTGTCACATTGCTAGGGCTCTACCTTGTTTAGATAGAGATGAATCAAAACTCCCAGTTTTAACAAACAGTTTAATTAAAACAGCACTTGCTGTTTTTATAGTCCAAAATATAAAACACAAAGATAGCACTCAGCTACAGAATAAACAAAACTTATAGCAAAAATAACTTCATAGTAAAAAGGGTCCAGTCCAATGGTCAAATGCCGAGAGTTCAATAACAGAGTCCAGGGATCAAGAGTATACCGTAGTCAAAAGCCAGCCCAAAGGTTCAAGGTTCCAGGATTGCAAGATTACAGGAAACAGATCAGGACACCGAAAATCCAACACACCTGGGGGGAAAACCAACAACATCCACCACCAAAATGCAACAAATACTTTTCTCCTAAAGATAAATCTCAAAGTTAGCTCCTTAAATCCAGTAACACCCAGCTGCAACCCATCTCCTGCACACCTCCACCCTTAATTACTTTTACCTGTAAACTGCTACTAACAAACTACTCAGCCCTTTAGAACCAAGACTTACATTAACCCTTCCATCACCAACTGCCAGGTCTACCACCATCAACTAGGGAACATATGACACGTTTTCAATAGAAGTATTAAAGAGGTGGGTGTTCTAAGTATGACTGAAGTAGTATAAACTACAATGCATCTACACAGTAGAATTAATGCTGTTTTGATAAAAAATTAACTATCATGGCTCAGTGCCATGGAATCATGGGAGTCATAGCTTTACACTTTCTTGAACTTTCTCTGCCAAAAACTAGTCAGTAAATAGGAAAACAGCAAGTGAGTTGTCCATAGAGAACCATTTTTTAGGAACAACTAAAGAAATGCATATCTCTGTGATGCTGGCACTTAAACCAAAATTTTGATAGTAATGAAATTCACTCAGAAGGATATCTTGGAAATGTCTTTAATGCTAGCTTACTACTATACAACAAAGTTATGAATGAAGAAAACGTGGACAACTTCTCACTTCAATACTTAAAAAGCCCCACCCCCTCAACTCCCGAAAGTTCCTGCATCGAGGTCTTCCAGTCTGAGCCGGTTCGTATTATCAGGCTCTTTCCCAGGCTGAGCCCCAGATGTTTTCATTCTGTTTTCATTTCTCAACCTTGGCTGTGAACTCATGGCATGGAGGTGTTCTGGTGCCTTGAACACGCAAGATTTATTTATTTATCGTGTCATCAGCAACCAGACATTTGTGTTACATTTTTAACAAAAACAAACAAACAAACAGACAAAACACAGAATTTGCAAGCTTAGTAGTTGAGTAAATGTCCTTTGACCAGTAGCTGGCCACTTGTGAGTGTCTCTGGTGTTGCCGCAAGGAGGTCCTCCATTGTGCATGTGGCAGGGCTCAGGTTGCATTGCAGCAGGTGGTCTGTAGTTTGCTCTTCTCCACACTCGCATGTCGAGGATTCCACTTTGTAGCCCCATTTCTTAAGATTGGCTCTACATCTTGTGGTGCCAGAGTGCAGTCTGTTCAGAAGCGACCAGAAACAAGCAAGATAAGAGTCCATGACACTCTCACCAAACTACCAATTCCAAGATTCCATAGCATTGAGCCATGGCAATTAAAGGGATGTCAATCTGCATTAATTCTACAATGTAGATGCATCTAACTCTGAGTACAACCCGGCATGATATTCAACTAATCCATGCATTGTTTCTAGGAGCTCTCGTTCTAGAGTCTTTTTACCACTAAAATCACCAACAAAGTCTAATCAAAATGGTTCAGTGGGATACATTCCAAAATATGAAAGTATCATGTTCTGTTTCATAATATGTAGGGGCAGACTGTGATCCAGTTGGAGTACACACACATCTTGCAAAGCATGTTGATGAGGGACTCCCAAAAGCAACCAGTGGTAAAATCAAATGGACAACTCTAGGCAGAGCTTTGAAAAGTTAGATTTTTAGGAACTCCAAGAAACTAGGTTTGGTCACTTCTCAGGATTTCATACAAAATTGTATATAAAACAAAATTGGATATGGCATTATTTTTGTATTTGTTAAGATAGATTAATATCAGCTATTGTCATCTTTCCATAAAGATCAGCACTCTGTTTACTGTTTACAGCACTTTGTTTAACTACCCTGAGTCCCTCTTCGGAGGTTGAGAATCAGACAGGATAGAAATGTTCTAAATAAACAAATAAATAAATACTGGAATGGAGAAGAGACTGGAACATAGGAAGCCTCCATATAACAAAGTACATAGTTTGTCCATCTGGTTCAGTATTATGTTCTTGGCTTGCAGAGAATCTTTCTTAATCCTTATAATTGGAGAGTCACTGTTTAAATCTAGCCGCATCCGCAAGTAAAGAAGGTAGCTATGGATTCTTCAAGCTCAGCAGCAACTAGTGAAATCCTTCTCTAAAAATAACTCACTGAGTTAGAAATAACTCAGTCATGTTTTTATTGTTCATTTCTCATGTTGATTCTATTAATTGACGTATGTTATTTATGGAACTAATTGCCCTTTTTAATGATTGTTTTGCTATTTGTGAATTTTTAATTGCTTGTTTTAATTGTTTTTTTTACTGCTGTTTATTTCTATTTTGTTTTTGTACTTGTAAGCCATCCTGAGTTTTTTCGAGGAGAGAGGGCAGACTATAAATAAACTTGTTGTTGTTGTTGTCACCTTGTCATGCCCAGCATTTTTAAAATGTTTAATTATTGCATTTCGCCCTGCCATAGGTTTTTAATGCTTTGTGGTGTTATTGTTACTGTTTATTGCTTTGTTTATGAGTTTATTTATTGTCTGTATTGCTGTTGTTGCTTTTTTACTGATGTATTGGGCTCGGCCTCTTGTAAGCCGCACCGAGTCCTTCGGGAGATGGTAGCGGGGTATAAATAAAGGTTTATTATTATTGTTATTGTTGTTGTTGTTGTTGTTGTTAACCTGTTTGCTGAATTATCATTTACTGCTATCAGTGGGTGCTTCTATCAATCAGAAATCATGAAGGACCCATCTACACTACCATATGATACCATATAATCTGTATTCTGAGATTATATTATATGGCAATGTAGATGGGGCCTAAGAAGATTTACTGAAATTTCCTCTTCACTGCCTCCAACACTCCCTCCTGGTTTCTAGCTAGAGTAGATTTCTCCTTCCTAGCCTTTCTCCCACTTTTTCACAGTGCAGTGCTCAACAACTTGCAGCCACTGTGGGGGAAAAACCCAAAATACTGTATATACTCAAGTATAAGCCTAGTTTTTCAGCCCCCCTTTTTAGGCTGAAAAAGCTCCCCTCGGCTTATACTAAAGTCAAGGTTATTTATTATTTTATTCTGTTATTAGTATTATTTTATTTCGTGTATTATTTTATTACATTTACAGTATTTTACTCTATTATGATGATGATGATGATTACATTTATTATACTTTATTATTATTGCATTTATTATTTTACTCTATTATTACATTTATTATTTTACTCTATTATTACTATTATTATTGCATTTCCATTATTTTACTTTATTATTATTATTATGATTATTATTATTGTTGTTGTTGTTGTTGTTAAAGGTTTCCAGGGGGGTACATCGAGAGAGTGTCGATCATCGACATATCTTTAAGTAAAATGTAGTACAGGGAGGGTATGGTAGGAGGTTGGGTAAGGAAATAGGGAAGGGAAAAGGGGAAAGGGAGGGGTGTGAGGGGAATGAAAAGGGATGTGTGGGGAGGATGGAGGTTGGGAAGAAGGAGAGTTAGTTGAATAGTATATTGATTTTAACCCGTAGCGCATGTTAGTACTGGTATTGGTGAAGTTTTCTTCGCAAGCTTCTCTTCTTTCTATGTTTAGTTGATGTTGAAGTAGTTTTTGACTGGGGACCACTCGATTTTGCTTTTCGCCGTTGTTTGTATATTTTCCAGGTTTCTGTTAGACAGTCCATATTCATTATATCTAATAATTTAAGTGTCCATTCTTCAATCGTTGGTGTCTCTCTATTCTTCCATTTTTTGGCCACCACTATCCTTGCTGCTGTCATCGTATGGAAGAGAAGTTTGTCCTTGTTCTTCTCTAATTCGAAGTCAAAAATACCCAAGAGGAAGTATTTTGCCTTCATTTCGTTCTTTACATTCAGAATTTTGTTTGTTATATCGTGAATCTCTTTCCAAAATCTTTTGATTTTGTCACAAGACCACCAGCAATGGAAGAAGGTTCCCTTTTTTTCCCTAACATTTCCAACATATTATTATTATTATTACATTCATTATTTTACTCTCTTTATTATTGTTGGAAAGATACGTAAATACATTTACATTGAAGAAGGTTAGAATAATGATTCAATCAGAGTTGGCCAATCTTATCTCAAATTACAATTTTATGTAAATATTCAACACCATTTCACCTCCTGATGCCTCAATTAATGTAATTTTATTGTTATCTATTTTTATTTTGAAATTTATCAGTAGCGGCCTCATTTCTCACCCTCGGCTTATACTCGAGTCAATATATTTTCCCAGTTTTCTGCGGTAAAATTAGGTGCCTTGGCTTATATTCAGGTCGGTTTATACTCGAGTATATACAGTACCATTTGATGTTAGGTGGGCCATGCACATGTCATCTCCATGCTTTTTGCTCTGAGTATGTGTTGACTCTGTTGAGAAGCTGAACTACATTTTCTGTTTTTGAGGGCTCTATTGGGAAGTTGAATACATTTTTATTGCATGACGTGGCCATTCCTTTTATCTCAATTATGCTGCCTAGCGTCCATCTTTGATTCAGTGCCACAATTAAATATCAGAATAAAACATTGGATTAATTATACTCCGCTATCCCTGCCACCTGCAAAATGCTAGACATATCTGAACTATTACTGAGCAACTAGAATGGCTGTCGCCATAGCAGTCTGACCTCTTGGTGTGTAATACATTTCTGCTCCTTCGGCAACGTGCTTACATTTGTGGAAAGCACATTTTCCACTTAATACACAAAAATAAACACAGAGCAAACCCAATGCAATTTTGTAGAGTGAAGCGTGCTTACTGTACTCTAACCCAATTTGCAGGGTTTAACTGAGATGTTTCATGCAGAGAAAGGCCATGTGAAGAAGAGTTGAAGGTGCAAGTCACACATCATTCCTCTTGAGTTTGCAATTGCTGCCCTGTTTCTATCTTAGAATAAGACACTGTTTCTCCTCCCACCTCTTTCTGTGACATAAAAAGTATACAGAACAGTATGAAGAGACTTGTTCTTTTGCTTAAGTTGAACCTGCTTCACCTGAGAGTCCAATCTATTGGATGTAGCTGTTTTTCCGTCACAGTTAAATCAATCTATATTAGACAGAACCTGACTAGCCATATTTTAAACGCAGCATTAATTATATTACTGGAAATGGATACATACTAAAAAAAAAAAGAGTGTATATGAAAGTTCCCGTATTGACTCTTCTCAGGTTTCTATGGTAACTTCCCCAAAAAGACGTTACAGATCTATCCTCACAACGTACTCTGTGGATCTGGATTTTTCATGTTAGTGTCCGCTGAAATTAGTGTCTTTCCACAAGGTTCTGTGGCGGTCACCTCATCGAGATAACAAATGTAATCTTATAAAAGGGCAAAAAATATTAAAGGGTACGGTGGTGTGGAGGGAAAGGAACAGACCCTGACTCAGTATTTATTTATTTGTTGTGGCAGGGCAACCAGTCAATTATATTACATTTCTAACAGAAACAAAGCAAACAAACAGACAAAATTAAAAATTGGTGAGTTTGGTAGTTGATTAAATGTTCTTTGACCACTTGGAGTGCCTCTGGTGTTGCTGCAAGGAGGTCCTCCATTGTGCATGTGGCAGGGCTCAGGTTGTATTGCAGTAGGTGGTCAGTGGTTTGCTCCTCTCCACACTCACATGTCATGGATTCCACTTTGTAGCCCCATTTCTTGAGGTTGGTTTTGCATCTTGTGGTCCCAGAGTGCAATCTTTTCAGTGCCATCCAAGTTGCCCAGTTTTCTGTGTGCCCAGGGGGGAGTCTCTCATTTGCTATCAGCCATTGGTTGAGGTTCTGGGTTTGAGCCTGCCACTTTTGGACTCTTGCTTGCTGAGGTGTTCCAGCGAGTGTCTCTGTAAATCTTAGAAAACTATTTCTAGATTTAAGTCATTGACATGTTGACTGATACCCACAGAGGATGAGTTGGAGATGTCTCTGCCTTGGTCCTTTCACTATTGGCTGCTACTTCCTGGCGGATGTCAGGTGGTGCAATACCGGCTAAGCAGTGTAATTTCTCCAGTGGTGTAGGGCGCAGACACCCCGTGATAATGCGGCATGTCTCATTAAGAGCCACATCCACTGTTTAAGTGTGGTGAGATGTGTTCCACACTGGGCATGCGTACTCAGCAGCAGAGTAGCATAGCGCAAGGGCAGATGTCTTCACTGTGTCTGGTTGTGATCCCCAGGTTGTGCCAGTCAGCTTTCGTATGATGTTGTTTCTAGCACCCACTTTTTGCTTGATGTTCAGGCAGTGCTTCTTGTAGGTAAGAGCACGATCCAGAGTGACTCCCAGGTATTTGGGTGTGCTGCAATGCTCCAGTGGGATTCCTTCCCAGGTGATCTTCAGAGCTCAGGATGCTTGTCTGTTCTTGAGATGAAAGGCACATTCTGTGTTTTAGATGGATTAGGAATCAGCTGTTTTCCTGTAATAGGCAGTAAGAGCAGCTAGAGCTTCGGAGAGCTTCTGTTCAACCATTTCAAAACTCTCTACTTGAGTGGTGATGGCACGATCATCAGCATAGATGAAGCTCTCTGTCCCTTCTGGCAGTGGCTGGTCATTTGGTGTAGATGTTGAACATGGATGGAGCAAGCATGCTCCCCTGAGGCAGGCCGTTCTTCTGTTTCTGCCATCTGCTTCTCTGGCCCTGGAACTCAACAAAAAAGCTCCTGTTTTGTAGCAGGTTTCCTATGAGGCGGGTGAGGTGGTAGCCAGACTCAGTGAATCTAATTCCTTTTTATGCTCACTCCATGCTGTGTGCATGGAAGGGACTTCAGAGCTTTAGCCGAGTACAGCAAAGTGAAGCAATGGAGTGGTATTTGTTGATTGTTTTGTTCTCCTGTGGAAGAAGAAAAGAGCCAGAACTCAGCTCTGTTGGCATTTCCTTCTTGCCAGCAAGAGCTTAACAGGACTCTATATTCTTCAGAGCAGAGCACCCCTTCCTCTACCATCCGGCGTTAGCTTATTGCTATTAAAATGCTTGAAAGTGTAACAAATATAGCTGTTTAACAGACACTACATCTGGAAAGATATTCTTACCTTTTTCGTTTCTCAGTCTGTACAATTCTGTACATTGCTGTTATTTTTTAAGTGGTTTTAGGGATTATGGAGGAAATAATAAAAAACCTTTTAAAGCACGTACAGGTTTTTGAATTGTCCTCATTATGTGGTTTGAATCTATGCTCCTCTTTTTCGTTCACTAATTTAAGCCATAGTTCAGCTAAGGACTAGGAAAATAAAATATGTGTGAATATCATATCAAGGAAGGAAATATCCAACGTAGTTAAAAGGCTCCTTAACAGATGAACTTTCAGGGAAACTCTCACTTAGGTATGTACATAGAAGCCTGTGCTATTACATGGATAAAGATTAATAATTTCTTTTCATAAATTCTGTAGTAACCAAGCCTCAAAACTCAGCCAACATATACCTTATATTATCTATTTTAATAGAGACGATAGGAGAACAGATGTTCTCTCCCCAGGCTTTCCTTTGCAGTCCAGAATTTTGTGTTTTTGCCCGTTCTCCAGCTTGCACTTTAAAACATTTAATAATAATATATGTAGGTAATTAGGCTCGAAACCCCTGAGTCTGCCAGCACGATATGGATGGTAGATGTGTTTGATGCTTTGGAATGGCTGGAAAGTTGATACATGCCCCCCTGTTGAGCCACCTTGTGTAATTTGCAGTATTAACTTTGAACTTTCAGCTTGTTTCATGTGTGTATGTGTGTGAGTGTCTCTCTCCCTATTTGCAAGCTCATATGGGAGTATTACTGAGGATAGTGAAATATGGCATTCTTGCAAAATAAGTGTCTATTGTTGATCTCTTTGAGATGAATTCCAAGGCACTCTTCTTGTTTTCCTTTAAGGAGTTAGTGATTGGTTCATGGTGTATCTTAATGGCAGAGCATTATTTACTCTGTGCTACCCTACATTCAAATGAGACTAGATCAACTGAATTAGTGAAACTTTCCTCCAAGTGTTCACTAACCAAATATCTATTCATTCAATGAGACAACTCTAGATGGGAATAAAAGTTGCATTTAGGCCAGTAAGTGTCTTTATTGCATGTCACAAAGCTAGGTAAAGAGCATTATTGTATAATCCATCCCCCTCTTTTTATACTTGCTGTATCCAGTAAAATTTTCCTAATAAAAATTATATATATATATATAATTTTTATATATATTCTGAAAAGAGCCAGTAATGTTGGATTAGGACACTTGGAGACCATGGTCTGAATTCCTAGTCAGCCATGGAAACATTAGGCAAGTTGCAATTTCTCAATCTCTGAGAAAGGCAAATGCAAGTCCTGTCAAGAAGACTTCATGATAGGTTCACCTTCAGGTTGCTTTAAGTCAGAAGTGACTTGAAGGCAGGCATGTAGCGGGGGGGGGGGGGTTCAGCCCCCCCCCCCAATTCTCATGGTGGTTCGCGAAAAGGCCTTGCTGGTGTGCATTATTTAAACTGTTATGTTTATTCATATCATGATCTGATCACCATACTCAATATATCCCATATGCATGGGGGTATTGGGGTAACGATACAAAAGGTTTGCTAGGGTAGACCCTCTTTCCCTCAGACTCAGCCCCCCCCCCCCGAATCAAACTCAGCCCCCCCCCCCCCCCGAATCAAAATCCTGGCTACGGGCCTGCTTGAAGGCATACTAGAACAACATAGAATTGGGTAGGAAAATTGAATTGTGATTTTCGACTTAAGAAACAAAAACAAAGAAAGGATTTTTTCATTTGAATTTTTATTGGTATTCCACAAAGAATTTCATCACTATGCTCAATAACAAAAATATTTTCATTGAATTATTATTTCTGTACATTAGTCTCAGAATGCATTTGATGGAATTGGTGTATGACAGGGAAGGACTATGTGCACTAACTTACCATATGGAGATTGTGCTCCATATCTTAAGTCATTAAACAGTGTTAGTTATACTAAAGATCTTATCACATTGGGATCAGGCATGTAGCCAGAGGGGGGGGGGCTTGAGGGGCTTCCTCCCCCCCCCCCGCCCCCGAAATTCTCATAGTGGTTCACGAAAATGCCTTACTGGTGCATTATTTAAACTGTTATGTTTATTCATATCATGATCTGATCACCATACTCAATATATCCCATATGCATGGGGGTATTGGGGTAACTGATACAAAAGGTTTGCTAGGGTAGACCCTCTTTCACTCAGACTCAGCCCCCCCGAAACAAACTCAGCCCCCCCCCCCCAAATCGAAATCCTGGCTACGGGCCTGATTGGGATATAATCAATTTATATCAGTATGCATCCCATATTTTTTTAGGACTGGATGCATACAGTATTGAGATGAGATGCATACTCTTCTGATCACACCTGATAATTATGATTCTTATGATTGGAAAATAATGTGCTTTGTCTCATCACACCACAGAAGGCTGATTCCTCCCAATCCATTCAAAACACTCCCTACATCATTCTATGACATTTTTTAAATTATCATTGCTGATGGGATGCAAACAGATTTTCCTATTACACACAAAAACTGTGCTTCAGCAACAGAAAAATCCATAGTATTTCAAAAACCATGATTAGAATTCTGCCTGAAAAGAATCCGTTTCTGCGACTCTTTGCAGATGGATTCTCACGGAATACTGATGGGATGAGGCAAATGTCATGTGATGGGACCTGTTCGAATTCATTCCCAAACAGTCTCAGAAATGGAGTATTTCCTATTGTGATAGGGTCCTAAGCCATGCTAGCTTGTTATTTGAAGAATTATTTCCAACTTCTGAAACTGGCATGAAACATGGTAAAGAGTGAAGACCTCTTCATTTGGAATACTTCATATATATATATATATATATATATATATATATATATATATATATAGTGATGATTATTATATAATTTTAAGTGACTATCAAAGACATCTGAAGCCTTTGCTTTTGTCATCAGAGATTATGCTAGTTTTCTGCATGGTCTTGTCTTCTCCTCCACTCCCTGCCTTGCATGATGGCCTGTTTTTCACAAAACAGTAATAATTCAGAACAGATGTGATAAAGAAAAACTTTGTCACAAGCTTACTGTATTTTTGTTGTGGTTTAAATGTGGCCAGACTAACACACAATTTAATAAACGTAACATGGGTTTTTAGTATTTAATGTTTAAGCCAATGGCCAACCATGTTTCCATGTGACTTATGATGATTGTTGAATGCTGATTTGTAGAACTCCCCTGATTGCTGCTGGAGTGATTGGTGGCCTCTTCATCATCGTCATTTTGGGCTTGACCTTTGCAGTCTATGTGAGGCGGAAGAGCATCAAAAAGAAGAGGGCCTTACGAAGATTCTTAGAGACTGAGGTGAAGACATTTTCATTTCTTTATTCCACACAGCAATTCACTCACTCATTCTTTTCTTCCTTTGTCTAAATTATGGAAAGGTTCTCTAGATGTTTCAAGCCACAAATTCCACCAGTCCTAGCATTATTCATTGATTGATACTCGATCTTTCTACCACAATTAGGACACACAGTCAAAGTGCCGAAAAAGGGAATGGTCATGTTGTATACTGTATTATTAAGTGACAGTGATATTTCCCTGTTCATGCAACCACCATTTTATGTATAGAATATGACAATCCATGATCTGTGGAAACCATGGACCTGGAGCCCATTGACTACTTTTGCGACTTGCGTCATTATTCTGTGGGAAATAAAATTTTACTTCCAACAAGCAACCAAATGTTATGGGATAGCAAAACCTTTCCTACAAGTACCATTTGAAAGTGTATTGTGAGCCTCACATTGGACCTTGTTTTTTGTGCAGGATGGAGTAATGGTGTTGTGGAGGAACTTGCCACAGTTCCATTGTCATGGACTGATAATTACCTGGTGAGCTTTAGACTCACTGGGACTCAAAACCTCCATGGGGATAGTCTGCCCCAGCAGGTGATTCTGTTGAAGGTCTGGCTGACCCCTGGAATGGGCAAATGGTCAGGGTGTGGACACAACCATCCTCTCACTGAGCAGAGCCAAATCAGTCCCTTGGTTTTCCAAGGAGCTGGTGAAAATGAAGCAAGTGAAATGGAGACTAGGGCAATGTCGGAGGAAGACTAATAACAAATTTGACTAAGTACTGGTGAGATCATATTTGAAAGCCTACTACATGGCAGCAGAGAAATCATTTGTTACTGCTAACATTGCATCTGCAAAGAACCACTCAACAGAGCTGTTTGTAGTGGTCGGAGAGCTGTTACATACTGGTCCTCAAGGATACAATTCTGACCATAAAACAGGATCCTTGGAGAGGTGAGAGCTTCCACATGTATTCTATATCCTTGCCCTTCCTGGTTGATCAAACCGGCCTAAGGGAGACTGGCAGAGCAGGTTAAGGTGATGGTCAATGACTCCTTGGAACAAGGAAAAGTTCCAACTTGCCAAAAGGAGACAGTTGTGAGACCTATATTTAAAAAGCCATTCCTGAATCCCTCTATAATGCACAACTATGGCTAGTGCCCAACCTTCTCTTTTTGAGCAAGGTTTTGGAGTGTATAGGGGCCTCCCAACTCCAAGGATTTCTGGATGAAACAGATTATCTAGATCCATTTCAAGCCTGTGGTTATGGAACAGAGAGAGCACCTGATGAACCAACCTGGACACAGCATATTATTAGAGAACACAGAAATGCTGGACCACTCTCACAACCACCATGTCAGACTACACAGAGAAGCCATTGAAATCCACAAGCATGTGGACAATTTCAACAGAAAGGAGGAAACCATGAAAATGAACAAAATCTGGCTACCAATATTAAAAAAAACTCTAAAATTATAACAGCAAAACAACAGAGAGTAAACAATCAGGCACATCTAATCACCTCTCAACAAAAGATTCCCCCAGGCATTGCCAAGCCATCAAATGCTAATTAAGGTGGTCAGTTGAAACATTCACACCTAGCTCCAGCAGACTACAGTCCTTTGTCCAACCTTGTTCATTCCACAGATATATAAACCCCCTTTTTCCTAGTTCCAACAGACCTCACTACCTCTGAGGATGCTTGCCATAGATGCAGGTGAAATGTCAGGAGAAAATGCCCCTAGAACATGGCCATATAGCCCGAAAAAACCTACAAAAAACCCAGAGATAGCTTTGTTCACATTGGTGAATGGTTATTAAATATTCTTTTGTGGAAACCATTTATTTCTGGAAGGAACATGCTAGTGTTCAAAACATTCTCCCCAAAAGCAAGATTACCAATGGTGTGGTCTCGGAAAGCAAAGAAGAGGGCCAATATTTCGTTCTTTTTCCCACTGGAATAAAGCAAAGAGCAAAGAATCCCTTGTTCTTTCTTTAATAATTCCTAGAGAACACAGAAAGTAACAAAGAGTCCTTAAAGTACAGTATTCAAGACATTCTTCTGAAATGGATGAGCAGATTCAAGCGCATTTTTATGGTTTGGGTTTCATATTGTTGTTTTATTCTTTATCTTATAAATTACTAATATGTCTCTGTGTGAATGTGCATTTCCTTCAATATTGCACAAAAGGAAATCAGGATATTACTGTACAAGTTTGCTTTTTCACAATGTATGAATCAATTTGAGTATGAGCCCATGTACATTAATAACCAATAAGAGAATGAGAATAAAAGAAAACAAGTCCAAACTACATATGCAGCAAACTTAACAAAGACTGAAAATCAAAAACAGAATAATATAAAAACAGGAGTGCGGGGGGAACAGGATTGTAAGATATTAGTAGCAGTTTTGCTCTGCTACAAGCCAAACAAACAAATCATACAATCTTGAATCCCCAAACTGAGGGGATATTTGAATGGGATAAATTTTCATCAGTTTACGGCCTATGAGTTTTAATTTTTAAATTGCCTTTTGATGCCTGGGAACAAAAAGTTGAAGGACTGTAATACGTATTGTAGTCACAGCATCTTCTTCATATTTACCTGGTTTTATCTAAGCTTTTGGAAGGTAAATTGGACTGAATAAAGATGGTGATGATAGATACCATGAATATTACATATCAGACTTTATACAAATCATATATCGTCTTCCTTCTCCTCCTTTATTATCTGACTTGCATCTGGATGCTTGGAAGTTAATTAAGGGAAGCAAAGTGTAAAAATTATTGTGTCAGGCGGATGTCTATGCTCTGCTCTTTGTTTTTGTTCTAGATAAATTAAGTAATTCCCCGTTCTCGATAATTTTTGCCTGCACAGCGTAGTCTCTATTCAAGTAATTAAGTAGTCCACAGTGTTCAAAGAGGCATGATAACAGTGCTCAAATGGCAGCATATGAAGCATTTAGCCCTGGAAACAGACACTTTGAAATACTGCAGTGGTTTCAACCCAATTTGAACAGGAGTAGCCCTTAATTATTTTCCTTATCCTGTGAGAAGACAGGTTATTTGTCACTGTTTAGAGGCAAGTCTTTTCTCATTTTTGGTTTACAGAAATCTAAATTTCCATCCAAAAGCTCTACACAGTGTTAATCAACGCATGTTCTTCTGACTAATGCCATTCACATGCTTTGTTGGATTACGGTTCAAAAGCACAAGGCATGGAAATATAACCGAATAGGAATTTACAATTACTTACATCATACAAGCTGATCATCCCTTATCTGGAATCTGGAAATCTGAAAGTCTTCAAAATGTCCACTTAAGTGACTGAGATAGTAACACCTTTGCTTTCTAATGGTTCAGTGTACACAAACTTTGTTTCACACATACAATTGTTAAAATATTTCACATAAAATTTATTTGAGACCAGGTGGATAAGAAAATGTTTTCATGTTTAGACTTAGATCCCATCTCCAGAATATCTCACTATATATGTACTATGTATTGTCGAAGGCTTTCATGGCCGGGATCACTGGGTTGTTGTAGGTTTTTCATGGCCATATAGCCCGGAAAAACCTACAACAACCCACTATATATGTACTATTATTAACTTTAACTTTATTTGTACCCCGCTACCATCTCCCCAAGGGACTCGGTGCGGCTTACATGAGGCCGAGCCCAACACAACAACAAAAGCAATAAAACATCGATACAAGCAATTAAAAAACATAGACAATACAATACAATACACAACATTATTAAAAAGCAACACATAATTAAAACAGTGGGAAGGCCAAATGTAGAGTTAAAATTGGAAATAATTCTGGGCCATAAGCGAAAGGTGATACTAGTGTTTGTGGAGGGCATACAAGCAGACTCAGGGAAATGTAAAGTGCTTTGGAGGACAAAGTGCTATGGGATTCAATTATTCCGGGAAGGCACACTGGAACAACCACGTCTTCAAGCTCCTCCTGAAGACTGCCAGAGTTGGAGCCTGTCTGATGTCTTTAGGGAGTGAGTTCCAGAGTCAAGGGGCCACCACCGAAAAGGCCCTCTCTCTCTCATCCCCACCAAACGCGCCTGCGATACTGGTGGGATCGAGAGCAGGGCCTCTCCAGAAGATCAAAGGGATCATGTGGGTTCGTATACAGAGTTGCGATCATGTAGGTAGGTGGGTCCCAAACCGTTCGGGGCTTTATAGGTAAGAACCTGAACCTTGAATTGGGTCCGGTAGATGAATGGCAGCCAGTGGAGCTCCTTGAACAGGAGGGATGACCACTCTCTGTAACAACCTGGCTGCCGCCCATTGGATCATCTGAAATTTCCGGGCCATTTTCAAGGGCAGCCCCACGTAGAGTGCATTGCAGTAATCCAGTCTACTATTTCCATGTATTTCCATGTACTAGTATTTCATGTATTTCCATGTACTAATATATGGAAATACAGATTTTCCAAAATCTGAAAAAAATGTGAACTCCAAAATATTTCTAGTCCCAAACAATTTGTATAAAGGACACTTAATATATACTAATCACTCCTGACTTAATGGAGAACGTCAAACCCACTCATCTCTTAAAATCAACTTCCTTTTTAGACTGTTCAAAACTTAGATTAATTAACTTTTAAAAAAAAGAAAGAAAAGAAAATGGTGCCACTATAAAGTTTTTAGCAGTGCTGACTTTTTGTAGATGTTTCTGTGTCAATTTGTAATTATAACTCTCAAAATTCAGGCTAAATGAAAAGTGGTTTTATAAATAAACATTTATCATGGGAACAAATAGTTGAAATAATGGATGATGGCAATTATAGCATCTTATCTACTGTTAGTCTATTTATTTAGAGTATTTATAATGTACTCCCCTACTCAAAGTGAGCTGGTAGGAATTATGGTATAAAATCAGTGCTTTGTGATATTGCATCAAAGCAGTTTTATAAAACTGACACAATACATGAACATATGGAAAGGTTAATACTGCAAAATTAATATTTCACCATAGATTGGGTCTGTTATTCAGACATCAATAATTTCATTTGATCGATCAATTGCTACAAGGTACAGCAGATTCAAATATTAAATGACTAATGCAATGAAATGCAATCCAGATAAGACAACCTTGCTTCAGACATGAAAAATCACCATTCCAATAGTCCAGTGTTTCTCAAACTGGGCTCCTCCAGGTGTTTTGGACTTCAGCTCTCAGAAATTCCAGCCAGCTCAACAGCTTAACAGCTGCTTGGAGTTCTGGAAGCTGAAGTCCAAAACATCTAGAGGAGCACAGTTTGAGAAACTTTGCCATAGTCTATAGTCACAGAAATATGTTCTTACACAGCAATTATTAACAGAGAACATTGGCAAGAATCCAGTGACGGCCTTGCAATGGCTGAAGATCTATAAAGCAGATCTTGAAGAAAACAATGACTCATACTTGCACTGTACACATGCAGCTCGATGGATAGAGTTTCAAGTTCTGCATTGGGTTATGGAAAATAAAAGAAGAAGACTTTTCATGTTCTTTTGTCAGGCACATGAGCAGAAATCACTGTCTTCTGATATCTCATGATAGGACTCTTCCATTAGCACAAGGAAACTACTAGATGTTGTCTACATCTATTAACACTTTTGATGTATGGACTATGCTTACTGGATCCATTAGCAACCAACCTTTTATTCAGGAAGGAAAATAAGTTCTCAAGACAGAGTCTCTTTGGTTCCTTACCATTATGGAACAAATCCATCACCATTTCTTGGAGGAGTTGATTTCCTCCACTGCCTCTCCAAGCAGTCCCTACATAACCCATAACAGGATGGTCTGTTTCACTGGAATTCCCCTCAACTCATCCATAGTTGCCTGCCACCAGAACTCCACGCTGTTAAATATAGTCAGTCCCTGAGTTACAAACATCCAGCTTACAAATAACTCCTGGTTAAGAACAGGGTGAAAGAACAAGAAGTGAGAGAAATCTATATCTAGGAATAGAAATTCAGTCCTGTAAGAGTTATTGTGAGGAAAAGGTGTCTCCACTGAAGCTTTATCACCAATCCTTGTTTTCATAAGACCAATTTTTCAAAATCTAATTATCACAGGGACAGAAAATAAGATTAAAATGTCTGAACAGAGACAGAAACAGCAAAAAAAACACCACATGGGTGTTAACCCTTCATCATGCTATTCAAAGCCATCTCTCTCTCTCTCTCTCTCTCTCTGTATATATTAGGCTTGGGTAACCACGGAAAAATTTGGTTCTAAACTCGTTTTGTTTTTAGGGGGCCCTTGCATTTGGTTTTTTTAAATAATTCCGAAATTTTCCTTTTAAAAATTTCAAAATAAATTTCATATAATTACGAATCGATTCGTTAATGGCGGACGCGATTGCGCAATATGCTAAAAAAAAACCTCCAAATGGGACAGGGGGAACTTCTGAAGCTTCCCTCTCCCTCTGTTGTTGACTGTTGGTGTGATAAAACAAACAACAACTATAAAACTTGCACCAGACATGCGAAAATAATTACGAAATAATTACGAAATAATTACGAAATAATTACAAAATAATTACGAAATAATTACAAAATAATTACGAAATAAATTGAAAAAATTGTTTCGAATCTAATTTATTCCTCACACTATTCCTGCATGGCTCAATATTGGATTGTAAGCTAATTTAAATACGAATTAATAATGAATTACGAAATTAACGAACGAAACCGCCCAAGCCTAGTATATATGTATATGTGTATGTGTATGTGTGTGTGTGTGTGTATGTATATATATATATATATATATATACACACACACACACACACACACACACACACACATACATACACGAGGGGTATTTTTTAAGTAAGGTCCGTTGGAACATAAGTACACAATGAAAGTTTATTTCAAAAAAGTAAATTTATTTTCAGAAAGTACATACTTCACTCTATTTTTCGACATAGTTGTCAAGTTTGTTCAAACACTTATCATACCTCTGAACCCTCTTCATAAAAACTTGCCACCTGCTCCAATAACCAAATCGTCTGTAATCAAAGAAGGGTGACCGGAGCGGTCCTCATCATGGACGTTGTCACGGCCATCTTTGAATTGTCGTACCCACTTACACACTTTGCTTTCACTCATAACAGTATCACCGTACACGTCACAAATCTGTCGATGAATTTCTGCAGCAGGCAGGTTCCTTGCTGACAAAAACCGTATCACTGAGCGAACCTCACATGCAGCGGGTGAGTTGATAGTCTTAAACATTTTTAAAGCACAGAACAGAACCATACAGGTTAGCTACAGAGCGGAAACGGAGCACAGTTGTTCCCGAGGCATGCCGGTACACGACGCACATGCTCGTTGCGGTATGCACGTGAACAACTAGTGTCTACAACAAAACGGACCTTACTTAAAAAATACGCCTCGTATTTTAAAAAATTAGAATTTATTATTGAATTTAGCAGGATGTGTGTTGTGTCTTTATTAATTTTGACACACATTTTTATAAGAATACACACAAACAAAAACATGAAACCCAGTTAAATTCTAAAATTTAGGACAACAGACTATAATAAAGGCTGGTCTTTAAACAGTAGCCAACCTTTTGTTCTAAAATGCATGTTCTCTAGATTTATTGAGATTTCACAGCATGACTGACGGCAGGGTTTCATTACTAGATTTTTTATCCAAGTAGCACATTAAAGTTCAGTGTCTCATGGCTGTAAATGAATATTAAATGTTTTGATATCTTCCTTCAGATTATTTTGTAGGGCACAGTCCTTCCAGAGTTAAGCATATATCAGTCCTATTTATTTCACTAGAAAACCTGAATACCTATTTTACTGTCTCTTGTTGAATTATTCAAATGTCATTTGCTTAATTCTGGCTGGATCATCCATAAGGGCACAAAGCATTGAGGATTCAGTAGCCTGCATGAGAGAAATCGATAACAGTGATGTTTATGTTCACAGAATTCAAATTTCTCCATTATCACAGAGGAAGCTTGATTAACTAACCAACAAATGTCACTTTCCATTGCCTCTTGCTTTTCCATCTCTCATACAAATAAAAGCTCAATTTCCCTTTGCAGTTGGTTGAACCCTTGACACCTAGTGGCACTGCTCCCAACCAAGCACAGCTCCGTATTTTGAAGGAAACAGAACTAAAACGTGTGAAGGTCCTTGGATCTGGAGCCTTTGGAACTGTGTATAAGGTACATTCCTTTACTTTCACTCATTCTCAGTGTTCCTTGGAAAAACCATGTTTCTTGGATGATAATATCAAAATGATCAGGCATTGGGGTAAGAAGATCAATATGTACTGGAAACTCCATGAAAATGACTACTATTTTGTTCCTCTGATTTATTTATTTGTCATGTCAGGGCAACCAGTCAATTATATTACATTTCTAACAGAACAAAGCAAACAAACAGACAAAATACAAAATTTGTGGGTTTGGTAGTTGATTAAATGTCCTTTGACCAGTATCTGGCCACTTGGAGTGCTTCTGGTGTTGCTGCAAGAAGGTCCTCCATTGTGCATGTGGCTGGGCTCAGGTTGCATTGCAGCAGGTGGTCTGTGGTTTGCTCCTCTCCGCACTCGCATGTCGAGGATTCCACTTTGTAGCCC
>NW_026844366.1:174757346-174864846 GCF_025583915.1 Anolis sagrei ordinatus | reverse complement strand
GTGTACCTCCCTAGGGCCCGGTATGTATAGGAGATTTTCCTGGGTGGATCGAGGGGACCACTGATGGAGAAAAGGAATGAGGCTGTCCCTAAGATATAAAGGTCCTTGGCCATTTTGAGCTCTAAATGTCAGGATCAGTATCTTGTAAGAGATCCGATGTTCTATTGGTAGCCAATGCAGTTGTTGCAAAATCAGTGTAATATAGGATCTTATAGATGATCCCGCTAGCAGCCTGGCCGCTGCATTTTGGAGCATCTGAATCTTCTGGGTTGTTGACTTCGGAAGGTCGGCATATAAGGTGTTGCAATAGTCCAACCTCGTGGTGACTGTTGCGTGAATTGCCAATGCTTCTACCGAAAGGTAGGATGCCAATTTCCTTCCCTGGTGAAGATGAAAAAAGGCCTGCTTACTTATGGCAGTGATCTGGGCCTCCATTGTCAGCGATGAGTCCAACACAACCCCAAGGCTTTTAACAGTGGCAGAGGGAACCAGAGCTTCCCCATCGAAATCAGGCAGAGACTGGGTTAATTCTGGCAGCTGGCCAGGCCAGAGTATCTCTGTTTTTGCAGGATTCACTTTTAGTTTGCTCGCTCACAGCCAACTCAGAACTGCTTCCAAACACAGCTTAAAGTTCTCAGGAATCGCGGTTGTTCCAGGTTCGAGACGCAAGAGTAGCTGGGTATCATCTGCATACTGGTAGCACTCTATGCCAAAGCTCCGCACCAGTCCAGCAAGTGGTCGGACGTAGATGTTAAATAACAGGGGTACTGGGACCTCATTTAGATATTTATCCTGTGACAAACTCTTCATCTTATAAGAACAGGCTATCTTGAACTTTGCCCTTGTATTGGATAAAAGTGGTATTTCTCTCTGATGGCATGTGGAAGGAGTAAAACAGCATGTAATGTGGTAAATGTTTTCCCATGAGTCATATGAATAAATGTCTTTAAAAAAAAAGTCCATTAGAGCAGCAGTACAAAAGATATGCAAGAGCATATTCTGTTATTCTGTGGGAGACAAAGAGATTAGCAGTCGAAACCTTTGCTTTTTGTTAAATCTTTTAATGGTGGCAGAAAGAAAATGAAACCAAGGAGTGCTTTATGACCAGTTGGGGCCCTTTTAAATGCTACATTGCTAAAGGAGAATAGGCCACGGCAATTTGGCAACTCGGCTGTCATTTCTGTACCCTTGAAAACTTTCTAATGTATCCATAATGACTATAATGACATAATGCATCATGCTAGTACATGATGTGGGCAGCCCCCTCCTATATTTCTCTCAACAGGGAATGCAGAACTGAGTAACAAAGAAAAATCCCTGTGCTTCAGTGGTGACTCTTCCCCCCAGCAAACAGTATTTCTCATTTGTCTTACTCAAAAGTCACTTCTCTCTCTCCTTCACCTTTCTTTCCTTTCCCTTTTTACAAGGGTCTTGTGTAGTAGGCAAGAAACCCAAGATTTGAGACATCATTAAAGTGAGACATTGAGGTAACTCGTATAAAAATATGCATTTCTTTAGTATCTAGGCACACCTCAGTTAACAAATTAGATACATACTTAGCAATTATTTCCTTAGCAGAAAATTTGGTACTTAAGATATAAATGATATGGGAAAATAGGGATAGGGCCCTACACTGATAAAAAGAGTGGAAATTCAACACGGTCTAACATTTTTTTTAAAAAAAAAATGCAATTATGCGCATGTGTAATGAATCAACTACTTCAGGAAAGCCTCAAATAAGTACACAAAACATTTTGAAACTTGCAGAGACCACTTGAAGGCTTTGTTAAATTTCAACAAGGACAAATGTAAGATACTACACTTAGGCAGGAAAGAATGAAATGCAAAGATACAAAATGGGTGATGTCTGGCTCGACAACAGTCCATGTGAGAAAGATCTTGGAGTCTTCATGGACAACAAGTTGAACATGAGCCAACAGTAGGATACGGTAGCAAAAAAAAAAGCCAATTAGGTTTTTGGGTTGCATCAAAAGGAGTATAGTATCTTGATCAGCTGGAAGATCAGGACATTGTTCACCATCTAACTTGCTCATATTGTATTTCACCTCTGGAACCAAAGAATTCAGATGCTTTTCATGTGTAGATTTGGAAAGGAGCTAGGGATTGATATATTTTACTTTCCTTTGCTATAACTTGGGAGTAGGGAAAGTGTATCTCTAAGCCCCAGTTTTGGTTTTTAAAAGGTTGGGACAATTCTTTTGCAATTTTTCACTTGAATTGCTTGAAAATTCATGTGAATGCAGCAGTTTCAGTTGTTATTCCCAGACCCTTGCCTTCAGAATGTGATGAGTGGACAATTTTTAAAAGTGCCTGAAAATGATGTTGCATTACACTGGAAACAGGGTGAAGACCAAAAAGTAGCTCTATCTTCCTAATTTTCCTAATGGCAGATGGATGGTTTAAAAGAATGTTCAGGGCAAATATAATGTCCATGTAAGGAGATCATGTTTTGAAGCTGGAGAAAATGTGACTAGTGTTGAAATTGTTTGTCTGAAACTAGGGGTTCATTTACAAGGGTGTCGGCGGTGGCTGGGAGGGCCTTTGCACAGTTAAAGCTCGTGCGCCAGCTGTGCCTGTACCTTGTGAAATCTGATCTGGCCATGGTGGTCCATGCCCTAGTCACCTCTAGGTTGGATTACTGCAATGTGCTCTACGTAGGGTTGCCCTTGAAGATTGACTAGAAACTACAGTTGGTTCAGAGATCTGCAGCCAGACTACTCACGGGAGCTGGATACAGAGAGCGGTCAACCCTCCTGTTTAAACAGCTCCATGGGCTTCTAATAAGTTTCCGGTCCCAATTCAAGGTGCAGGTCATCACCTATAAAGCCCTAAACTGTTTGGGACCTGCTTATCTTCGTAATCTCATCTTCCCCTATGGAACCAGTGCATACCTTGATATCTTCTGGTGAGGCGACTAAAATGATCAAGGGTCTGGAGAACAAGCCCTATGAAGATCTGGGCATGTTTACCCTGAAGAAGAGAAGGCTGAGAGGAGACATGATAGCCATGTATAAATATGTGAGAGGAAGTCATAGAGAGGAGGGAGCGAACTTGTTTTCTGCTGCCCTGAAGACTAGGACGCAGAACAATGGCTTCAAACTACAAGAAAGGAGATTCCATCTGAATCTCCTTCTTTGGAGGTTTTTAAACAGAGTCTGGATGGCCATCTGTCGGAGGTGCTTTGAATGCAGTTTTCCTGCTTCTTGGCAGGAGGTTGGACTGGATGGCCCATGAGGTCTCTTCCAACTCTATGATTCTATGATTCTATTTTAGTTGTGGCTTGTTACTGCCTGGGAAAATCCTTTGTGATTAGGTGTTCCTGATTGTTTCTTGTCTGCATATAAAGCTATCCATATGATGTTCTTACGGTTACCTATTGGATTAGCCATTATTCCCTTGACTGCAGTGTTTGATGGCCTGGTGAAGGAGTCTAAATAAGTGGAAACTTAGAAAGTAGTAGTTAGAATCAAGTGTGAAGATTATTTGCCATAGAAACAGCACTGAAAGAAGGTTTATTGTGGTTTATGAAAAAGGGAAGGCCAGTCTTAGGAAACCTACCAATAGGTTTTGTGCAAGTTTTTCAAAGCCACATTAATTTTTGTACTTTGTAGAGTCCCCCAGCCATCCTCCTTTCCCCCAATATGCAGTCAGTAACTCAATTGACTAGAAGGTGTCATGAATTCCTAACTAGGTTGATGCCCAAAGCCCATGGCTTATCATCAAAGCATAGGGATATCCTACATATAGTGAAGTACATTTCTTATTAGAAAGTAAAATAAACTATTCAGGATACCAGTAAAGAAGGAAATCGATGAAGTCTGACATATCTCAACAGGCCATAAAAAAGACTTGCACTGCTAGGAGGTGATGTTGCACAATCTGAAATGTTATCCAGGGTTTGATCCAGTTAGAGTTTAATCTGACCTCAGTGCACTTAAATGTTTCTTTATCTCTTTGAAAATAATTAGGCACTGCAAGCAGTGGTCCACATGCATAGAGTTCCTTGGGAGTCCCCAAGCTCATTGAGATGAAGACAGTTTGACTGATGCTGGTCAGCCAATATTGGGCCAGAAGCTAATAATAGAAAGCTCTGCTGCTTAGCTGGGTATGGGAACTAGCTTGGGAAAAATTAAGTGGAAGGGTATGGGATTTATGATTTGAAATACATTTCCATTCTCATTTGTTTCCTGGTAAGAGAGACTGTGCAGGGATTTGGTCTCTTTTATAGCTTTATAATTAAGATCAAGGGGCTTCTTGACTTCCCTCCGACTTACTGTGGCTCTCTAATATCTTAGAAATAGCTTCATGACTGGGGAGAGTGTTTTGTTTAGTGATGCATAAAAATAATAAATAATACTGACCAGTGCTTTAGCAGCTGCTACTCCTGCCAAGCAGCAAATAAATTAAGTTAACACCAAGGGGGCTTGATAGAAAATGTGATTGCAAGAAAATCAGGATTTACTTGGTTTGAAATGTGAATAAACAGGCATGCTCTACTTTAAATGGCATCTAGGACAACAATGGTTCAAGCAGCAAACAGAAGTTTCAACCAGGCTGCCTCTGGGTTGACAAAATTACTGAGATGGTTACTGGGTAAATAAATACATGATTTTGACTGTTAATTTCCCTGAGCAATTGTCATGCAAAGCATGTTTTGAATAGATGGTGCTGATTCTAGTGGTATCTATCACAACAACCAAATAGTTCCATAAAAGAGCATTACTGCTTTTGTCCGCTTTGAGGAACTTTGGGTTAGTTGATTTTCTGTGGGTTTTGTTCCTGGTATGTTTGGCTTCATGAAGAGGGAGAGAGAGCAAGAGGGGGAGGGAAATGGCTTTGCAGTCTGGGTATGTATAACTTGCAGAAGAAAAGACACAGAGGTGACATGATAGCCATCTTTGAATATTTGGATGGCAATGGAAAATGGAGAAATTTTTGTTTTGGATGCTCCTGAGAGTACAATTTGAAACAATGGATTCTAATTATGAGGAAAGAGTTGTACATAAACATTATAGCCATGTATAAATATGTGAGAGGAAGCCACAGGGAGGAGGGAGCAAGCTTGTTTTCTGCTTCCTTGGAGACTAGGACGCGGAACAATGGCTTCAAACTACAAGAGAGGAGATTCCATCTGAACTTGAGGAAGAACTTCCTGACTGTGAGAGCCGTTCAGCAGTGGAACTCTCTGCCCCGGAGTGTGGTGGAGGCTCCTTCTTTGGAAGCTTTTAAACAGAGGCTGGATGGCCATCTGTCAGGGGTGATTGGAATGCAATATTCCTGCTTCTTGGCAAGGGGTTGGACTGGATGGCCCATGAGGTCTCTTCCAACTCTTAGATTCTATGATTATATGATTCTATGATTAGCACAAACATCTTGACGGTATGAGCTGATCATCAGTAGAATAGATGGCATGTGGCAGAGTATCCTGATTTGAAAGTCTTTAAACAAATGTTGGATTACCAACATTTATTATTATGTATTTATTTATTTATTTACGACATTTATATGCCACCCTTCTCACCCTGAAGGGGACTTAGAGCAGCTTACAAGATATATATACATACAATATATTCTATTATTACCATAGCACAATACCAGTATTATATATTACTATATTGTACTACATTGTTGTTCATTCGTTCAATCGTTTCCGACTCTTCGTGACTTCATGGACCAGCCCCCACCAGAGCTCCCTGTCGGTCGTCACCATCCCCAGCTCCTTCAAGGTCAATCTAGTCACTTCAAGGATGCCATCCATCCATCTTGCCCTTGGTCGGCCCCTCTTCCTTCTTCCTTCCATTTTCCCCTGCATCATTGTCTTCTCTAAGCTTTCCTTTCTTCTCATGATGTGGCCAAATACTTCATCTTGCCCTCTACTATTCTTCCCTCCAATGAGCAATCAGGCTTTATTTCTTGAAGTATGGACTGGTTGGATCTTCTCACTGTCCAAGGCACTCTCAGAACTTTCCTCCAACACCACAGTTCAAAATTGTACTATATATATTGTACTATATAACTATATAGTACTACTCCTTGCAGTCATGCTGGCCACATGACCTAGGAGGTGTCTACGGACAACGTCGGCTCTTCGCCTTAGAAATGGAGATGAGCAACACACCCCAAAGTTGGACATGACTAGACTTAATGTCAGGGGAAAACCTTTACCAATGTTTACCTTATATTGTACTATACCATTATATTGTAATATTTTTAGTAATATTACATGTAATATAAAATATATAATTATAATATCATATTATTAGTAGTATTATATTGTATTGCATTATATATATATATATATATATACACACACACACAATATATTACATTATATTATTAGAATAGCACAGGAAACAAGGTGGAACTGTCTTCTCCCCCCCCCCCCCATCTCTTCACTGTGGCCCAGAGCAACAGCTGGTACTGGGGGAAGGGTCCCCATCTGATGACAACTTTTGGGAGTGTTTTAGTTGTGTACTACTTCATTGCAGGGAGTTGGAACTGATGGCCCTTCAACTCATTGATTCTATCAGCGTTGCATCACTCATATACAGAAACCAATGCTCCTACAAAAATGACAAGTTAAATCTGGGTTGGGGGGAGGTTTTCCAACAAATGTATTGTCAACAACAGAATCATCTATATAAATAAAAATGTAACGTTCATTTGTGGGATTAACAGAACTCAAAAACCACTAGGGGAAATGACACCAAATTTGGACAACATACACCTAACAACCCAATGTATGTCCTTCACTCATAAAAGCACTGAAAAACACAGCAGAAGGGACTTAAAAAGCCCCAAAAAGCTAAATGATGAAAAAGCTAAATGACAATACAGAAAAAAGGAAGAAAGAGGGAGGGAAGGGGAGAAAAAAGAAAGAAAAAAAGAAAAGAGGGAGGGAAAGAAAGAAAGAAGGAAAGGGAGAAGGAAGCATGGAAGCAAAGAGAGAAGGAAGGAAAGAGGTAGCAAAGGAAGAAAGGAGAGAAAGAGGGAGGGAAAGAAAAATGGGGAAGGAAAGTTAGAGAAGGAAGGAAGGAGAGAAGGAAAGAAAAAAGGGAAAGAAGGAAGGAAAGATGGAGCGATAGAAGGGGAAGATGTAGAGAAAGAGGGAGAGAAGGAAAGAAGGAAAGAGAGAAGGAAGAAAAGAGAGACAGCAGAAGAGAAAGAAAAGGATGAAAGAAGGAAAGACATAGAGAAGGAAAGATGGGAAGGAAGGAAGGAAGGAAGGAGGCCATGAAGGAAGAAGGGAATGAAGGAGAGAAAGAGGGAAGGTTGGCCACAGCAACGCATGGCGGGTACAACTAGTAGTGATATATGGAATGCTGTCTACACAGAGGCAATGAATTCATCAACACCTTGTTTGTGAGATATGACATTGACATTTGTGGATTTTATCTGCTTTTAATTTTTTCCAACTTATGGAGCCTCTACGACAATTGTAACTTAGGAACTTCTTGGCAAGATTTATTAAGAGCAGATTTGCCTTTGCTCTCTTCTGAGGCTGAGAGCATGTGTTATGCCGCAAGATCGCCCAGTGGGCTTCCATAGCCAAGCAGAGATTTGAACCTTAGTTTTGCAAAATCCAACACTTAAATCATGACAATGTTGATTGACAGTACCTCCAACTTTTCCCCTTTGGGCCAAAATTTCTGTCTTCTATTATCTTGTAAACTACTTTCCAGAATGAAGCCAGAATTTTCCTGTTCCCCAAAGTATAAAGAGAAGGAAATATTTACAACTAATAAAATGAGGGACATAATTACAAAACAATCTCTTTCTATTACAGTAAAAAAAAAGAAACAAGCAAAAAGACATCTAACTTGAAAGGCTGAATGTGTTACCCAGAACAGAGCAATTAGTGTCAATGTTTTACAATATGAAATGGAAAATGTATATCAAATCACTTTCCATTATTTGGGAATTTTCTCTGTTTGCCTCCAGCTTGTATTAGCAATTCAGAGTAGACACATTGGTATTTCAATTTCTAAATGGTAATGTGGATGCCAGGTTGCTATTAGACTGATAATAAATGAAGGTTTTATGGGATGTGTGTTAATAATACAAGGTATTATTTTCTTCAGTGTATATATAATGCTTTCCAATATGAGTGCTGTATAGTTCAAGGTTAACAGTTAATCAGGAAATGTCTGATTGAAGCAGAACTGTCGAGATATTAAAGTCAATCAAAAAGGATATATATAAATATAATTTGCCAGCTAAGCAATTTTGGAAACTTTATTTTCTAAAGGAGAGCTCCTCTAAGGTGATAAATTATTACTTTCTATGTTTCTCATGATAGCAAATTGAACACAAGAACATGATAATGTGTCTTGGCTCAATGACTTGGAAATCAGCAGCAAAACATAAAGAGACCCTGAAAAAAGAACAGTGTGCCATTAATCATTGTTGTTTCGATGTGGTAAGGAGCCAAAAAATTACCAAAGAGACCACATTAGGTTAAGGGCTTCAAGCAGATTTTGTCTGCTGTAAATTAGATAGAGTACTAATGCAATGCATGCACAGAGTAAGAACATGGAGGTCTGATTCCTAATGCCTTATTATGCAAGGGCAGTCTGAACTTTGACCGTCTCTCCATTTTAGTCCCAAGACAGAAAATCAACAAATAGGATCCCTCAGAGAAATTTTTAACTCTTCCAAATTTTACTTACCTTAACAGCTTGTCATATTTCCAGGGTGAGGAAAAATCTCCCCAACATACTTGCAGATCACTTACAGGACAACAGAGAGTAAACAATCAGGCACATCAAATCACTCTCAACACAAGATTCCCCCCAGTCACTTCCAAGCCATCAAATGCTAATCAAGGTGGTCAGTTGAAACATTCACACCTAGCTGCAGCAGACAAAAGTCCTTCGTCCCACCCTGGTCATTCCACAAATATATAAACCCCTTTTCCTACTTCCAACAGACCTCACTACCTCTGAGGATGCTTGCCATAGATGCAGGAGAAACATCAGGAGAAAATGCCTCTAGAACATGGCCATATAGCCCGGAAAAACCTACAACAACCCAGTGATTCCGGCCATGAAAGCCTTTGACAATACACTTACAGGACTTATTTTCTTATGAATATTTTCAGTGATCTTCTGAAAGATGGTTCCCTGATTTGGCAATCCTCTTAAATAAAATATTAATATTTTTAAAAGCCCTGTAAAACTTATCTACTGCATCATCTAAATCAAGTTAAAAGTGAAGGCTTGTTTAAATAGGACTATGTATTGTCGAAAACTTCCATGGCTGGAATCACTGGGTTGTTGTAGGTTTTGTAGGTTTTTCAGGCTATTCAAGGTGCAGGTGCTTACCTACAAAGCCCTGAACGGTTTGGGACTTGCCTACCTGCATGACCGCATCTCCGTGTATGAACCCACACGATCCCTTCGCTCATCCGGAGAGGCCCTGCTTACGATCCCACCTTGGTGAGGACGAGGGACAGGGCCTTCTCTGTGGTTACCCCCCGACTCTGGAACATCCTCCCCAAAGACATTAGACTAGCACCCACGTTGGCAGTCTTCAGGAAGAATCTGAAGACCTGGCTATTCCGATGTGCCTTTCCAGAATAGGATAATCTCCAGCACTAAGTCCCAGAAGCACTTTATTAGAGTTAAAACTCTCTGCACATTGCACTTGCCCGGAAATCCAAATACCACCTGCCACACTCAGCACTTTTTAGCTTGTACCCACCACTGGCCCGCCCTGGTTTAATGCGTAATTGTTTTTTATTGCTTATGTTTTATTTTGCTTTAAATTGTATTGTTATTGTTTTGCTGTTGTTGTGTTGAGGCCTTGGCCTTTGTAAGCCGCATCGAGTCCTGCGGCAGATGCTAGCGCGGTACAAATAAAGTTTAATAATAATTAATAATAATAATAATATGGCCATGCTCTTGAAATGAAAACTTTTTGTGGACCACATATACATTATTTCTCCAAAAGAAGAGGTGATATGGAAGGAGAGGTATTTATATAACTCAAGAATTCACATTATTGACTACCATGCAATTGTCATGTACTTCTGGGAGGATGTTGTTAAGATGGTCCAGGAACCCATTTAGTTCTTCTTCTCCATGGCTCCAAATGGTGAAGCTGTCATCCACATATATTAACCATGTAGCACACTTTTTGATGCTGTTTTCACGGCTTGTTCTTGGACTGTGTTTGGAAAGAGAGTAAGGATGGCAAAGAGTTCCATAAATTGGGAAAATCCACTGAGAAGACTCTCTCTTGACATATCTCTGAAGGTGATAAGACAAAAGACTTTATCACACAAGGCTCTAAAATACGTCTGGTTGTGCAAAAACTGGGTAGCCACTCTTCTTATGGTACCAATCAGTTCCACAAGCAGTTGAAGGAAATAGTATTTAGCTTACTGCATCTGTTGGAACTTGTCGCCTTTCAATCCATGCATTGCACATTCATCCATGTCCCCTATTTTCCTGGAAGAACTGTACAATGGCAAAGGTTCAACATTTTGTGAATGTTTCATAATTAAATACAGCTGCAAGTTCACAAGCACTGTCCCTTTAAATACTTAAAATAATAATAAAAAGGGAAATAGTATGTATTGTCCTCTGACTGATTGATTGTTTTTATACTGGGTTGTTGTAGGTTTTTCAGGCTATATGGCCATGGTCTAGAGGCATTCTCTCCTGACGTTTCACCTGCATCTATGGCAAGCATCCTCAGAGGTAGTGAGGTCTGTTGGAACTAGGAAAAAGAGTTTATATATCTGTGGAATGACCAGGGTGGGACAAAGGACTCTTGTCTGCTGGAGCTAGGTGTGAATGTTTCAACTGACCACCTTGATTAGCATATAATGGCCTGACAGTGCCTGGAGCAAACTTTTGTTGAGATGTGATTAGATGTCCTTCTTTGTTTCCTCTCTGTTGTTGTGCTTTTGTAATTTTAGAGTTTTTTAATACTGGTAGCCAGATTTTGTTCATTTTCATGGTTTCCTTCTTTCTGTTGAAATTGTTTTTATACTGTTTTATATTGTTTTATAATGTTTATACTGTTTTATACTGTTATTATTATATTGCCGTTAAATTGTATATTTATGTTTTTTATGTGGATGCCATGGGGTGCCGATTTGTTAGCCATCCTGAGTCCCTCTGCAGAGGCTGAGATAGGGATATAAAAGCCCTAAATAAATAAATAAATAAATAAATATTCTGCTCGGGACAGGACTACACATTGACAAGCCTGCACAAGGAACTGGTTTGCAAGACCAGGTCGCATTGCAAAGCTGATAATTTAAATTGATTTTAAAAAATAAGCATTCTGCAATTAGAAGCCTCTTCCTGATTCTGGTTTGTGTTTTCTGCAAGGGGTATTTTTCATTGACAAATGTGATCAGATTGTATTTGTAGCAGTTCACTTCCAATGCACTGATTTCACATTTGCAAAAAAACAAAGGAAAGTTTGCAAACAGTATGGAAATATCTAATCAAGAGGGGGAATTCCTATAAATGCCGAGAAGGAGGGTCAAAATTGCATAGTTTTGACAATATATATATATTGTCGAGGATCATTCGAGTCCTATATATATATATATATATATATATATATATAAAGAGGACTCGAATGATCCTCGATTGTGTGGGAGCATGGGGGCATCTGGTGAGTGCTGGATGTTCCCACAAAGTAGCAGCAATTCAAAGGGAATCTGATGCTCTCATCCCTAATTGAATAAATGTGTGGATGCATCTCCACTATAAAATTAATACACTACTTTAACTGCAGTGGCTCATTGGAGTTATCATTTAAAAAGCCATTTAACCTTCTCTTTCAAAAAACACTGTTACCTTCCCACACTACAAATCCCAGGCTTCTTTAGCATTGAGCCATGGTAGTTAATGAGTGACAAATTGCATTAATTCCACAGTGTAGATGAAACCTAGGCTAATGATGCCTTTTTAACTTCCACTTGGGAGATCTGATAATTTTTCTAAACTACAGCTGGTCCTTAACAAATAATATGACAAAACATTCTTTTAAATACATTCTTCCATGCGACTTGAAGAATACTTATTAGCCATATAAAATCATATATTAGCATTTCCCTAGATAATCTATATAAATAAAAATGTAATGTTCATTTGTGGGATTAATAGAACTCAAAAACCACTGGGAGAATTGAGACCAAATTTGATCACAGTACACCTAACAATCCAATGTATGTCCTTCACTCAAAAAAAAAAAAAAAAAACAAAAAAAACATAAAAGCAGAAAGGACTTCTAAACTGCATGCCCACAAAGAGACCCACAAAGAGTCCACACCACCTCCTCCTCGTGGGGAAACAGCTGGCCTTTAAAGCATTAGGAGCCAGGTGTGCGTGCATGGCCACACACACACAACCGAGAGTGGGCACCATGGGAGTGGAGGTGGAGGCTTGCCGCATTGAGCCCCTTCTCTTTACCTGCTATGTCAGGAGGGCGGTCTCCTCCTCCTTTCCCTTGTTGGAAGAGGAAGGGGCGGATGAGTGGCAGCGGCAGCAGTGGAGCCCCCAGGCAAGGAAGAAGGGGAGGAGGAGGAGGTGAGGAAGGTCAACGGTGCTTGAGTGAAGGACCTTCCTTCTCGCCCTCACTCCCTTCCCTTCTTTCCTCCCTTTCCTTCCTCCCTTCCTTTCTTTCCTTTTCTTCCTTCCTTCTCCTTCCTTTCCTTCTTTCCCTCCTTCCCTTCCTTCCTGTCCCTCTTTCCTTCTTCCTTTCTTTCCTTTCCTTCTTTTCCTCCCTCCCTCCCTTTCCTCCTTCTTTCCCTTTCTTCTTTCTCCCCTTCATTTCATTTCCTTCCCTCTCTCCTTTCTTCATCCCCTTCTTCCTTTCCCTCCTTCCTTCCTCCTTCCTTCTTTCTCCTTCCTTTCCTTCCTTCCTTCCTAACCCTCCTTCTTTCTTTTCCTTCCTTCCCTTCTTTCCCTCCCTTCCTTCCCTTTTCCTTCCTTCATGTCCCTCCTTCCTTCCTTCTTCCTTTCCTTCTTTTTATGTAAGATATAAATACAATATTAAATGGAAGGGACAGTCAAGAAGTAATGAGAGAAGGAGGGAAAGAGGGAAGGAATGAAGGAGGGAAAGGGGGAAGGAAGGGAGGAAAGAAAGAAAGAAAGGTAGAGAAGCAAGGAAGGAGAAGGAAATAAAAAAGTGAAAGGAAAAACAGAGGGAAGGAAGGAGAGAAGGAATGAAAGATAGGGAAGGAAGGAAGGATGGAGAGGAGGAAGGATGTAACCAAAGAGCAAAGAAAGGGAGGAAAGAAACAGGTAGAGATGGAAGAAAGAAGAGAAATAGGGAAAGAAGAAGAGGAAAGGAAGGAAAGAGGGAAGGAAGAAGAGAAAGAGGGAGGAACGGTTGGCCACAGCAACGTGTGGCAGGTACAGCTAGTATATAATAGAGGAACACCTCTTTGTACCAGTCCATATTTTTTATAAAACTACTATTCAAAATAAATGGGCCATGAGTCGTTTTAATGTAAAATAAGTATTAATGGTGGGTCTTTTATTTAAAAAATTACCCTAGAGTGATTAAAATCAGTTGCCTATGTTTTTTTTTGTTTTAGTTCAGAATGCCTAGTGTTAATTTAGTAGAAAACTTTTTTTAAAAAGAAACAATTGACGATAACCTGGGTCTTGCTGTTATCTCAACTACTTGGATTATCCTCTTGAGGAAAATGCCTGGATTACTGAGAGATGTAATACCAATTTGCTTGTGATAAGAGTGATATTAGCAATCAATAGCACTTTACAACTGGTTCATTAATCAGGTTGCAAAGTCAAGCCGCACAATATGGGAAGTATTGACTGATTCCCTATGGAGATAGCAAAACAAGCACCAGGTTTCTTATTACATGAACCTTCCACAAATCAGTAGTAGCTAAGAAAGTCCTATGTGTTTTGTCTTGAGTAGCTGCAGCACTTTGAATTACACAGAAAACCATATCTTGCAAAATGTCAAGGTGATATTGGTAATGTGCCATAGATTCATGTCTCCCTCCAGTCCCCCAGTGGACACTGAATATTGTGCATCTAAAAAAGGCTAGTTTATTGTTCGTATGTGTTGTCTGTGTCAATGCATTTGCTTTTTATTGGGTTTCAACAGATAATATGATTCTTGCCATTATTTCAAGCTAAGAAAACCTAAACTATCAGTCTTTTATTATCTTTTTGACAATAATAGTATTTTAATTTGATTTGGAACGGTTACTTACAGCTCAGAGGGCACACACACATACACTTCTGCAAATGATTCTGTTCCACTGAAAAAATCACATTGTTCCATAGAAAAAAATCACATTGTTATTTAAGTTGTATTTTTTGGTTAATTTATTTGGTATTAAGTTTATAGTTAGGTAGTTTGTACGAGGGGTATTTTTTAAGTATGGTCCGTTTTGTTGTAGACACTAGTAGTTCGCGCGCGTACCGCAACGAGCGCGTGCGTCATGTACCGGCATGCCTCGGGAACAACTGTGCTCAGTTTCTGCTCTGTAGCTAACCTGTATGGTTCTGTTCTGTGCTTTAAAAATGTTTACATTATCAACTCACCCTTCGCATGTGAGGTTCGCTTGCTTCAACTGAAGCCACCAAATCGTCTGTAATCAAAGAAGGGTGACCGGAGCAGTCCTCATCATGGATGTTGTCACCGCCATCTTTGAATTGTCGTACCCACTTACACACTTTGCTTTCACTCATAACAGTATCACCGTACACTTCACAAATCTGTCGATGAATTTCTGCCGCAGGCAGGTTCCTTGCTGACAAAAACCGTATCACTAAGCGAACCTCACATGCGGAGAGTGAGTTGATAGTCTTAAACATTTTTAAAGCACAGAACAGAACCGTACAGGTTAGCTACAGAGCGGAAACTGAGCACAGTTGTTCCTGAGGCATGCCGGTACACAACGCATGCACTCGTTGCGGTATGCGCGCGAACTACTAGTGTCTACAACAAAATGGACCTTACTTAAAAAATACCCCTCGTATATTGTTTGATGTATTTTGTTTTGATGTTTATATGTTCTTTGTAGGCATTGTATGTTTTCCTTTTGTGTTGAAAGCTGCTCTGAATCCCTTTGGGAAAATAGGGTGATCTACAAATAAAGTTTTTATTTATTTATTTCAGTGTAAAAGTAAGAACTGAATTTGTTTATCTCTATCATCTGCATCTATCCATCTTCTATCAATCTATCATTGGTCTATCAACCATCTAGCTATCAACTATCTGTATCATATCATATCTACATTTTAAAAGAGGGTTACTTTGCCAAAGAATTGCAACCAGGCAGACAGAAATCACAGGATTACGTGTAGAGGGGAAATGTTATAATGGGTATATGAGCCCATGTATCATGATATCATATAAATCATATTATATTTATTTTCAAAGATTATTCCAGTCCCAAAGACTTAAAGCCAAATGGGCAGTATGGAAACTACATTGGTAGATGTAGGAGGGAAAGCTTTCTTAGAAATTATTTTATTTTTAAAAAAATCTCAGTCACATGCTTTGCACCTAAGGCAGCCTACTTTCCCTTCCCTCTTCATACTGTTTTAATACTTTCTTCTTTCAAGAAATACATTAACTTTTTCTTCCAAATTTTTTTTACTAAATTCCATCTCAGCTACTTTTGCTTCTCTGTAATTCAAGGAAATTGAGCACTTCACTTAGTGTTATCTCGGCAGTCCTTACAACGGCTCTTGTCAGGTAGGTCATTTGGCAGATATGTGGTTGAAGTTAGAGGAGAATGGCTTCTCTCAGACCTCTGAGTGCACTTATAAGATAAGCACCAAACTGTCCTCTTCATAGCTCTCATGCCTAGGCTCAAATTAGACCAAATATCAGACCAGAAGAACTGCCACATTTGTTCATTCATGGGTCCGCTATATTCATGTATAAAGCAGGTGGAGAGTCTGAGTTTTATGGTGAGAAGTACAGGAAAGGGAAAGCCAGCATGTTGTAGTGATTTGGGCAATGGACTCTGCTCCTGGAAACCAGGGTTTTAATCCCTGCTCAGTCATGAAAACACACTGAGGGCGCATCCACACAGGATAGAAAATGCACACCCTTAAGCAAGACTGGCGTATATATTTGTTTATATTTAGTTGTATTTGCCGGAGGCTTTCTTGTGTTTCCCCGTTCTCTAAGCTGCCCTCCCTCTGCAAAGAATTGATTGAACTTCTTGAGAAACTTACAGTTTCATTCTGCTGCCACTTGCAGCTCCTTATGTTCTTCTTCTTTGTTTTAAAATTAGCTGGGCTGGCAGTGTGTGCAGGACAATGCCTGCTTTCCACTCCCCAGTCCGCACCGCCGCTGCACCTTTACCGGACCCTCTTGACCCTCTACCTCAGTGGTTCTCAACCTTCCTAATGCCACGACCCCTTAATATGCTTCCTCATGTTGTGGTGACCCCCAACCAAAGAAATTATTTTCTTTTCTATTTCATAACTGTCATTTTGCTGCTGTTATGAATAGTAATGTAAATATCTTATATTCAGGATGTATTTTCATACACTGGACCAAATTTGGCACAAACACCCAATACACCCAAATTTGAATACTGGTGGGATTGGGGGACGGTATTGATTTTGTCCTGTGGGAGTTGTAGTTGCTGGGATTTATAGTTCACCTACAATCAAAGAGCATTCTGAACTCCACCAACGATGGAATTGAATCAAACTTGGCACACAGAACTCCCATGACCAACAAAAAATACTGAAAGGGCTTGGTGGGCATTGACCTTGAGTTTTGGGACTTTTAGTTCACCTACATCAAGAGAGCACTGTGGACTCAAACAATGATGGATCTGGACCGAACTTGGCACAAATTCTCAATATGCCCAGATACACTAGAGAGAATGGTCAACATTAAGGGATGGAATCATTGGGACCCAGAGACAGATGACAATAATGGTAAGCATGTGCCTATTAATGAGATTACAGCTGCTGGAAATGGAGGGAATATCCCCGGGGGGGTTGGGACCGTGGGTGGGGGAGCCGCCATAGAGGTGGTGACTGGTAGGGGGAGATACAGGAAAGGGAGAATAAAATTTCCATTTCGGCCCAAAATTTATAACAATAAATTGGCTATTCCTAAAGATGCTAGAAATCAAAGACAAAAGCAAATTCGGCCCAAAATCTTTAATAGGACATTGGCAATTCCAAAAATCAACACTACTGTTCGGCCCGAAATTAACAAAAATAGATTGGCAATTCCAAAACTTACTCCCGACAAAATACAACTGAGGTGCCAAGATGGTGGCCCCTCCAAGCTAAAGGTGGTGTTGTTCAATGCCAGGTCGGTAAATGGAAAAGCTTTCATCATACAAGATCTAATCCAAGAAGAACGAGCCGACCTGGCCTGTATAACGGAGACCTGGTTGGACGAGGGGGGAGGGGTTAACCTCTCCCAACTCTGTCCACCAGGTTACTCTGTTCAGCACCAACCAAGGCTTGGAGGGCGGGGAGGCGGAGTCGCAGTGGTCTATAAGGATTATATCCCACTGATCAGGTGTCCCATTCCACAATCATCTTCATTTGAATGTGCCGGCTTCAGGATAGGTGACCGGGACAGGATAGGGATTCTGGTAGTGTACCGACCACCCCGCTGCACTACAGTCTCCCTACCTGAGCTAGCGGGAGTGGTCTCGGACATGGTGTTGAACTCCCAACGGCTGTTGGTCTTGGGAGATTTCAACATCCATGCCGAGGCCTCTCTCTCTGGAGCGGCTCAGGACTTCATGGCCGCCATGGCAACCATGGGCCTGTCCCAACTAATATCTGGTCCCACCCATAGTGCCGGACACACCTTGGATTTGGTCTTCATGCAGGGATGGGATGAGGGTGACGGAATGGAGGAGCCGACCATCGCCCCTTTGCCATGGTCCGATCACCACCTGATCAGTTTTAGACTAACTGTGCCTTCTAACCTTCGCAGGGGTGGTGGACCCATTAGAATGGTCCGCCCCAGGAGACTGATGGATCCAAATGGTTTCCTGACGGCTCTTGGGGATTTTTCCACCTTCTTGGCTAGCGACACTGTCGATGCTCTGGTCTCTGGCTGGAATAGTGAGTTGACCAGGGCAATTGACACTATCGCTCCGGAACGCCCCCTCTCGAGTAACCGAGCTAAACCAGCTTCTTGGTTTACTGAGGAGCTGGCAGCAATGAAGCGAAAGAAGAGGAGGTTAGAGCGCGTGTGGCGCCAGAATCCCACCAATCCAGCCCAAACACACCTGAAGACCTTTTTAAGGTCCTACGGTGTGGCAATAGAGGCAGCTCAGAAAACATTCATCACAGCCAATATTGCATCAGCGAAGAATCGTCCAGCTGAGCTTTTTCGAGTTGTCAGGGGCCTGTTAAATCCGCCAAAAAGCGAGGCCTCGGATAACTCGGTGGCTCGCTGTGAAGCATTTGCTCGATCCTTCGCGGATAAAATTGAGCGGATTCGGTCTGGATTCGACGTCATGTTAACGGCAGTCTCTGGGGATGTAACGAGAGCACCTGCTTGTCCAGTTTTGTTGGATTCGTTTCAATTGGTTCAGCTTGAGGATGTGGACAGGATCCTTGGAGAGGTGCGACCCACCACATGCATCCTAGACCCCTGCCCTTCCTGGCTGATCAAGGAAGCCAGAGGGGGTTTGGCGGGGTGGGTGAAGGTGATGGTTAATACCTCCTTACAGAAAGGAGAGTTTCCAGCGAGCCTAAAACAGGCTATTATAAAACCGCTGTTGAAGAAACCATCACTGGATCCCACTCAATTTGACAACTATCGGCCAGTTTCCAATCTCCCCTATTTGGGCAAAGTCATGGAACGTGTGGTGGCAACACAACTCCAGGGGTTTCTGGTAGACACTGATTATCTTGATCCGGCACAGTCTGGCTTTAGGCCGGGACATGGAACTGAGACAGCCTTGGTCGCCTTGGTAGATGATCTGCGCAGGGAACTAGACAGGGGGAGTGTGTCCCTGTTGGTTCTGCTGGACCTCTCAGCGGCCTTCGATACCGTCGATCACGGTATCCTTCTGGGTCGCCTCATGGATATGGGGCTCGGTGGCACTGCTTTGCGGTGGCTCCGATCCTTCCTAGAGGGACGGACCCAGAAGGTGTTACTGGGTGACACCTGTTCGGCCCCACAACCGTTGTTGTGTGGAGTCCCACAGGGCTCAATCTTGTCCCCGATGTTATTTAACATCTACATGAAGCCGTTGGGAGAGATCATTCGGAGTTTCGGACTAAGATGCTATCTCTATGCAGATGACGTCCAAATCTGTCACTCCTTCTCACCTGTCACTAAGGAGGCTGTCCAGACCTTGAACCGGTGTTTAGCTGCTGTGTCGGACTGGATGAGAGCTAACAAATTGAAATTGAATCCAGACAAGACAGAGGTCCTACTGGTCAGTCGTAAGGCCGAACAGGGCATAGGGTTACAGCCTGTGTTAGACGGGGTTACACTCCCCCTGAAGACGCAGGTTCGCAGCTTGGAGTGATCCTGGACTCATCGCTGAGCCTGGAACCCCAGGTCTCAGCGGTGGCCGGGAGAGCTTTTGCACAATTAAAACTTGTGCGCCAGCTGCGCCCGTACCTTGGGAAGTCTGATCTGGCCACGGTGGTCCACGCTCTTGTCACATCCCGGTTGGATTACTGCAACGCACTCTACGTGGGGTTGCCTTTAAAGACTGCTCGGAAACTTCAACTAGTTCAGCGAGAGGCAGCCAGATTGCTCACCGGAGCAGCGTACAGGGAGCACACCACCCCCCTGTTGCGTCAGCTCCACTGGCTGCCGATCCAATTCCGAGCACAATTTAAAGTGCTGGTTTTGACCTATAAGACCCTATACGGTTCCGGCCCAGTGTATTTGTCCGAACGGATCTCCCTCTACGTCCCACCTCGAAGTTTAAGATCTTCTGGGGAGGCCCTGCTCTCGACCCCGCCAGCATCACAAGTGAGGCTGGCGGGGACGAGGAGCAGGGCCTTCTCAGTGGCGGCCCCCCGCCTGTGGAACGCACTTCCCGGGGAGATTAGATCGGCGACCTCCCTCCTAGCATTTAGGAAAAACCTAAAGACCTGGATGTGGGACCAAGCTTTTGGTCACTCTGATAATTAAATCAAGGACTGGCGGTAGATAATGACAAACGGAATAGAACGGATGTATGGACGCTGATATTTTGGACTCTGACATGAGATTGTTTTAGGATTTATGCTTTTATTATGTATTATTGTTTAACTTAATTGTTGATTTTAAATTTTTTGGATTAATTGTTGTGTATTTGGGCATCTAATTGTGCCCTCTGTGTAAGCCGCCCTGAGTCCCCCCAGGGGTGAGAAGGGCGGGGTATAAGTGAATGAAATAAATAATAAATAAATAAATAAATGTAAACACTGGTGGAATTTGGGGAAAATAGACCTTGACAGTTGGGAGTTGTAGTTGCTAGGATTTATAGTTCACCTATGATTATAATCAAAGAACATTCTGAACCCTACCAACGATTGAATTGGGCCAAACTACCCACATAGAACCTCCATAGCCAACAGAAAATATTGTGTTTTCTGGTGGTCTTTGGTGACCCCTCTGACACCCCCTCGTGACCCCTCCAGGGGTCCCGACCCCCAGGTTGAGAAACACTGCTCTACCTTGAGGGGAAAAGAGTCTCCGGGGCCATTGGTGTGTGCCAATTGGGCTTTGCGACTCCCCTGGCCTCAATCCACCAGAGAAGGGGGGTGTATGTTGCCCACCCGATCGGTAGAGTAGTTGGCACCCCTGGAGCTTCAGAGTGCCCAGCCTGCCGCCATCAAGGCTCACCGGAAAGATTTTTATGTGGGGCATCCAAACGACACCTCAAATAAAAATGCATTAATTGGCCACAACGCAGAAAAACCCTGCTTTGTGGCAACTAAATTTGATACTGGATTAGAAACCCAAGTCTTCCTGAAAGACCCGGGTCTTATCAAGTATGGGTGTTGTCTGGACTGCCCCTGTTGTAGTCCAGCCTTTGATTGAGCCTGTACCTGATCTCACTGGGGATTTCGGGCCTGCAGATGAGCAAGAGAATCAGGAGATTTTAAGCCCTGAGAATGAGAGCTCTCTGATCTACATTCCAGAAAGGCAGTTCCCTGGAGATGCAAGGTCAGAGGCAGAAATGAGCTCAGGGGAGGAAGATGCAAGGGAGGAAGAGTAGACAAGCTAATGAGCAACAGTTAGATAGAAGATTAATGTTTCATCAACATAGTGTATCTCATGAAGCACAGTGAAAGTCAGCTCCCCTATTAACAAAGAAGGCCTTATCAGTTTCAGAAGGGCAATGGTACAGTTTTCTGTCTATATGAGAAAGGCCAGCAGAATATTCCCTCAGTCCAGACAATGTTGATATAGGCACCAAGTCAAGTCTTCCAAGGGATTTTTAGTTCAAAGTTTTCTTGTATTCACTCTTTCTGATTCCATGTTTCATGATCCATGTTCCTGTGGACTGTTCTTGTGTTGAATGTTTGGATTTTACCCGCTTTTGTATTCCTGGTTTTTGATGCATTTCATTTACTTTGAATTCTGAGGATTATTACTATTTTTGGACATTGATTTTACATTATTGTGCTGGATTGCTCTCTCTCTATATATATATATTCTTCAATAAACCACTTTGCTATTTTATCTTCAATTGGATTGTGTGTTAAGTACAGAAGTGATTCCCAGCCTTGGAGTGCAAGAGTCCCCTCAGAAGTCCTGGACTTCTGAGGGGGCAGTCCAAACAGCACTCTCAGGTTTTCCAGGCTGATTTAGCTCTAACACCGTCCCCATCCCCCAGAAAAGCCTTAAAAAGTAAAAATTACGTACCCAACCAGCATTTCCCTGTTGCCAGCCCTCTCCTGTAGAAATGATGTGCCAGGAGAAGAGGGTGAGAGAAAAATAGCTTCTGCCCCGCCCTTCTCGTGGCTCATCATTTCTACATGCCAGGAAAGGGCCAGCAGGAATATTTTTTTTTTACTTTTTAAGGCTTTTGGGGGTTTGTTTGTTGGTGTCTGGGTGTCTTGCCAGAAGGTCTGGCAGGGCATCTGAACCCCCTCCCCCTCCCCCTCCCCAGAAAAGCACAAGATTTCTGGGGTGTGTTTGGACTCTAATCCAGACCCAATTGGGTTTTTTAAAACCCTATTAGGGACAAATTAAGTCCTATCTGGAACTGCCCTGAGTTATATTGGACAAGTCATTATTTTTGCCTCAGGGAAACCCTCTTCTTTAAAAAATCTTGCTAAGAAAACACCATGTTGGTTTTTCCTTAGGGTTACCATAAGCCAGATACAACTTGAAGGCACACAAGAACAAACACAAAATTAAGAGGAGCTGATCCCTACCTCTACCCGGGTACCTTTTAAAGCTCCACCATTCAAGATACTTTTCTCCCACCATGGTGTAGATGCCAAGTGACCTCCAACATTATTATCTTCTGTTATCAGAAGGGTTTTTGACTTCAGGGAAAATGTTCTAGTCACTGGAACATGGAGAATTGGCATAGAGAAAGGGTTTAGCCTCTCTTTTGATGGTTTGTAAATTTTGTAAACATTTTATACAGGCCTAAGGCAGTATAGGAGAAGGTAGTTATATGCTATGAACGTTGGTGTCTTTCATGTCAATGGGGCAGTAACTGTCAAGGAGCTGAATCCTACCTTAAAATAGCTTCAGACTGAAACTTGGATTGGCTTCACAGTCCTACTTACATAGAAGGTACCAGCTTTCACTAGATAAACAAATAACAAACATAGCTGCTCAGTTACTGATAGTCTGACCCTTAAACCCATATAAAATCAAAGAAATCCTCAAGTACTGTGTTACATCTCCGCAATTTAAAGTTTCTAATAAATGGTGCTTTTGAACCTGTAAATGCATTCTGGGGAGATCTTGGAGAGACATGTTTGTTTTTGCATACAGTTATTCTTAGTTTTATAGCTTTGCTACTTCTCAGTTTTCTTACAACTTTTTGTTTCATCCACATAAGGCTGTATCAGCTACAATAGCCAGGTCTAGGGAGATGCTTTCTGCATAAGGTTTTGAAAACTTAATATGCAAGCAAAATATGTTGAAGATGCATCAATTTGTAATTGCGTCCTCCCAAAGGCAGCTCAGACATGCACACTAGACATGTTTCTTTGCTGTAGCAATTACAGGTACCATAAAATTAATGAAAAAAATGTGTGTCCGCTCTAATATCTTTCTCCTGTCACACAGTACACATTTGAGGTTTTCCAAAGAATTCCCAATCTAGTAAAGTGCTTTAAAAGCCCTTTGTGGCTGTAATGTAGAAAGCTAAAGCAAAAGAAGCTGCACAAGGCAGACAGTGGGTTGTTGTAGGTTTTTTCGAGCTATATGGCCATGGTCTAGAGGCATTCTCTCCTGACGTTTCGCCTGCATCTATGGCATCTATGGTGACTGTGGAGCCCTATTCTTGATCTGCATCTTCTTCTTCAGTGAGGGCATTGGTTTCCATGTGGAAGACGGTCTCGATCAGGGTTGGCTTGACGCGCCTTCCTCTTGGCACATTTCTCTCTTTCACCCTCCATTCATGCCTCTTCAAATTCTGCAGCACTGCTGGTCACAGCTGACCTCCAGCTGGAGCGCTCAAGGGCCAGCGCTTCCCGGTTCTCAGTGTCTATGCCAGAGTTTTTAAGGTTGGCTTTGAGCTCATCGTTAAATCTCTTTTCCTGTCCTCCAGCATTCTGTTTTCCAGGTTGTTGTAGGTTTTTTTGGGCTGTATGGTCATGGTCTAGAGGCATTCCCTCCTGACGTTTCGCCTGCATCTATGGCAAGCATCCTCAGAGGTAGTGAGGTGTAATGTAGAAACCTAAAGCAAAAGAAGCAGCACAAGGAAGACATCTTTTTACCATCTGTTGATGCTTATCTTGCTTCCTTTGTTTTGGTTTCTTACATTATTAAAATTGCAGGGCATACTATTACTTTCCATTTTGTCCATATAAAGGCTCAGCTTTGAAGTCTCCCAGACTCAACACTGGGGCAATGGGCTACTCTGAGTACTGGGTGTCTTCTAAATTCATTTAGGTAGCCATAGAAATTGCACCGTTTCAAATTTGTAGTTGTTCATTATAAGAAGGCAGTCAGCAGCACTATGGCATCACTATATTTGAACTTGAAATCAAGGCAGTGCAAGCAGCATAACTTTTTACAAGGCATTCTGTGTGTCCTGGCTTCTTGTACACAATGCAGACAAATAGAAAACTCAGCAATTGTAGTAGTTAATCAGTAATTCAGATTTGGAAGTTATTGCCCTTCCTTTTAGTTACAAGCAAAAGCAAACTGCTGCAAAACTCCTAGTTGTGTATTCCTCCTTCTTAATAATTTTTGACCCCAATCTGATGTTGCTTGGCTACACATATCCCAGTTTTTATCTGTGAAATATTGGACGATGTGAAATATTGGTGGAATCATGTACTAATATTTGTATGGAGATGCACATTTCATCACATAGAGGTGGGTGGGTGGGTTTCCAACCTATCAATCCTTTTGGACAATATGGACAGTACCTGAGTTACAAATATCCAACTTACAAATGACTCAAAGTTACAAACAGAGTTACAAACAGGAAGTGAGAGAAACATACCTGTTGCAACTCAGGGTAGGCTTCACCTTGCTTCCAAATACCACCACACAAGAGCTGTAGTTTTATAGTTTATTGAGGAAAAAATCCAGGTCAAAATAAAGAGTAAGCATTGCAAAGTTCCAAAGATTAAGGTTAAAAGCAGGATACAGTTCCAAAGATCTTCAGGTAAAAACAGGAGACATAATCCTATCGGCAAAGTTCAAACCAGAGTCCCAGGTACAAGCAAGGAAACATTTGCCCCAAGAATCCCAATGCAAGAAGTCCCAAGCGTCCCGCTCCAGGCTAAGATTATTCCATGAAGCTTTCAGGCTAATAAGCTACGTTGAACTGACAGTTTCGCTTCCTTTGTGCAAAGCCTAAATAGCATTTTCTAATCATGAAAACATCATGCTCTCACAGTGGTCCCATGACTTTTCCTCGACCTGGCCTCTCTACAGATCAAGGTCTTCTCTATCAGTGTGGGAAGACACCTGGGTTCTAACTCCCTTATTGGCATTCCTTTCCTGTGAGAACTGCTTGCTAAAATCTCCCCTGTCTGTGAGAGCCTCAAGCTGAGGCACAGAAAAACAGCCAGGAATCTGAATCCCATCACTCTCATTACACTGAGCCACAACAATACCCATAAGAAGGGATATTCACTTCTGAAAGAGTTATCATTGGAAAAAGGGGTCCCCAATGAAGTTTTCTCACCAATCCTTGTTTCCACAACAAGCAAAAAAATTTCAAAATCCAATTTTCACAGGGATATAAAGTGAGGTGAAATCTTCTGAACAGGGTGCAGACACCAAAACAAACACCACAAGGGTGATAACTCTTCCCTATTCCCTATGTACCAGTTCTGACTTACAAACAAATTCAACTTAAGAACAAATCACATGATGCTCAGCGGACCCTGCCCCATTGATGCTTGAAGTGCCGAGGTACACTTGTGTCAAGTAGCCCATCTGATGAGGTAGCAAGACCCTCAGTAAAGGAAATGGCAAGTCTCTTGATCTAAGATGAGCAACAGAGGAGTGCAAAGCATTTCAGTTTATCTCCACTCTAGAAAGCTGGATTGAGAGGCAGAAATTTCTACTTCCAGGTGGTCCAAGAAGCAAAAAATGGCATCTCTCAATGCAGCAATTTCTACTGGGACTACTCCCATGCAGAGAGGAGTTGTCAAGACCCAGAAGAATGCCAAACCCAAGAATGCCAAACACAATATAAAAGGTCCAAACAAAGGTTTATTAAACACAAAAAAGGCTTAGAGACACTTAACTCAGTGCCTCTAGCACAAACTAAGAGTCAATAGCAACCGCTAAGCAAAAAAACACAACTTAAATATAAACCAGATTATATTGGAGTATAATCTGGGATAACAAAAAGTTTCAGCAATCCGCTTGAAATTCAAAAGGTTCAGACGGCACAAGAAAACAAGGTGGTATCATGCAAAATTAAGGTCCAAACACAGTCCAAAGCCCAGGCATGTCCAAAATGAGATGAAGCAGTCCAAAAAGCAAAGTCGTCATCAAAACACAGTTCAGAGTCAAAGGGGAGGTTGAAGTCAGCATTTACGGAGTTCCAGCCAGAAGTCACAGAAACATGGAGATCTGTAGTCCAAGGACCCAAACTTGAGAGTAATGGCAGTAACAAAGATCCAAATCCGATAAGACACTTTGCCTTCTGCAAAGACCCATTGAAATCAAACCAACATGTATCCTATAACTCATCATCCGAGGATGAACTGCTCCCCACCCTTTCATCATCACTTTCAGCTTCCCCATTCCCTGCAGCTGAGCATTGACACCCATCTCTCCACCTTTGCCAGTGTCTTTCAAGACTTAGGTCCTCCCAAGTGTTCCCAGATTGCCAGTCTTCAGCAAACCCCTCAAAGTCATCACTGGATGTAGGCTGATACAGATGTCCCTAATCTCCTGCACACGGGTCCAGTCTAAAGCATCCTCCTCCCCATCGTCACTCCCAGTCCCATCACTCCTTTCAAAACCCACAAAGTCTTCATCTTCCATTGGAGGGCTAAGTATATCACAGATACGCTTCCTCTGGATCTCCTCATCTGATTCTTGATCACGAGTAGCCCGCTTAACTCCCTTGCTTTCCTCTCCTTCCCCCATTTCACAGTCTGAGAAATACTCGAAGGACTCGGAATCAGTTGGAGCCATGAATATGTTTCTAATCCGCTTTCACTGCCGCTCCTCCTCCAACACCTGCGCAGCCCTCTACTCCCTTCTACCAGTAGTAGAAACGTTACTATCATGCTGTACTACAACAGTACTGTTCTTACATTATGAATGGACAGAATATTGATCTTTTTTTCAAAAAGGTTTAACAAAATGTTTCTTGAATGTTGGAAAACAAGGAGTAGCTTGGACTGGTGGAAATCTAGAGTTTGAACTTTATTCTGTGCAAAATTTGTACAGGCTTATTTTTGCATTTTCTCCATAAGGAAATGTTGAATTCTGCACAGAATATGGTATTTTTGTGGGGGGTCGGAGAAAGGGGTATTTTATTCAAGGCAAAGTCGAATTTGTCAATAGTTTTCAATCAATAAATAACAAGCAAGAAGAAAAGTGCTAAAATCTTTTAAACCCAAAGTTTTGAAGAATTATACCTCTAATCATTTCTTTGGGGAAATGATACTGATGTTTTAAAACTAAATTAAACACTTACAAATCAGAACTTAATAGACCCATCCATATGTTGTTCCCTTCACTTGTGAATTCCCACTCTGTTCTTAGTGGACTGAATGAACAGAAAAAGGCCAGTTTAAAATAGAAGCACCAATGACTTTCCTGAAATGAGTAAAAAGGATTTTGTTGAATAGGAGGAGAGGCATAAACCAGAATGTAATTTTGTTTCTGGAAAATGGATAATGTACCTGTCAAGATGTATTTATTCGGGTGGCCTTCAGTGCTGTTTTCTGGTGGTAGTCAAAGAGAAGCTAACATTACATTTCGGAGACCCCATGCAGGCTTGGCAGCAGATTCAGTGTATTAATTTCAACATGAAACAAATGGATTAAATGGGGCTGGTTTTCCTGCCTTCGCTCCTTCTCTGGCCCACCTTCACCATTAGTAATACTAGGATCTTATCCCACCCAGAACACATACAACACATATTGCCACATAATCTGAAAAAGATGCAAGCTAAGAAAAGGTTAAACCAGCTGTTTCAACTTATTGTCACTACAACTTTGTCCCTATAATTAGTGCCTTGCTCATCTTTTTTTTTTTGAAAAAGAGGAACGATTATGCAGATACTCTGCAATTTCATTTCAAATGCTCTTTGTGCTCTGATGAGCAATTTTCTTTAATACAAACCCAGCCTTCATAGCCCCTCCACCATACTGTTACCCCCTCCTCACATATTATTCTATTCTTTCAACTTCTTGGAGGGGGTGTGTGGGGTTCATTATACTACCAGCACGATGTTTTTAAGGAGTTTTGTCAGTATCCGTGGGGTGATTATTTCATTTCCGTAATATAGGTATGGTTGCTTTCCAGAGAATGATTAAGATATGTTTTTTTAAAAAATAAAACTGCCTTCTTTCTTTTTTCACTCTTCCTTTCTGTGATGACATTGTATTGATTAAAGTGATGTTCGATTAGGCAATCCCTCGTTGGCCGAGTAGGATACTCTTCCAGGATCAGAATTCTTGTGAGTCTGTAGGTGACTGTGGAGCCCTATTCTTGATCTGCATCTTCTTCTGCAATGAGGGCATTGGTTTCCAGGAGGAAGGCGGTCTCGGTCGGGCTTGGCTTGACGCACCTTCCTCTTGGCACATTTCTCTCTTTCACCCTCCATTCATGCCTCTTCAAATTCTGCAGCACTGCTGGTCACAGCTGACCTCCAGATGGAGCACTCAAGGGCCAGGGCTTCCCAGTTCTCAGTGTCTATGCCAGAGTTTTTAAGGTTGGCTTTGAGCCCATCTTTAAATCTCTTTTCCTGTCCTCCAACATTCTGTTTTCCGTTCTTGAGTTCGGAGTAGAGCAACTGCTTTGGGAGACGGTGGTCGGGCATCTGGACAATGTGGCTGGTCCAGTGGAGTTGATGGTGGAGAACCATCGCTTCAATGCTGGTGGTCTTTGCTTCTTCCAGCACGCTGACGTTTGTCCGCCTGTCTTCCCAAGAGATTTGCAGGATTTTCCGGAGGCAGCGCTGATGGAATCATTCCAGGAGTTGCATGTGACATCTTTAGACAGTCCACGTTTCACAGGCGTATAGCTGAGCCATGTCAGTTAAAGTGGTATCAAATTGCATTAATTGTATAGTATAGAAACACCCTAATAATGAAGCACAGCACATCTTTTACAGGCATTCAAAATAATGATTTTAAAAGTATATGCGATTTTACTACATAAGATTAAAATCTATATATGTATCTTTTATTGCAGGAAGCTCTTATAATGGCAAGCATGGACCATCCCCATCTTGTACGACTCTTAGGTGTCTGTTTAAGCCCAACGATCCAGCTGGTCACTCAGCTTATGCCTCATGGCTGCCTACTGGACTATGTCCATGAACATAAGGATAACATTGGTTCCCAGCTTCTGCTTAATTGGTGTGTCCAGATAGCCAAGGTAAGTTTGTACAAGTACTTTTAAATAAGTCAGATTCAACCATGGATAGACTTCCAGTCTTTGGAGATTTGCCTATCCTCAGCAGAAAATTTTTAATTTGTGTTGCATTCCTGTATTCAACAAGAAAGTTTGCATTAAGATGTGTATGGTCTTGTTCACTGTGTGAAAAGAGAAAGCAGATTTGGTGCTATTTCCTTCTTATTTTAGTAAGGCGTCTTATTCAGTTGTGCATATTTTGATACTGATGTATTTGTTTTCCTGAAACGGTGTTTATATGTCTAACAAATCTTTTACGGAAAGTGTTAAACAAAATTCAATTAAAAGAAAATAACAGTCTACGTTATTGTGAAAAGAGATACTCGAGTCTTGGAAAATTACATTTCACTTTCTCTTAAACCAATTGTGATAGATGGATGTCTCCCGGATCTTCGGAGATAGAGAGGGAGTCAAAGATTTGTTGCAATTATTCAACATCTCCTTCAAAAATGAGAAAGATTCGGTGATAGTATGATAGTCGGGTCCCAGTGCTGTGATTGTTATGCTTTTCTGGAATGGTGCTTCAGGAACGGAGATTGCGGAATGCAGGGGTGGGACAATACCATTGAAGCAATTTAACGCAGGGGGACACAGATAGCAGTGAAGGAATGTAACAGGTATTTAGTGAAAAATGATAAGCAATAGTTCGGGATGAACTTAAAGGGGATAGAAATCACTAAACAGACCCAAAAGATTATTAAACACTTCCCAGCCCACATCCAGCCTGCCCACAAACTGGAGGGGGTTGGACAATAATTCTACCTTCCTGGAAAAAAGTCACGGCCAGCTCCGTTGTCCGAAACTGTTCAATAAACTGGATGAGATTGATTTTACATCCTTCCTTGTAATGCAACAATGAACTGCCTTCCCAAGTTTGTCCCTGTTGCAACCCAGAGCAGGAAACTGGACCCTCAGACAACAATCCACCACACTTGACTTCAGGAAAACAGTCCTTTTTTATTGATGAAAGATGAATACAAAATAGAGGAAAAATGTAAAGGTAAAAAGTCACAGTAAAAATCAGCAACAAGAAATGTCCATAAACAAGATCATAAAACCCACAGCAAAACTGCTGAATCCTGGAACCTGTTAGCAATCCACTAACCGTACTTGGAACAACTAGAAAACCTCCGAGGAACAAGGCCACTTGAATCAGGAGACCTGCAAAAGCTTGCACATGAATCTGGAATGATGCCTGGTCTGAAGCTGCATTCAGGCCAGGCATACTTAAGGCCGAGAAATCTATTGCAAGACACGCCTGAAGTTTTTGTTTGCATTTCTCTCAATCTAGCTGACCTATGTAAACTTTGTGCTTCTCCCCGGCTCTGCCAAATCTGCCCCCACCTATTCTCATTAGACTGACCAGGTGTCAGATTCTCTGGAGAACTAAAGCTGGGAGGAAAAGGGAGTGAAACATCTCCGCTCGGCTCGGAATGCATGTTCTCATGGGAATTTTGACTTTCGCTTTCCAAGGCTGTAGGATTTTCACTACTCAAACCATCATCATCTAAATTGGCCTCAGAATTCACATTGACATCTACATTGGCATCAGGGAATACAATCAAAGTATCAGGTTCGGGTTCACACACAGGCTGAACCCCAACAGTCCCCCCTATGTCTCTCACTCCAGCCAGTCTCATTCTGCCCCCGCTCTCAACCACGTAGTCGGATACGTGTTGCCTTCCCTCATTCACAACCGCTGTTGCGATATCAACATAACGCTCGCAGCACTGGGACCCAGCTATCATACTCTCACCAAGGATTCTAATCGCCAAGATATTTCTAGTTCTTTCCATAATTTCTCACCTTCAGTGCTCTTCCAGAAAAAATGTGAAAAGCAAGGAGTACTCGAGCAATAGGTTCTCCTATGTGGTGTCTCATGAATAAGAACTTTAGTCTCATTCTATTCTAATAGAGGAAATACATAACATTAGTGTTGTGAAAGAAATCCAAGCCACACTTTATGATTTGTCAAGGTTCACTCTCGAGTTCCTGAGCTTTTCCTACCTCTTTCCAATTAAACATTTGGTGTGACACTAAATGTTAAAATGTGCAACTGGCTTGGTGAATGGGTGAATAATGAAGACAAACATATATGAATGTCTTTGGCACTTTAAGGAAGCCAATTCTTATAACATGAGCTACTGTGGGACATTTCCCACTTCATTAAAGCATGGAGTATTATTCAGAGGTCAAAGTATACAGTAAGTAAAGTGCACTTAGTGCACTCAAAACCAGGTGAAATTGTTGATAATGAGGTCAGAAGGAAATTCATTGTAGCTATGGGGATGGAGGGCAAAGTATGGCTGAAATTGTTGATAATGAGGTCAGAAGAAAATCACAGTGCTGCTACAAGAATTGGGAGGGGGGCAAAGTAAGGGCATTATCCTACCCACTAGTGAAATTTCCCTTCAATCCATAAATTTCTAGACTTGCAGAAATTTAAAACTTCAGTTGAGCATTTAAAAATGCAATTTACTCATCCAAAGAAAAACAAGTTGCTCATCCAAAGAAAGGGGGGAGGAAAAGTTACCAAAGGAATGGAAAACACAGCAAATACACATTTTCTAATAAGGTAAATGATTTCCAGTGTCTTATTCTCTGGAATTTGAGGACTGAAGGAAGATTGGACTGAAGAGTAAAGTCCTTATTGAGGGCTAATACCCCCATTTTTACACACCCCACCCCAACTTCTTGAGGAGAAACCACAGGGTACTTAATGCAGAAAATGCTGATATTAGCAAAGGTATTATTAATACTGACCATTTACAGAACTGAACATGAACATCAGCAACTGTTGGGTGTTTCATTTCAATAAGACAACAGTTCTGAAAGTGTATTCCACAGAACCCCTGGGGCTCCACGAAGCATACGGGGGGGGGGGGGCTCCACAGTTCCCTCTCCCCCTCCAAGCAAAGCCTTCATCCCTCGGCTCCCATGCTGCCAAAAGCCTTTTTTCTTTCCCTTCCTTGCTGCCAAGATCTTTACCCTCTTGCCTTGTTTGCTTCCAAAACCCTATTTCTCTCCCACCGCTCTGGGGGTTCTTCGATTGTGCTTTTCCTACATAGCAGAAAGGAGTTGAACTAGATGTCCCCTGGGGTTGTTTCTTCTTCTTCTTCTTCTTCTATTATTATTATTATTATTATTATTATTATTATTATTATTATTATTATACAAAGGCTGGATGGCCATCTGTTGGGGGTGTTTTGATTGTGCTTTTCCTGCATGGCATTTTATTTATTTATTTATTTATTTATTTATCATGTCATCAGCAACCAGACATTTGTATTATATTTTTAACAAAAACAAACAAACAGACAGACAAAACACAGAATTTGCAAGCTTAGTAGTTGATTAAATGTCCTTTGACCAGTATCTGGCCACTTGGAGTGCCTCTGGTGTTGCCGCAAGGAGGTCCTCCATTGTGCATGTGGCAGGGCTCAGGTTGCATTGCAGCAGGTGGTCAGTGGTTTGCGCTTCTCCGCACTCGCATGTCGTGGATTCCACTTTGTGGCCCCATTTCTTGAAGGTTGACTCTGCATCTCGTGGTGCCAGAGCTCAGTCTGTTCAGCACCTTCCGAGTTGCCCAGTTTTCCGTGTGCCCACGAGGGAGTCTCTCATTTGGTATCAGCCATTGATTGAGGTTCTGGGTTTGAGCCTGCCACTTTTGGACTCTCGCTTGCTGAGGTGTTCCAGCGAGTGTCTCTTTAGATCTTAGAAAACTATTTCTTGATTTAAGTCGTTGACGTGCTGGCTGATACCCAAACAGGGGATGAGCTGGAGATGTCTCTGCCTTGGTCCTTTCACTATTGGCTGCTACTTCCCGGCGGATGTCAGGTGGTGCAATACCGGCTAAGCAGTGTAATTTCTCCAGTGGTGTCGGGCGCAGGCACCCCGTGATAATGCGGCATGTCTCATTAAGAGCCACATCCACTGTTTTAGTGTGGTGAGATGTGTTCCACACTGGGCATGCGTACTCAGCAGCAGAGTATTTATTGTTTACTTATTTCAAAGATTTCTATACCGAGCTTCTCGACCTCATTGAGGGACTCAGCCCGGTTTCCAACCATAAAAACATATACACTCGTTAAAATATCATCTATCACAATTACAAAAACAGCTTTAAAATAACACTATGTATAAAACTACAGTGGTCAGTCGTCATATTAAAAACAGATCTACATCATCTTCCATCCAGAGTCCTAGGGTGTTGTCTCATCACAATATTGTCAAGTTTATAGTAGTTAAATGTGTTCTTCATTTAAAATATTGCATTGTGCTTTCTTTCATGGTCAGTGTAGTGTTGGGACCCATGAGAGACAGATAAGGAGAATCTCTGGAAGAAAAAGCCTGTTTTTTTTGTTGTCGTTGTAAGGGTGGAAAGTTTAATTAATCTATATCACTGTGCTCTAAGGTTAATATTACCCTGACCTGACATTCTGGCATGAAGCCCATCTGTTTGGATCTTTGTAAATGAAACTTATTAGAAGCATCTGTTTTTTTTGCAACTTGCATGAGGGGTAGCCGAAACAGGTGCATTGCCTTAATGGTTCTCATTCTTAACCTGCCAGAATCAGTTACCCACAAGATGTTTGAACATTTAGTGGCTCATCAGTATCCACTAAGTTTGGTTCCAGGAACCCCTGTGGATATCAAAATCTATGGATGCTCACGTCTCATTATATACAACTGTGTAGTAAAGTTGTGTCTCTTTTATAAAATGACAAAATCAAGGTTTGCCTTTTGGATTTTTTTTATGAAGTTGTGGATGCATATTCCATGGATAAAGGGGGCTGACTGTATGTGTCCTTAAGGCGTTTTCCACTTTTTGAGGGTGGGACTTCAAACTGGGCTATTGAATCTATGGGATGTTTACTTGGGACCTTATGCCACTAGTGAGGGAAAAGTGGGGGAAAGCAGACGAAGCATCTTACCCCAAGCCCGTAGCCACCCCCCCCCCAGGCTACATGCCTGTCTTACCCCGTCCCCAACCAACTTCGTCCATTTGCTGGGATGGCCAACCATCCTGCATCCTTTCCTCATTGACATCTGTCTTTTTCCTGCCACTTGGAGACAGGTAACCTCCGATTTCTGAAGAGGATTTAATCATAGAATCATAGAATCAAAGAGCTGGAAGAGACCTCATGGGCCATCCAGTCCAACCCCCTGCCAAGAAGCAGGAATATTGCATTCAAATCACCCCTGACAGATGGCCATCCAGCCTCTGTTTAAAAGCTTCCAAAGAAGGAGCCTCCACCACACTCCGGGGCAGAGAGTTCCACTGCTGAACGGCTCTCACAGTCAGGAAGTTCTTCCTCATGTTCAGATTGAATCTCCTCTCTTGTAGTTTGAAGCCATTGTTCCGCGTCCTAGTCTCCAGGGAAGCAGAAAACAAGCTTGCTCCCTCCTCCCTGTGGCTTCCTCTCACATATTTATACATGGCTATCATATCTCCTCTCAGCCTTCTCTTCTTCAGGCTAAACATGCCCAGCTCCTTAAGCCGCTCCTCATAGGGCTTGTTCTCCAGACCCTTGATCATTTTAGTCGTCCTCCTCTGGACACATTCCAGCTTGTCAACATCTCTCTTGAATTGTGGTGCCCAGATTTAGGGTTCTGTTTCCATGCACTGTGGAAACGGAGCCCCACAGAGTCCCACCGGAAATGCCCTTATGTAATGTGATAACCTCCATGCATGGGAACGGAGCCCTAGACCTGTGGGATGAAGTCCTTGTCCCACATTTAGAAACAATATAATTGTTATCTGCATTTCTGGTGCTTCTTTGTATTTCACACTTCGCCAATATCACAATATTGGAGAAGTGTGAAATACAAAGAAGCACCAGAAATGCAGATAACAATTATAACAATTAAGATAACAATTATACAGATAACAATTATAACAATTATAACAATTAAGGCAGCTCTTGACTTAAAATGATACCAGAATATATCAAGGGAAAGGGGAAGATCTGAGGAATATATTTGGAAATGCATGAAAGAGAAAATATGTGAAAAAATTGTATGTTTCATAGAGCCATACACTTTGATTTTTGTTATTTAAACAAATTTCTTGTCTTGGGTTTTTTTTATTTTATAAAGGACCAGATTGGCATGGAAACAAAACAAACTTACTTTTCACTTTTAAAATGCCCACCAACCAAAAGTATATGAGAGGTGTACAGATTTACAAATGGGTACACATGAAATTGAGATTTACCAGAACCAAAGCTATTCATCCAAGATTACTCACTGATTTTTAGCCTTGGAAAACAAAGGGAAACTTTTCAAAGCATTTAGTTGATACAGGGAAAGTGCTGAACCAACATCATGTGATCACATTGTATGCAAAGGAAATTCTTCCACCAAGTTCATACCGTCTCTATATGTAAGAATGACAAACTTTCTTCAAAAAATACCTTGCTTCCAAATAGTTTCTGGGATTAATTCTTCAATCATTCTGCTGCATCATCTCACAGACTTACATTAATCCATTCTTTGCAAATAGTATATGGAAATGGTAAAACAGATTTTGCCTGCATAGTAGCAAGTAAAACGAACTTCTTTCATATAGAAAAATAAATGTCAGGTAGATAATTTTTAGATTGTATATGTTTGTTTTATTTGTTTGTTTTTAAGCTCTGGGAACCAGAAGAGTGTCTAGGAACAATTTATGCCACATTGCTTACCTGGCCAAAGTGGTCCATGCCTTAGTCACCTCTAGACTGGATTACTGCAATGCACTCTACGTGGGGCTGCCCTTGAAAATGGCCCGGAAATTTCAGATGATCCAACGGGCGGCAGCCAGGTTGTTTACTGGGGCGCCTTACAGGGAGCGGACATCCCTCCTGTTCAAGGAGCTCCACTGGCTGCCATTCATCTACCGGTCCCAATTCAAGGTGCAGGTTCTTACCTACAAAGCCCTGAACGGTTTGGGACCCGCCTACCTGCGTGACCAAATCTCTGTATACGAACCCACACGATCCCTTTGAACATCCAGAGAGGCCCTACTCTCGATCCCACCAGCATCGCAGGCGCAATTAGTGGGGACGAGAGAGAGGGCCTTTTCAGTGGTGGCCCCTCGACTTTGGAACTCACTCCCTAAAGACATCAGGCAGGCTCCAACTCTTGCAGTCTTCAGGAGGAGCTTGAAGATGTGGCTATTCCAGTGTGCTTTCCCGGAATAATGATCCCATAGCACTTTGTCCTCCAAAGCACTTTACATTTCTTTAGGTCTGCTCATATGCCCTTCCACAAACACCAGTATCACTTTCGTCCATGTCCCAGCATTATTTCCAATTTTAACTCTACATTTGGCCTTCCCACTGTTTTTAACTGTGTGCTGTCTTATTGATAATGTTGTGTATTTTATTGTTTATGTTTTTTAATTGCTTGTATTGTTGTTATTATTGCTTGTATTGTTGTGTTTGGGCTCGGCCTCATGTAAGCCGCACCGAGTCCCTTGGGGAGATGGTAGCGGGGTACAAATAAAGTGTTGTTGTTGTTGTTGTTGTTATTATTATTATTATTATTATTATTATTATTATTATTACCATTTGTAAACAGTGGCCTGTTTCCTTGTAGCAGACAGGAAACGGAAAGGGCTGGTAGGCACACATCCCAGTCAAATTGATAACAGATAAGGAGAGGGATTCAATATGTCCTCATAAACATGTGTTGTTATGGCAGACAAAAAGGAAATATAAATAGGTCACAAACAAATCTTTGAATGAGCACTATGATTCATGTGAGAAGCCAATTTCATTATATCTAAGACAGTGTTTCTCAAACTATGCTCCTCCAGATGTTTTGGACTTCAGCTACCAGAAATCCTAGACAGTTTACCAGCTGTTAGAAATTATGGAAGCCGAAGTCCAAAATATCTGGGGGTGCAGAGTTTGAGAAACACTGATCTAAGAGAAGGAATCTAGTTAAGATGCATCATATGCATGAATAGATGACTCAATCTGTTTCTAGTTTTGGTTTTTGTTTTTTGTTTTTTTGTTTTAAAAAACTAATGCGCACTCTTTAATCTAACTATTGTTTTGGTATATTTCTCTTAATTTTTCCTTTTTAAAAAAAACTTCAGTAAATTGTATATATAAAGTTCTGTCAAAATGTTCTTTTTTAAGCATATTTTCCTTACCATTTTTGCATTAGAAAAACTAATTCCAGCTCTCCCACATCAGATAGCCTGGGAAGCATTGTCATAATGCCTTTTGTACAACGTTAGAGCTCTGTGGTAAAGAATTTTTGGTTCCTCACGACACCATAGGTCCTGGAATTCCATAGAATAGAACCATAATAGTTAAAGTGGTATCCATAAGCTATAATTCTAAAGTGCAGATAGAAAAAGTGTGTTGGAAGGAATGACAATCCAATCTGTACACTTTTTCTGGACATGCAAACCAGATCGGTTCAATTTATAATCCATGACGGTTGAAGTTCTCAGATGTTCTGGTTCTGGGCAATGAACTGAGACATGAAAATGTCATCTTTGTGTTTGTAAAAATGTGAAGCAAATTCCATTATTAACACCAGCCAAGCTGAAATGATCCATTAGTTTTCATTTATAAATATATTGCCCGGCTTACTGGGCAAGGTCCATTATGGCGGGGGGAACCTTTCCACAGGCCATGCTGGAGACAGGGGCTTCTTCTTCCCACAAGCCCCCTGCCTGGAGGGAAGGTTTCTGCCACCAGAACAGCTGGCCTATTAGCAGCCAGCCCCACCGGCCCTCGGATTGGCCAGGGTCTGGCCACTCCCTTGACCCAGCAGCCATAAATAGGCTGCCCTGGGCCACCGCAGGCACCAGGCCTGCTTTGGATTGTCCATCCCACCCACCCTGCATGTCTAATGTGTTCAAACATTGTTGCCTTAAGTTTGTTTATTGTTAGCTCATCACAACTTTGTTTTGGCATGGGCCCTGGATCTGGTTTTATTCCCCTCTTCTACTGGTCGGGGGGGGGGGGGGGGGGGGGGGGTTCCAGTGTTCCCATGTTCCCGTGTTCCCGTGTTCCCAGGGGTGCCAAGTTACGTTGCTAGGTATTGTGCTGGTGTCCCCCTTATATGCTTAGCGGTATTGGTCAGCAGCGGGCTGATTGATCATGATCCAGAACCCATGCTTGGCAGCCAACCCCTTTTGTTCCTGTAATCAATAAATAAGTTGTGGCCATTTGCATCCCATCTCTATGTTCAAGTCATCTTTGGTTATGGCAGTGGAAGGAGTGTCATCCATCCACATGCAAATTAAAAAAAATATGGGTTGTTGTGAGTTTTTTGGACTGTTTTGCCATGTTCCAATAGCATTATCTCCTATGTTTCAGCTGCATCTGTGGTTCTGTTGCTAGCGAGGCAAATGGGGTTTATTTACCTCTGTGAAATCTCCAGGGTGGCAAGCATGATTAGTATTGAGTAGCCTTGCAGCTGCAAAGTCAATCAGTGAGGGTATTTGCATAGAGGTAGCTTGACTGATATACCTGGAGGCATCCTTTTTTTGGGAGGTGTTAACTGGCACTTAGTTGTTTGCTGTCTGGTATTCTCCTGTTTCTGAGTTGTGTTCTTTCTTTACTGTCAGAGTGGTCTAGTATTTCTGTGTTCTCAAGCAGTAGTAGTAGTAGTAGTAGTAATTTTTATTGATTAGTCCTTAGGCCATATCACAATAAGAAACAGAACAACAAGGCCTGACAAGACAAGACCCAATCACACTCCACGTAGTAAGTTAAAATAAGACACTGTGTAATATTATGTGTCTAGGTTGGTTTATCAAGTGCTCTGCTCTGCTATGTCTGATGTCTCTGGTTGTATTAGTATGCAGTGCCTCTCACGTTCTTTGATACATTCTTGGGCACTGCCTTCGGTAGTCCCTATGTAGACCACATGTCTCAATGTGCTTTGGAGTATTTTGCTCTTCTACTTTTGTTCAAATCCAGGGCACTTGAAGAACATAGGCAAAATCCCACATGGACTGAAGTTAAATTCCAGGATGCTCTGGGGAATTTTGAGATCTTTGAGCATTTCTGACAAATTCTTATCTACCCTGAATATGATAAATACTTAAGTCTTATATTTCTATACAAGTCGTTCCATCAGTCTACATATCTGGTAGTGGTTCCAACCTCACTTCAGTTTTTACTTCAAACCACAATCAAAACTTGGTCGTAAATTACTACTTGCTCTTAAGAGTTTGCCTAGAGTCAAACCCTCTCAGCTAAGCTGGTCTCAGCTTAGACTTTCCTGCTTTTGAAGTCTTAATTCTCACCCTTCGACTGCTTCTACTCAACTCTTTTGGAACACAAAATAGTTTGCAATGATATACACCGGAAATGACTTGCAGTTCCTCAAGTCACTCCTGACACACACACACACACACACACAAATAACATCCCTTATGTAATTTTGACAGGGACATAGAATTCATGACAGCTCCGTTCAGTTTTGTTTGTGTTTTGCTAGATCCTGTCCTCCCCTTTATGTAAGAGTATTATTATTAGTTATATTTGAGGAAAAAGGAATCTGGCTGGATGCTACCTTTGCCAAATTGCTCTAGATTTCTTCCCAACTATGTTTCCTGAGGCATTTTGGAAAGATTTATTGTGCCTGTCTCAAAAGTTACCTAGGGCATGTTCAGAGGTGTGCTAAGAGCCAAGGAATGTTCAGTGACCCTTCAGACAACTATTTGTGTGGCCTGAGGCGGTTTTGCATGTTTGCCTTCTGTGGCAGTGTCTGCAATATTTTTCTATATTGGAAATGTAGAGGAAAGTGTTATTCGTGTTCTTATTGTAAATGTTATACCGTGAATGGTTCAAAATTAGGTTACCTCTCCTGCAGAGGGCTTTACGTCTACTGAGTCTTCTTTCGTCTTCTTTGTGCTCTGTTATTTATTTAGGCCATGGCTTCAGACAAACTCATTCAGCATGAATATTCCTTTCCAGATGCCTCAACTTTTATATAACAAGATGTAAATGTGGCAGAGGACACCAGTTGGTTTGCTGGGGCCAATGTGCCTCCAGTGTTATCCTTTGAAGTTTGGCAATTGGTTTATGCTGTGAATCCAGTCATGATTGAGATCTCAGCTAGCTTTCTAGTTCATCTGTGGAATAGAAGAATAGTGTATTTTATTATTATTTTAAAAGAAACATTTTATATGAAGGTTTTTCCTTCCAACGGCTTTCTCTATTGATATGTTTAGCAAGAGATAGGAATGACAACATATGTGATACTTTTGTGTACATTTCTTATTGTTCTATGCTTTCAAGTTAGCTTGGATATATAGTTAACTCAGTCATAGTGTCTCTTTGTCCAGATTTGTTCAAAGGCTTTGGCATTCCCTTCTTCTTAGGCTGAGAGAGCATGATCTTCCCAAGGTCACACCATGAGTTTATGTGGCCCAGTCTCCCCAGTCCTTGTCTAACACTGAAAGGTTATATAAGATGATCCTCATATTGGCAAGGGATACAATCCTGGACTTATCAAGGACATCTAAAACCACAATAATAGGGAATGCTATTAAAATAAATGTGATGGCACGAGTGGCGCCACCTATGTGCAGAACTGTTAGTTGCAAGATTTAAACTGTTGTATCATGCTTAATCCTGCCTTTTTACCCTGCTTATGTATAGTTGGATTGATTGGTTATTTATAGCTGTCAATCAATGTTGTTTGCACCAGTTGAATTGCTTTCTCAGCTCAATTGTTTGGCTCCACCTCTTCCTGGAGAAGGGGAGTGCTCCCCTCTTTCATTCCACCATCAGATTTTCTACCAGATGGATGTGAGTAAGAGACTTGGCTCTAAAAGCCCCTGATTAAGTTACGTCTCAGCACCAATTCTGAGGTTTTACCCTTGAGACTTATGCTTCATGTTCAGATCAACCTGAACAACATTGGGAAGTCTCAAGCGCTTTCAAACCAGTTCTTTTGGCACCAGAGGAAGGCCTTGTCCCTTCAGATATAGGCCATTGGAATTGGGATTGTGATTATTCTGATATTCACAGCCATTGAGGAAAGAGGAAACTTGGAAAAGCTTCTCAGCTGCAAACTCTTTGGTCCCAAGACAAACAGAGACTATGATGTATATTTTCCTTCACCCCTTTGAAACTTCCAGCTTATTGCCTTAAAGAGATAACTCTTTGTGAACAATAAAACTTATTTTGAGTTATCTACAGTGTTTTGGGTCTTTGAGAGTTCCAGTTTCCTAAAGGAGGGCAAGAAGCAATCCCCTGGGGAAAGATGTCACGTCCATGCCTCTTTCACTAAGAGTTATAGCCCCCAGGTGCGACGGCACAGTAAACAAATTCCAGTGGAAGAATACCATGGAATCATGCTGGAAGATATAGAAAATGCTTGGAGAGAGAGAGCATCTCGCTAATAGCTCTAGGTTCTTCAATCTAATATTCTTATCAACTTCTGGCAGAAACATACCATAGAATCACACTGGATGATCTAAAAATACCTAAAGAATTTTTTTCAGGCATGGATAAGAGAAATGGTGGGTACCTATCCTGCAGATATGGGAGTAGAACTGTATGCATGTTTCTGTGTGCTGTGGTGGTTGGCATATCTAACCCTAATGTTAGGTAGAGTAATGCTGAGAAAACAATTTCAGGAAGCAGATGTTGGACGATACTATTGGCATCAGACCCTTCACCTAGGCTATTCATGTGTCAATTATACTAATCTTTCTAGCTTGCATGATAATTATGCAAATTCAGCACATTTGTTGGTGCATTTTCCTTCCATCATACTTCAAATTTATTTACAACTACAATGGATTGTGCAGTGGTGGGGGGACACAGTACAGAGTAATGTTTACTATGCAAGACTTGCAACAGGAAAACCCAAATCTATATTTGGTCATTTAGTTTACCACGTGACCATGTACCCATAACTATCACTCAGTACTTGGCCACTCATACAGTCTGCCCCATTGCCTCCCCTTTGCATAGTATCACTTCTTTGCTTCTCCAACTCTGCTTTTCATTTATTTATTTATTTATTTATTTATTATGTAGATTTCTATACCGCCTTTCTCCAGGACAGACCCAAGGCGGTTCACATCATATTAAATATATGAATGCTAATAATTAAAAAACGCAGCTGAACAAGTATTAGAGGTTAAATAATCCTCAAAAACTTTCCATATTGTTAAATATTAAAAGTCAAAATCAGTCTAAAAATCCCATTGCATGTATCCATAAGTGCCTGGCTTCAGTTAAAAGCTGCTTCAAAGAGGAAAGTCTTCATGCATTTCCTAAATCTCATGAGGGTGGGAGCCAATTTAATATCTTATGGCAGTGACTTCCACAATTTAGGAGTCACACCCAAGAATATACCTTCTCTAGTGATTTTTAGTGCATGTTGGCTAGAAACTGTGTCAAAATAAGGGTCTCCTTACTAGACCTTTACTAAACCTTAGAGGTCTATCCAGCCTTTATAAGAGGACACACTGTCTCAAGTAACCTGGACCGAAATCATGCAAAGCTTTGGAGGTTAAAACCAGCACCTTGAATTGGGCCTGGAAGCAAATCAGGAGCCAATGGAGCTGTTTCAAGAGGGTAGTGGTGCGCTCCCTGGAATCAGCTCCTATAAGTAACTTGGCTGATATTTTCTGGACAAATTGGAGTTCTTGGAACACTTTTAAAGGGCAGTCCCCTGTAGAGTGCATCACAGTGGCCCAAACGGGATGTATCCAGTTCAAGTACCACAGTGGTCAAGTCAGATTTCTCCAGCAATGGGCACATTTGGTGCACAAGTTTTAGTTATGCAAAGTTCTGGTCACTGCCACCACCTGGGCTTCCAGATTTAAGGCAGAATCCAGAATCACCCCCTAACTGCAAACCTGGGAATTCAGGGGAATGTAACCCCATCCAACTCAAGTTGCAATCCTTTTCTTGGATTGAGACCAGCAGTACCTCCATCTTATCTGGATTAAGCTTTAATTTATTTACCCTCATCCAGTCCATTACTGACTTCAGACAGCAGTTCAGGTGCGGGACAACTTCCTTGGCATCCGATGGAAAGTAATAGAGTTAAGCATCATCCGTGTACAGATTACACCAAATTCCAAAACTCTGGATCATCTCATCTAGCGGTTTCACATAGATGTTAAATAGGATGAGCCCTACAGAACCCCACAGTCCACAGACCATGGGGCAGAGCAGGACCCACCCCCAACCCCAACTTTGGAGGGGGCCCACAAGGCAAGACTAGAACCACTTCCACAAAGTGCCTCCCAGTCCCATCCCCACAAGATACTCCAGAAGGTTACCAGGGTCGATGGTATTGAAAGCTGCTGAGAGATCCAGAAGGAGTAGAAGGATCACCCTCCCTCTTTCCAGCTCTACACATAGATCATTCGCTAAAGCAACCAAAGCCATTTCCGTCCCATGACTCAGCCTGAATCCGATTGAAATTGATCTAAAAAATCAGCTTCTTCCCAAAATCTTTGGAGTTGTTTGTACACCACCCATTACAGGATCTTACTAATGAATGATAAATTTGACACTGGCCTATAGTTGTCCAAAACAATGGGACTGAATTATAGTTTTTTTCAGAAAAGGTCTCACCACAGCTTCTTTCAATGCCATGGAGACCCTGCCTTGGTGGAGTTAGGACCCAGCCTTTCATGTCATCCACTCTTCCTTTGCACCTTCTCCCTTTATGCCCCACCTCATTTTGCATCTTGGCAGTGTCCTCTTTCCTTGTTTCTTGCACTCCCACTCTGTCTTTCAACCTACGCCTTCCCTCCCTTTCCACTTTGACAATGTATTTCTCCACTGACTTCACAGCTTACTTTCCCTGCCTTTATGCCGGGTAAGAAAAGGCAGACTTCTGTCAACTGATCAATTTTGCAGAAGTCTATCTCTAAATTTTGACCATAACTCAAGTTTTTTTTAAAAAAAATAGCAAGAAAACTCCAGATCAGATGAATTATCAAGGGGAAAGACTACCTCCACTGAAGTTTTTTTATATATACGAGGGGTATTTTTTAAGTATGGTCCATTGGAACATAAGTACACAACGAAAGTTTATTTCAAAAAAGTAAATTTATTTTCAGAAAGTACATACTTCACTCTATTTTTTGACATAGTTGCCAAGTTTGTTCAAACACTTATCATACCTCTGAACCAATTTTAAAATACTCTCTTCATAAAAACTTGCCGCCTGCTCCGATAACCAAGAGTTCACTGTAATCAAAGAAGGGCGACCGGAGCGGTCCTCATCATGGATGTTGTCACGGCCATCTTTGAATTGTCGTACCCACTTGCGCACTTTGCTTTCACTCATAACAGTATCACCGTACACTTCACAAATCTGTCGATGAATTTCTGCAGCAGGCAGGTTCCTTGCTTGACAAAAACCGTATCACATGTGGCGGGTGAGTTGATAGTCTTAAACATTTTTAAAGCACAGAACAGAACCATACAGGTTAGCTACAGAATGGAAACTGAGCACAGTTGTTCTGAGGCATGCCGGTACATGACGCACGTGCTCGTTGCGGTATGCACGTGAACTACTAGTGTCTACAACAAAACGGACCTTACTTAAAAAATAACCCTCGTATAAAAAAAACTTATTGCTGGGAACTAAACCTTACATGAGGCATTTCAAAGCTTTAGAAATATATGGTCTAAAATTTCTGAGAAGCCACTGTGATACTCGGATATGTGGAGTAAGGGTATATTTTTCTGAAGAACCAAACAGGACTTGGGTGGCACCTCAAAAGGCATGGATTTGATTCTAGGGCTTGAACGTCTTAGCCTCTGTATTAGGGCACAGGCACATTTGCTTTCAGCACTGCCTTACAACTTTATTTCTATCGGGTATTTCTGTCTTTTTCTTTCCTTTGAGACTGGCAAATCTTCTTATCACATTTTATATTCAAATAATTCTGTAAGTGTTGCTTTTGGATAATAATAATAAGCCAAGGTAATAAGCAGTTTGATACACTGGAATGTCAAGGAAAGAAAATCAGCTCCTGGGGGAGATCTTTTTAACATTTTTCAAATATAAAAGAAGTCTAAATTACATTAACCAAGGCGAAGCATAGTGTCAGTTGGAAGAGAGGCTTGAAAGTACAATAAAGAGAGTGTTCACCTGAAAAATGAGCAGAAGCTGATTTTCACTGAAGAATCATAGAATGCAATGCTGGAACAGACTACAAGATCCATCCAGTCCATCCCTATTCTGCTATGCAGGAGCAAAAAAAGCATTTCTGCCAGGTGGCCATACAGACTCTGCTTAAAAACAGCAAAGAAGGAGACTCCACCACATCCTGTGACAGTATATTATACTGTCTTAACAGATTTTATCTTCAGTAATTGATAAGTGTCTCTATGAAACATCTCAGGGCTCAGAAAGACCTGAGAATGGGAAAATATGCCACATAAGATTACCTTGCAACCAAACTGTACACCTTCATCTTCAGAGAGTATGTAATCCCATTCAACCAAGTCTCAATCCTTCCTTCCTCTTGAACTGCCTTTGGTTTGATCAAAGTTAATATTGTCTGTATTAACTTGTTCACCCCTACCTATTCCTGATACCAGATACTGGTTGACAACCCAAATATATTCATTTGGATCTAGATGGAAAGTGAAAATAGAGTTAGGTGTCATCAGCCTACAATTGTTGTAAAACCTACAAATATATTTGTTCCATGAATAGATTACTTGGAAGGAGGCACAGAGCATTCCAGATTGTCAACATCTCCCTTCAATTATCGTGCCCAGAATTGGACACAGTATTTCAGATGTGGTCTGACCAAGGTAGAATAGAGGGGTAGCATGACTTTCCTGGATCTAGACACTAGACTCCTATTGATGCAGGCCAAAATCCCATTGGCTTTTTTTAGCTGCCGCATGACATTGTTGGCTCATTATTAACTTGTGTCGACAAGGACTCCAAGATCTTTTTCACACGTACTGCTCTTGAGTGAGGCATCCCCCATTCTGCAGCACTCCACTTGTCACTTCTTTCCAGGATGAAGAGGAAGCATTGGTGAGCATCCTCCAATGCTTAACCAATTACAGATCCACCTCACCGTAGTTTTGCCTAGTCCACATTTGACTAGTTTGTTTGCCAGAAGGTCATGGGGGACCTTGTTGAAGGCCTTACTGAAATCCAGATACGCTACATCCACGGCATTCCCCGCATCTACCCAGCTTGTAACTCTATCGAAAAAAGAGATCAGATTAGTCTGGCATGACTTGTTTTTGATAAATCCATGTTGACTATTAGCGATGACTGCATTTGTTTCTAAGTGTTTGCAGACCACTTCCTTAACAATTTTTTTCCAGAATCTTGCCTGGTATCGACGTGAGGCTGACCGGATGATAATTGTTTGAGTCCTTTTTTCCCTTCTTAAAGATAGGGACCACATTTGCCCTCCTCCAATCTGCTAGGACTTCTCCCGTTCTCCAAGAACTCTCAAAGATGATTGCCAATGGTTCCGAAATGACTTCTGCTAATTCCTTCAATACTTTTGGATGTCGTTGATCTGGCCCTGGGGACTTGAATTTGTTTAGAGTGGCCAGGATGACTTGCTTCCCAATTTAGGGTTGGATTTCCCCTAATCCCTCATCCACTCCGTCTTGCTGAGGTTGAGGATGACTTTCTTTTTGTGAGAAGATAGAGGCAAAGAAAGCATTAAGTAGTTCTGCCTTTTCCCTACCCCCTGTCAGCATTGCCCCATCTTCTCCTTGCCGAGGCCCCATCACCACCTTGTTCTTCCTTTTTCTACTGACGTAAGGAAAGAAGCCCTTTTTATTGTTTTTAATGTCCCTGAGATTGCCAGGGACATCTTTTCTAAAATGTGAAAGAACAACAACAACAACAACAATAATAACAACTCTATTTGTATCCCGCCACCATATCCCAAAGGGACTCACAAACAGCACTCAACAGTGCAACAACATTGTTTATCACCAAGGCTGAATATAATTATGAATTTTCTTTGGGTATATGTGCCTTCAAGCCACCTGGTGACTTATACATTTCATAGGATTTTCTTAGGAAAGGAATACTCAGATATGGTTCCCCAGTACCTTCTTCTGAAATACATTCCTTGGCAGTCTCCCAGACTCATTAGTAAATTAATCATTCTCACTGTTACTTTTCTTCACTAGGTTAAAGCGAAAGAGATATGAGGTTCAAAATTCATATAACATGAAAATTAGATGAGTGTCTCTCTCTTTGCTTTCTCTGGAAGTTTATGCAAAGTTTATCACTGCAGTTTGTGGTGGTGTCGGATTTTCCTAGAGCTGATTAACTAAGACTGTGGCCTCATCTAAACTCCCATATCATGCAGTTTCATAATGCAGTTTAACTGCATTGAACTTGATTATATGGCAATGTAGATGGGGCCCAAGAACACCATGGTAAACAAAAAGTCTAAGGTTAACATGAGCCATATGACAGGACGGTGACGAACTCATCTTATTGTTTTCAAAAGCAATAAGAAAGTGGTTAACTTTCTTTGACTTCCTTCTGTGATTGAATCCCCCTTTGGGTGTCAGTGACACAGCCTCACATATCTCACATTAAAACTGTACTGATTTTCTCAGTAGCTTTCCATACATTTACACTAGTGCAGGAATCATGTCCTAGAAACACAATGACAATTCCTGCATGTTTCCAGTGCAGATCAACAGCTGTGATTATTGGCATGGAGAGAACAAGCCTCTGTTGTAAAAGCGGCTCTAAGATTAGGGCCATTTGACTGCATTGTTAGAGTAGAGCATATTTTTTTTGGCCTTCTATTCTCCTTGGTAGCATTTGATTGATAAACGGACTAGTTAGAAGCAGCTTTTGTTATTTTGAAGCAGCCAAGAGTGAAAGATGGACAGACTGGGTGTGCTGTGAGGTGAAGCCGGGTGAGTGGAAAGGTTGGAAGGAGGTGAAGGGAGGGAGCCGTGGTTCAAGGTCTTTCTTTTTCATTAAGGAGCCCTGGTGTATCGCTCTGTGGAAAACCTGTCAGGGAGTGAACAAAGGATGAGTTTAATGACAGTCATCTATCAGCTGTCCACATTTCTAACTTCAACACATCTCTATTCCCAAAGCTCCTTGCTATGACAAGGCTAATTGTATAATTATGATGCTGCTCTGACACACACTCACACAAGCAAGGACCGGGGCCAAAGGCTGCAATAATTAACACTCTGAGCAAGTATATTAACATAAAATGTAGTTTACTAATGGGGCTGCTCTGAAAGGTAATCCGGTCTGCAGCAGAGACGAATCCTAAACCAAGGGCATGTCAGGTTGTAATGCTATCTCATTTTTTAATTATCTATCATTCATTTATATTGAGTTAGGTACTTGCTTTATGTAGATTATCTTGTCTAAAAAGCAGATGATAATTTATATGTTATTTAAAAAATATCCATTGCTGCAGGGGATGTATCAGGCAGCAGATCGTCACAGAACTGTCACAAAATATAGTATATCCTGCTGTCCTTAAAATATGTCTCATCATCACATTGAAAACCTGCTATAAAATGACAGGTATAAAATCAGAATGAAAGGGGGAAAAGAGCACACATCTCCTTTGTTGTATCTGCTTCAATGGCCTCTGGTCTGTTTTTGTGCACAATTCACAAAGCTGGTACAGTAAAAAGCCCTATTTTTCTCAAGGATAATATCTCCCTTTATGAGCCCAATAGGGTTCTAAGATCACCTGGGGAGGCCCTTCACTCTGTCCCACCACCTTCTCATTTGATGGGAACAGAGGAGAAGGCCTTCTTGGTAGCTGCTCCCAGAGAATGGAACTCCATTCCCCAAAGAGACCAGAATGGTCCCACCCTTTCTTTCCTCAGTTGCTGGTAAAAAAGATTATTATTATTCAGTTCTTGTGGGTTTTTTTCGGGCTATATGGCCATGTTCTAGAGGCATTTCTCCTGACGTCAAGAGAAATGCCTCTAGAACATGGCCATATAGCCCAAAAAATCCCACAAGAACTGAGTGATTCCAGCCATGAAAGCCTTCGACAATACATTATATTATTATTATTATTATTATTATTATTATTATTATTATTATTATTATTATCTTTATTTATAACCCACTAACATCTCCCGAAGGACTCGGTGTGGCTTATAAAAGGCCAAGGCCCTCAATAAAACAACAGCATAAACAAATACAACAATAAAACTAATAAAGCAAAACAAAAAATTAAAGCAGTAACAATAAACATTGAAAACAATAACACCACGACGCATTTAAAACTAAGGCCGGGCCGAATGTAATGAATAAAATTTAAAAGTGCTGGGCATGACAGGTGAAATGGATAGGTTTTTAGAGGTAGTGCTGTGTGCAGACAAGCTTAAATCTCTAGTAAAGTGCATTTGGGACATGATGCTAGGAGCTTCATATTCTGGAAAGGCACACTGGGACAGCCAGGTCTTCAAGCTCTTACTGAAGACTGCCAGCGTTGAGGCTTGTCTAATGTCCTTGGGGAGAGAGTTCCAGAGTCGGGGGGCTACTACAGAGAAGGCGCTGTCCCTCATCCCCACCAACCGCGCTTGCGACGCAGGTGGGATCGTGAACAGGGCCTCTCCAGATGATCAGAGAGATGTGTGGGTTTGTATACGGAGATGCGGTCACGCAAGTAGGCAGGTCCCAAACTGTTTAGGGCTTTGTAGGTAAGCACCTGCACCTTGAATTGGGACCGGAAAATGAATGGCAGCCAATGGAGCTCCTTAAACAGGAGGGTTGACCTCTCTCTGTAAGGAGTACCAGTTAACAACCTGGCCGCCGCCCATTGGACCAGTTGGAATTTCGGGCCGTTTTCAAGGGCAGCCCCACTTAGAGCGCATTGCAGTAGTCCAATCTGGAGATTCCTGTTCTGCCAGATCATTATAAATTGATGAAGTTTGGACAGTGTGGGTTCGCTTTGAAGGTTTTTAAAGGGGTTTATGTAGTTATTTTCATGAATGCTATTATTTTTAATATTTTAATGTACACATTGTTTAATTACTTTTAATCATATATTTATGTTTTTGTATTGCTTTTAGCCTGCGTTGTTTTCCACATGTTGTTAGGTACTTTGAGTTTCATTATTAGGTGAAAGATATGGGATACAAGTGAGTGAAATAATTATATGAACAACAACATCATAAAGGGAAGGGTGAAAGAGAAGAGGACAAACCACAACAAAATAGAGGCCAGAAACCTTGTTTGCAAATTGCAAATATGCATAACTAGACAATAGCAAGTGTGTCAAAATGTGTATTGGCACTCCTTAGTTGGTACAACAGTACTGATGTGCTTCTGTCCCAGTGCATATTTGTCCCCATGCCCTTGTGTACTATTATCCACCTCATCACACAAGGAGAATTTGGCCCCTTCCTCCTCTTTGGTCACAGTGCCTGCTGAGCACCATTGCATGACGCAGGCTGTGGCCCTGCCCCATTGATGGGCCAAGTGGTGAAGCGGCATCACCAGGTCCTTCCCTGCCAACAATGGAAGTAAGTCGACTTTTGGGTAGTTTTGACAGAGATTACCTGCTGTTTTTACCGTTTCTGTCCCATCTGATGGTGGAAGGGACAGGGCGCCAATGCGCCTTATCCCAATGCCCCATGTGATGAGGAAAGGAGGGAAAATGCATGGGTCACCAAGAGGCACCATGTGCACCTTCCACTTTGCCAATAAATGGCTTGGCCCAACCTACCGGGCCGAGCAGGTTGCGGCACAGGGTTGCCTCGCCGCCATGTGGCACAGGGGGCTTCTTCTTCCCAGAGCCCCCGGGTGGCGGGAAAACTTCCTGCCGTTGGAGCCTCCTGGCCAATCGCAGGCCTGGCCCCGCCCTGTTGCTGGCGTGGTTGGGGCCAGCCTGTGGCTTCCACCCAGGCAGCCTACTTAAGGCTGCCCTAGGTCTGTGCTAGGCCTTGCCTGGCCCAGCTTTTCCATCCCACCCACCTTGCATGTTAGCTGGTTTGGGATTTTGTGAGACTGTTATGTTAGACTAATTTTCATCCTGTTTATCTTGTCCCAACTCTGTGTTTGGCGTTTGGCATGGGCCCTGGATCTGGCCGGTTATCGCCCCTTGATGGAAGGGAGGATAACGCCTGTGGTCCCTGGGGTGCCGAGTTATTGGTATTGGGCCGGTGGCACCCAGAATTGTAGCATCTTCAGTCAGCAGCGGGCTGCCTGATCTTTGATCCAGGACCCATGCATGGCTGCCAACCCTTGTTCCTGTTATTAATAAACGAGTCGTGGCCAATTTTCTCACCAATCATCTTATTTATTTATTTATTTATTTATTTATTTATTTATTTATAATTCAAACTTATATGCCGCCACTCCCCTGGGGCTCGGAGCGGCTTACAAGAACAGGCTAAAATCTAACACAATTTAAAAACAATTTAAAACAATTTAAAAACAACAATATCAGAGATCAAAGAGATCTTGTGGACATGTTTTCTTGGGACATCTGGGGGGAGGTGTATCACCCTTGCACATGCAATTGCTGGCAAAACAGAACATAATGGGGCAGGCCCATAGCCAGGATATCATTTCGGGGGGGGGGGGGCTAAAAAAATTTCAGGGGGGGTTCAGGGCGGGGGCTGACTTTTGGGGGGGGGCCTGAGTCTGAGGGAAAGAGGGTCTAGCCTAGCAAACCTTTTGTATCACCCCAATACCCCCATGCATGGGATATATTGAGCATGGACCATCTGTATAATAAGATCCTGTGTCTTGATTCCAATATATATCTGTCACTTTGTTGGCTGCCCTTCACAATGAAGTAATACTTGCCATTTTACTAGATTATGTTATGAAATTATCCAGATTTGTGTTCAGTTCTGAAGACCTGAGTCACTAGAATTCTAGCAAGAACTGGGACAATAGCAGTCAACTTCCATTTCTCAAAGGCTACTGGAACGAATAGCTTTTCCTGTTGGGAAGGTTTGGAAGAAGGAGATGGTATATAATAACTGTTGTAATGAAATTCAAGGGTATTATGGTCCCTACAGTGAAGGACTTGCTCATGTTGGCGCCAACATTTTTAGAAGATAGAATACAGAATAGAGATTTCCCTCAAGATCCCAGGATTACAACAGAAGAGAAACAATATATGTCCACATATATTCACTACGTAGTCCACCTATCGTGATAAGCACATCTTGGAATGAAACACTATTGTTCTCTTAGTTGGCCCTGCAGCATATTCAAGATCCTAGGTGGTTCATAGGACAGTGGAGAGTAGGTGAAGACACACAAGCTGCAAATTTCATTCCAAGATGTGCTTATCATGATAGATGGACTATGTAGTGAATATATGTGGACAATACATTGTTTCTCTTCCAGCACACTGATTGTATTTGCCATTTGTTTCTTTGATTCATTGAGAGAGAATAAATAAGAAAACGTCATTATCTACATTAATGTGACCTGATGTGACTTATTTAGATGATCACGCTACAAACTTCAACTGTTCCTATCTTGTCATGTCATGTGAATTCTCCTGTTGTCAGGAACAATCTTTTTGTAAGAAGCAAGATCCAGAAATATGTTGGCACCTATTACAGCTGTTCCATGCCAGTTAACAAACAGGTTTGGGCATTTGGAATAGACAGATTCAAATTAGTAATTATGCTTGTTGTGAATATTTGAAATAGATATATGATACGTGCATACTGTGGACAGCTAACTATTTTGCTGAAACTGTTCACCATTTGAGTCCCAGTTTTAAGGTTGCTATTTAACATATTGTACACTAACTGTCCCCTGCCACGCATTGCTGTGGCCCAGTCTGTGTATATATGCTTTGTGTGTGTATATATGTGTGTTTGCATACATATGTGTGTGTGTGATTTTGTGCATGTGTTGTAATGTGGGTTTTTTTTTTTGGCTTTTTAAGTCTCTTCTCGTGTGTTTTTCAGTTTTTTATGAGTGATGGTCACTCGTTGGCCTGATAGGTGTATTGCGTCCAAATGTCGTGTCAATTTGTCCAGTGGTTTTTGAGTTCTGTTAATCCCACAAACGAACATTACATTTTTTATTTATATAGATTGTTTACACCAGTATTTAACAATATATGTAGAAAGCTGTTGTGTGCCTTCACATAATTTCTGACTTAAACCAATGTCAAGTTGAACCTATCACGTCTAACTTGGTAAGATTCATGCTATGCTTTCTTATTAGGCTGAGAGAAAGTGACTTGCCAAATCTCACCCGTGTGTTTCCATGGACAAGCTGAGATTTGAACCCTAGCATCCCATGTCCTAGTCTGATACCATGTTGGCCCTTGTAGCAGGCATGTAGCCGGGGGGAGGGGCTTGAGGGGCTTCAGCCCCCCCGAAATTCTCATGGTGGTTCGCGAAAAGGCATTACTGGTGCATTATTTAAACTGTTATGTTTATTCATATCATGATCTGATCACCATACTCAATATATCCCATATGCATGGGGGTATTGGGGTAATGATACAAAAGGTTTGCTAGGCTAGACCCTCTTTCACTCAGACTCCCCCCCGAAACTCAGACCCCCCCCGAAACCCCCCCGAAAAAAAAGCCCCCCCCCCCCCCGAAACAAAATCCTGGCTACGGGCCTACCTTGTAGATTTAATGTGCTGCATTATCATTAGAGAAATTTACATTTGTACATTCCTGGATCCTTTATGTTCCTCTGAAACATTTTGAGCAACTTGCCAGTTTTTTGGGAAATAGTGAAACGGTATAGAGAGCAAGAGAGCAAGAATGTGATCTTGAGAAGAATTGTGCTTACCATTTTGCTATGCAGATTTAAGTACTGCTTTTATTCACACTGCTGTTCCAAAAGGTATTTCAGAGAACACACTTAAAGCAATTTAGTTTTCCAGTTCATATCACCACTGGGTAGTATTGAAATGTTGACCTGATGAACGTGAATGCAAAGTGGTGGCTACCCTAGTGGGCTGAATGCTGTAATTTCCAACAGCAGCCAAGTGCCAGATTCCCCTGAGTCCTTTTGAAAACTACAGCACTCATCAGACTGTGTTCCACTAATTACTACAGTATTATTAATTATGGCTAACACATTGCAAAGAAGGACAGCCATTATGCCCTTGGAGAGCTGCCAATGAAGCATATCATCCCAGTAATTAAAGGCTGTGTGAGAGATATTTTGCTGTTGACTCTTCTCTATTTTAACATTTCTTTCCCCTTCTGCATGATCTTTGACTAATTTCTCTCAGCGTCTTTTTTTTTTCTACCTTTCTTTCAGTTTCATCCTATCTGGCATTTCCTTCACTTCATTCCTGTCTCCTTAGCCATCATATTTTATTTCCCAGATAAATGTCATTTCCTTTTCACCTTAAACATTATTCTTTGCTCTGTTGCCTCTCTGCCTTGTTCTTTGTTCTCCCTGCTGTCTTTGCCTCTGCTTTTGTCTTGCTTTTTAATTTGGCATGCATAGGCCACCAGCACAAGCATTTCGGTTCCCCAACACAATCACGATTTGTCCAACAGAGATTTATAAATCAATTCTATATGGCAAAGCTCTACTTAATGTTCTGTTTTATAGAAAAGGAAAGCTAAAGCCTAATTATAGAGTTTGCAGAATTAAATATCTGTATCACATCTAACAATAATTTGGACTGTATAAGCAGTCCCTGAGTTACAAACACCTGACTTACAAACAACTCTTAGTTAAGACAAGGGATTTTATTTATTTATTTCGTATCAAAAGCATTGCATAAATTACTATAAAACCGATAACAATAGAAGGAGGCTAAATATCTTTTGACCAAAAACGGGCAACAGCAACGTCATTGTCTGTAGCCTCCAATAATTCTTCCTCTGTGCATGAGGCAGGGCATCGTGGACAAGCATACAAATGCAGAGTTGTCTGTTCTGCTCCACAGTCACAAAAGGAGTGGGATTCTTTTAGGTAGTGCCATTTTGCCAGGTAGTCTTTTTATCTGCCCACTCAGCTTCTGAGTGTATTCAGGGACTTCCAGGTTGCCCATTCTTGGTTTGCTCCTGGAGGAAGACCCTCATGGGGCACCATCCAGTTGGGATTTCCTGGTTTAGCTGTCCAGAGGGATACCCTTGCTGTTGCTGGGTAACGCCAAGAGGAGTGGTAGTTCTCATAAAGCTTTTCCTTGATTTGAGTCTACTGGGAGGAGGCTGGTAGCTATGTAATGGATGGCTTTCACAGTGTTCAACCTTATTTCTCTCACATTTAGTAGCAACTTCCCGTCACACATCGGGGGGAGGGGGGGCAATGCCAGCTAGCTTATAGAGTTTATCAACAGGTGTAGGTTTAAGACATCCTGTGATTATTCTGCATGTTTCGTTCAATGCTATGTTCACCTGCCTTGCATGGGCAGAACTATGCCAAACAGGGTGGGCATAGTCAGCAGTTGAGTAAGACAAGGCTAGGGCTGATGTTCTTATTAATTAATTGTTTTTAAACATTTGAGAACAGGGATGAGACAAAAGGAGATGAGAAATCTTCCCCTTCAGAAGGGAAGTTCACTCCTGGAAGAGTTATCATGGGGAAAAGATACCTCTACTGAAACTTTATCACCAATCATTGTTTGCACAACAAGCCAATTTCTTCAAAATTCAGGCAAAATCTTGTGAACAGAGGCACAGACAGCAAAACAAACATCACGGGGTGTGTTAACCCTTCCCTGTGCTACACAAATCTAACACACACACGAGGCTGGAGTCATACTTAAAATGTACCTGTTCTGATTTACATATAAAATCAACTTAAGACTAATTCTACAGAACCTATCATGTTTGTTCCTTGGGCAACTGTCTGTACTCATTTCTGTCCACCCTGAAATATGCATCCTCTAATTTGTGTAAATTCATTCACAATGCAGTTTTGGCATTCACAAGTTCTATAGGGCTACTTTAATTTTATGTACAAGTGGCATGCTCTCGTCATTATGTTTTGTTTCTATGTCCTGTGTATATTGTTTATATGCTTTGATGTTTTATACTTTAATGTTATGTTGTTTATTTTATTGCAATTTGTATTTTTGTATTGTAATTTGTTGTTCGGGCTCGGCCCCATGTAAGCCGCTCCGAGTCCCTATTGGGGGAGATGGTGGTGGGGTATAAATAAAGATTGTTATTATTATTATTATTATTATTATTATTATTATTAATCTAGTTCACATGAGACACATACATTTATTAAGTGAGGGGAGGGGGTGTGAGGGCGCAAGTGGCGCCACCTATGTGTAGAACTATTAGTTGCAAGATTTAAACTGTTAAATCCTGCCTTTCTACCCTGCTTATGTATAGTTGGATTGATTGGTTATTTATAGCCGTCAATCAATGTTGTTTGCACCAATTGAATTGCTTTCTCAAGCTCAATTGTTTGGCTACACCTCTTCCTGGAGGAGGGGAGTGCTTCCCTTTTTTCATTCTACCATCAGAGTTTCTATCAGATGGACGTGAGTAAGAGACTTGGCTCTAAAAGCCCCTGCTTAAATTACCTCTCAGCACCAATTCTAAGGTTTTTTACCCTTGGGACTCATGCTTTATGTCCAGATCGTCCTGGACAACATTGAGGAGACCCAAGCACCTTCAAACCGGTTCTTTTGGCACCAGAGGAAGGTCTTGTCCCTTCAACATAGGCCATTGGACTGGGGTTGTGTTTATTCCGATATTCACAGCCATTGAGGAAAGAGGAAACAGGAAAAGCTTCTCAGCTGCAAACTCCTTGGACTTCAGAGATTGTAAAGTATATTTCCTTTATCTCTGTTGAAACATCAAGCTTATGCCTGAGAAAGATAACTCATTGTGAACAATAAATACCATTTCGAGTTATCTGTTGTGTTTTGGTCTTTGGGAGTTCCAGTTTCCTATAGGAGGGCAAGAAGCAATCCCCTGGGGAAAGATGCCACGTCCATGCCTCTTTCACTAAGAGTTATAGCCCCCAGGCACAACGGCACAGGGGGCTTGTAGCCAAAATATCCTAACCATGGTCTCTCGGCCTGACAAACGCTGCCCTCATGTCTTATTTAATTTTATCTTAGACACTGAAAAAATTCCACATGACTGTAGAACAAGGTACCAAAATCAGCCCTTCCTCATATCCTTTAGCCAAGCCCAAATTGTATGAGATATTAACACAAACACCCCCAAAATTTGTGCGAGATTATATTGAAGCGAAGGGCTCCAAAATAATCTTCCATAAAACACCTAGACTATCATCAAATATACCAAGGCAGTTGGAAAAAGAAATCCATTAAGTTTTTTCTTCACAGTCCCCGACAGACTGTCTTGGAACAGTATTATTGAAAACCTCTCCTAAATCAGATTCATGATATTATAGCAGCTTCTGCTAAGGTCTGTCAGGAATTCCATTACAAACCCATATTTTTCATGTTTATAATGTAGCCATAAAATTTTTCTCTGGACTGTGACTTGGCATAAAAAAGTCTTGGCCTGAGGCAATTTTAGTTTGTATTATTCAAGAAATCTATGTATTAGGTTATTTCTGAATTGCTGGAGTATCAAAATAATAGTCCTGGTGCCTTTTTGTCCTGCTGTAAATTTTAAAAATTACTTCTTTTCTCTTGTAGTAAAATGTTCACAACCATAAATTCATAATACATCTAATCCTACACCAATATGTACAGAAATGGAAAGCTGTAGTTTGCAGAGTAGATACAATACGTCTCCAGAGTTTAATGCCTTCCTAAGTGCTTTATTATGATATATAGGATTTTGAATTAATATTCCTATTCCATTATTTCAGCTCTTTAATCACATTGTTGTCCCTGGACACAGAGTGGGTATTTCTTGGTTTCCAAAAGCAAGGGAATCAATTTTGTAGCGTGGGTGCAAAACATCAAGAAAAAGATAATTCAGAATTGCAGTTTCTCCTCTTAACTTGATTTATCATAATCAGCAGAGATGTCAGTTCAGATCCCAATTTCTTCTGTAATAGTGGAGTTGCCATGTTAATGCTTTTTGAACCAATTTAATTGTGTTATTTGCCCACTTTCAAAGACATACTGTCAGTGTCATATTCATGTTTTGCTTGTTATATGTATATTTGCTTTTAAAACACCTTGGCAAATAGGTGTGGAAATGAATGGAAGACCACAGCAGCTGCTGCCTACAGAGGATAGATACACTTGCTCTTGATTCCTCCAAAATAGAACTGCATTTTCATTTTCTCTCTCTGTAAACATGATATTTATTCCTTTTAAAATAATTTTATGCATTATTTCTCATAGAGATTTCCACACAATCTGTTAGTCTATGTTAAATTATTTGCATCTTATGATAATATCACAACCATTGTCAAGGTCAGACGCCAGACAATTCAGATAATAAAGTTTATTGCTCAAACAAACTCAAAACAGCCCCAAATCAGTCTACAAGGCATAAAACACTTAATCTTCAGTGTGAAACAGCTCAAAAGACAAAAAAAAAACACCAAAAAATTAAACCAGAATATAATCTGGATTATCCAGATATAAAATCCAGATTAAATTTAAAATGCTTACATTCAGCTCAGACTTGCTCCGTCAAACAACTGGAGCAAGAAGACTATTGAACAATGTTTGCAGCTCACTCCAGTGAGCGACAGCCTTGCCAGGGCTGCAAAACATAACCCAAGCCCCAGCACGTCACAGAGAACACTACGCCAGTATCCAAAGCCAAGTCGTGGGTAGGAGAGTAACGCTAACACCAGGAACACAGCCGAAGTCATGAGAGGGAGAGTTTCACCAATGGTTGAAGTCCGGTCCAGTCCAGTCCAGTCTGGTCCAGTCCGAAAGGGAATGAGTAGCAGCAACGTCCGGTCCCGATCCGAAGGATGACACAAGGAGCCAAAGCAACGGAGGCAATACGGCAGCTAATGCAAATATCAAAACAGTGCAGTCCAGCAGAAACCCACACAGTTCCAGCCCCCGTTGCTGCTTAAACCCAGAGCATAACTTACGTCCTAAAGTCTTCTTCAGCCACACAATGATCCAGAAAGCGCCCAACAAATGCCTTGCCGATTGCAAAGTTACAATTGCAAAAGCACCCATTTTATCTACAACTCATCCTCAGAGTTTGACTCAGCCAACGCCCCTGCCCCAGCTTCACCTTGTTGTTGCAGTTCTTCGTCTGAACTGGAGTCGCCCCTAATCCGACTCGACCCATCTCCAGCTGTGGTCCTTCCATCACTCCTCTAATTAGTCCATCTCTGGTCTAATCCTGAAGATCCCCAAGACCCATCCGTGCCTCCACTATTCCAACCTTCAAAAGTGCCACTGCTTGTGGGTTCAGCACAAATATCCCGAATCTCTTGAACCCTTGTCCAATTCATTCCATCAGACCTAGAGTCTGATATCCCATCATCCAGCATATCATCCGCATCAAAACCTTCAAAAGAATCCTCATCCGTTGGCTCACTAAGTATCTCCCGGATTCTTTTCCTCTGTTGTTCTTCGACAGAGTCTTGCTCGCGAGTAGTTTTCCTGCTTCTCCTAATACTATCAGCATTACTATCATTGCTAGCAGACTCTATCACAACAACCATAGCAGATTGACTTAGCTCTTATAGGCAGGAAGAGAAGGTTTTAAAGTGCTCCATGTTTCTTATGGTATGTCTCATTGTACCATTAGTTGCTTTCCCCCCTTCATCCACATCTAACAGTTAAGCACCTAACACTGAATAAATCTGAGCCAAGTCCTCCCCCAATCGGATTTTCTAAGATTCATTAATTCTCAGGTTTACTATTCAGTAATAGCTGCAAGGCCTTTAAAAGACCTTGGCACACATATAACACTTCCAAAAGTGTATTCCTTCCACTGTATGTTACTGTTTCCTTGGTGCTGTATGCAAGTGTGCTACTGGACATGCACTCAAAACACCCCAAGGTTACCTGCTTGATAACAGTGTAGGAGGAAAATGAGCACTGGGACAGGATAGTACCAAATGGCTCCTGGCATCATCTCAGATGTCATGCCAGCATTCAAGCCCACAGGGTCATCTGGCAGTCAGGTATCATTAGTTAGGACTCTCCCTTTCTGCCATCTGTTTCCATCTATCTTATTTGTGTAAATTAATGCACAGCATGCAACCTCTCTCGTTTTTGTTATGATCCTTCCTTCTGTGTCCTACAGCTTTCCTCCTAGACCCAGACAACACAGTGACCTAAATTTAAAATGTTGGTCTGAAAACCTCGATGAATCTGGTTTTAGACATATTTGCCTTCCTTTCAAGTTCCAGTTGTCAGGCACATTCTGTGGGATTGAGGCATTTTCTTCTTCTCTCAGCCTGTCCCACCACCAATCCTTCTCCTCCTAGAATTCACTATCTCTCATTCTGCTCACCTGTCTGCCTCCTAACCTTGGACTTGACATAACAGGAGAAAAAAGCCAGATCCAACAGGTACAATGTGGAAGTAGAGATTCCTCTGGCATTCACCCCTGTTCAGAGTTGGTGTGGTGAATGGTAGATGTGAGAAATGGGCCTTTAAACCACTAAACTACAAACCCCAGAATTCCATAGGACACTGCAACTGGATTTAAAGTGAGTAGATACTCTAGTGTGTTGAAGTCCCTAGAATCATCATGTACCCATTTTTTTTGTGCTAATATTACTTGCTTATAATCCAACACATGGTCTTATGAAGGAGAGAGATAGAAGAGAAAATGACTTCATTTTAGTGTAGGAAAAGGGGAGGGGGGTGATAAAAGCAAACAAACAGGAAGATAGCAAACATGGAAACTAAGAATTAGTGAACAGAAGTTGCCAAATCTAATATAGGAAGGCATTCCAACTTCAGCAGTTTTATGAATAGTCATTACAAGCTATATTCCTCAGGATGTACATCCCTAAAATGAGTAATAGACATTAGGGCTGGGCGGTTTCGTTTCGTTAATTCGTAATTCGTTAATAATTCGTTAATTTTTTCAATTACAAAACGATAACAAACCATTCTGGAGCAATTATTAAAAAAACGAATTTTCAAAAACGTTTTGTAAATGCTTCGTATTTCGATATTGTATTCGTTTCGTTATTGTTTTGAGGCCGTTTCGTTATTATTTCCGCATGTCTGGGCCAGTTTTATGGTTTAATTAGTGAAAAAAAATTATAATATCACACCAACAGTCAACAACAGAGGGAGAGGGAAGCTTCAGAAGGTTTTGGAGGTTTTTTAGCGTATTTCGCGGTCGCGTCCACCATTAACGAATCGATTCGTTATTGTTTCGGAAATCGATTCGTTAATTTTTTACCATTTACGAAATTTCGTAAATATCGAACTTTTTAAAAGGAAAATTTTGTAATTATTTTAAATATCGAAACAAAAAAACCCCCCAAATACAAATCGATTTTAGAAACAAATTTTTCCGTTGTTACCCAGGCCTAATAGACATCACTCCCGTCTCAGGCTAGACTAGTGTCTCCACATTTCTAAAAATAAAATATGGAAAATCCCAAATTTATAACTGAACCATATCCTTATTTTGTCTACTCGACTTTATCCTGTAGTTGGATGTTTTGGGCTGCAACTTTAGTGTACTGAAATATGCATTTAATATAAAAAATAAATAGCAACAGAAACGATCACACATGATGCATCTGTTGTTATTTGGTGCCCACGCACTATAGTATTGCATGCGTAGATGTTTGAGGCCAATATCAAATGACTCTCCTTGTTATCAGTTCAAATCTTATTGAATTGCCTCATTCCCAAATATTTCTTTTATTCTACCCTTCTGGTTCATTGCTTGCATCTCATGTTTCTCAATTAGATTTTTAATGTTTAGACTCTTTATGTTTTGCCTGATAAATGAGAAATAGAAATGATACAAGATAATGCTGAATGCATCTTTTTGCTCAGAACCAACAGTATATCATTGATGACTTGGTTTATTTGATTTTGTAATTTAGCCAAATTGAGAGAAATGCAATTCTGGAAGATTTTATTTGTAGCCACTGAAAATGCAATCCATGTTTGCCACAAATGTTGACCAAAAGAATTGTAAGAATTTAGGCAATAAGTGTACTTGTTATAGATGTGCATTCTTGGGCAATTCTGCTTTGGGAAGCTGTTGTCCAGTGCTGAATGACAACATTCAAAAGAAACTAAGTTTACTAAGTACATACATCAGACACGTCTTACTACAGCAAGCTACAATTCAGGAACTAGTCAAAACCGAAAGCCTCTTCACATCTGCTTATCTTCTCTTGCTGGACTGGCAACTCCCTTCTGTTCTCAGCAAGAGCAAACCTTATCTTACTTTTCTTAAGTTCACTTAATCACGGCCTCATAGTATAAACATTTCTGCACAGCATTTCTAATTCACAGTGGCATCCATGTATTGCATGGATGTATTGCATCCTTCTATGCAATACATAGAAGCACATTTAAAACACATGCATAACTAAATTAATCCTGACAGTTACGAGGATATTGAATCTGTACCTCAGCTATGTTTTTTTTCAGCCATATTGTTTTTATATTGTTTTCAATTGTGTTGCATTTGTTTTATCTGATGTTTTAATTAGTTTTTGTGTGTGTTTTAATTGTAATTTTGGGCTTGTCCCTTGTAAGCTGCTAGGAGAGATGGTTGGTGGGGTATAAAAATAAAGTTATTATTATTATTATTATTATTATTATTATTATTATTATTATTATTATATAAGTATGGATGTGGGATCATGGATCAGGAAATCAGTGCAACTGCATAAATGGAGAGAGGTTCAATAGTGAGGGTGCTAATGTTATTATGTATCTGGTATCAGTGATTATACGATATCTGTGGAATAGTGGATTCATACAATAAAGTCCATAGAAATGCAACACTTGAGAATATGGTGCCATGATGACAAGTTCAGTATTAACAATGGTCATTGGGAGGCAAAGACAGGAGGGAAAATGTTGCCTGAAGGCAAGATGAATAGATAACCATCTGAAAGTTTGGAAAACTTGTAGTGTGGTTTAGAGTGATGCTAGATGTGCATCAGAAAGGAGATTTGATAAAGTGACCAAGGGGGAGCTTCACGAGGCTGGGATTTTGATTATTGTCAAATGCATTGTACCAAGAAACCATTATTTCTGTTCAACCCATTGTCAACGGACTGGAATTTGTGGGTATATTATAATCCTGCTGTTTCTCTTTTCAATTTTCTTAGTAGTTGTTATTATTGTTGCTGAAGGACAGATGTTCTGTAGTCAGAGATGACATACCCAGGAAAACTGAAGAGTTCTGCAACTGATTTTTTGTTAATTCCCATTCCTAACCTCTGATTTATATACTTTTATTCTCTGGTGCAGAGGCTGGTGTCCTTTTCTAGTGTCGAATGCTGAAGGGCATTGTTAGCAGAGGATAGCATATATCACATTAGGATGGCATATTCTAGACAGCTATGAAACAGCTATCTCTTTGAAACAAAGGGTCAGTATTCCATTCATGCAGTATAGTGGCAGATTGGTGGGATCCAGTACAACAATGAAGGAAGTTTTCTGCACTTCTACTATTGCTCCGTTGCATCTTACAACCCACTTCTGGTGAATCCAGGGATAGAAATTCATTCCCTAGATGGAAAAATTATTTTCCTGAAACCCATGAAAATAAGTGAGAAAGAATAACACAGTGGAGAGAATTTTGCACACTTTTCATCCAGTATTGGAACATCTTGAGAGTTTTAGGAAATTTGCATGTGCAGAAATACATGTGGATTCATTGTGTGCCAAACAAACAAACAGATATTTATTATGTATTGTTGAAGGCTTTCATGGCCGGAATCGCTGGGTTGTTGTAGGTTTTTTTGGGCTATATGGCTATGTTCTAGAGGCATTTCTCCTGACGTTTCGCCTGCATCTATGGCAAGCATCCTCAGAGGTAGTGAGGTCTGTTGGAACTAGGAAAAAGGGTTTATATATCTGTGGAATGACCAGGGTGGGACAAAGGACTCTTGTCTGCTGGAGCTAGGTGTGAATGTTTCAACTGACCACCTTGATTAGCATTTGATTGCCTGGCAGTGCCTGGAGCAATCTTTTGTTGAGAGGTGATTAGATGTCCCTGTTTGTTTCCTCTCTGTTGTTGTGCTGTTGTAATTTTAGAGGGTTTTTTTAATACTGGTAGCCAGATTTTGTTCATTTTCATGGTTTCCTCCTTTCTGTTGAAATTGTCCACATGCTTGTGGATTTCAATGGCTTCTCTGTGTAGTCTGACATGGTGGTTGTTGGAGTGATCCAGCATTTCTGTGTTCTCAAATAATATGCTGTGTCCAGGTTGGTTCATCAGGTGCTCTGCTATGGCTGACTTCTCTGGTTGAAGTAGTCTGCAGTGCCTTTCATGTTCCTTGATTTGTGTTTGGGTGCTGCATTTGGTGGTCCCTATGTAGACTTGTCCACAGCTGCATGGTATACGGTAGACTCCTGCAGAAACAAATATTTATTATGTTCATAGACTAGTATAAGGAGGGACTTTGTGTGCCAGTCATTCTTTTGTTGATACCAAGCAAGTGTATTTGTATAAAAACACTATTTTCCTACTTTATCACATTAGAGAATGAATCCACTTTAAATCCAGTTTCTGCCTCCTGCAGAATTCTGGGGTTTGTTGTTTAGTTAGGCTGTTAAAGGCTCCTTCCTAAACTACAAACTCTAAGACTCTTCAAGAGGCAGCAACCAGATTAAGATAGATTAATTCTCTAGTGTGATGAGGTCCTGGGGATGAGGTCCAGATATAACATTTGGGTCCCACCTCTAAGATATCTTAATATGTGCACATGTAGAAATACAGATATTTCAAAATCCAAAATATCCTGAAATCCAAACACTTTTGGTTTGTTAACTGGGGTGCCTTACAGGGAGTGGTCAACCCTCCTGTTCAAGGAGCTCCACTGGCTGCCATTCATCCGGACCCAATTCAAGGTGCAGGTTCTTACCTACAAAGCCCTGAATAGTTTGGGACCCGCCTACCTGCGTGACCACATCTCCATATACGAACCCACATGATCCCTTCAATCATCCGGAGAGGCCCTGCTCTCGATCCCACTAGCATCGCAGGCGATTGGTGGGGACGAGAGAGAGGGCCTTTTCGGTGGTGGCCCCTTGACTCTAGAACTCACTTCCTAAAGACATCAGACAGGCCCCAACCCTGGCAGTCTTCAGGAGGAGCTTGAAGACATGGCTGTTCCAGTGTGCCTTCCCGGAATAATGATCCCATAGCACTTTGTCCTCCAAAGCACTTTACATTTCTTTAGGTCTGCTCGTATGCCCTCTACAAACACTAGTACCCCTTTTTGTCCATGTCCCAGCATTACTTCCAATTTTAACCTTACATTTGGCCTTCCCACTGTTTTTAACTGTGTGTTGTCTTATTGATAATGTTGTATATTTTATTGTCTATGTTTTTTTAATTGCTTGTATTGTTGTTTTATTGCTTGTATTGTTGTATTTGGGCTCGGCCTCATGTAAGCCGCACCGAGTCCCTTGGGGAGATGGTAGCGGGTACAAATAAAGTATTTATATTATTATTATTATTATTATTATTATTATTATTATTATTATTATTATTATTTTGGTCCCGAGCATTTTATATAAAAGAGACACAATCTGTAGTGAAAGGTTCCTTAATGCATAACTTAATGTACTTATTCGCAGTTCATAGGAATCTAAATTCTAGATCAGGAGTAAGTTATCAGATTGCAGTGGACTACAACTCCCATTAATCCCTGATTCCTGGCCATGTTGGCTGGTCTAAGTTAGAATCTAACTCATTGGAAAGCATAAAATCCACAGCTTTTTGGTGGTACTTAGCCTGTTATTCAATTCAGAATCATAGCTGCCACAATAACAAACCTACAGTACTATGTGAAAAAATTGTCAGTAGAAATAATTTGAAGGTATCTTCTAACCATGATAATGGGTATATAATTTATATCGGGAACAACAGCTTCTCAGATATATATCATGACAATTAGACAATAAATCCCATAGTGGATTCAGTTTCAACCAAGACTGTAAAAGAAGTTCAATCCGTTGAAATAGAGCATTGTTTTAACAGGCAGGTCAGCATAGTTTTTGGAGACCCTGTCTTTTCTCATTAGGTGGACTGTGAGTCAAATGTCGCTAGTTCTAGGTTATAGCATCAGCAATATTTAGTCTGAAATTACATCCTTCTAAAAGTCCCCAAAGGATAATACAGCCTTTATATGCTATTTCAGTCTATATACTCCGAATCCCTGCCTCTGTGGACATATTAATGACACAGGTATGTGCAGGAGAAAGATGTTAGCTCCGTGGGCCAAAGGATAGAAATAAAAGTGTCAGAATGTATTAGTGTAAAGCTTGTCCTGCAAATAACTGAACCTTAGAAAGAAATGCTTCTGTATTTTAAAATGGGAGAAAACACATAACATCTGGGGAACCATTGAGTTGTGGCTTCATGAGGGAAAGCTCTACATCAGTTTGGACTTCTTTTAACAGCAGGACCTGAGGTTCTTACATCTGCTGTGATTATTTCTTCAGGGACTTCCCAATGGTTTCAGATGATGCTGTGGTCCAAGAAATGTTATTAGATGCAATTATAGGACCATTTAAACAGCTATATTTGACAATCATAGGTTAATCCTAGGAAGGATACCTGTGGTGAGATATATATATATGCATGTAGCTGTATGAAGAATTTACCATCCCATAATTTATTTATTTATTTATTTATACGCTTGTATACCGCTAATATCTCAGCCTAAGTCGGCGACTCATTGCGGTTTACAACATTTAAAAAACAGTATTCAGTTTAAAAGCATAAAACACATATACAATACAAATTATTGGGCCACCAATAATAATCCCATGCATCTCATAACTGGAATCGCAGTCCAAAATTCATCGTCCATGATTACCCATCCTTTAGTCATCAAAATTCGTTGCAACGGATTAACCGAATGCTTGTTTAAACATCCATGTCTTCAATCTTCAATATATGGCAATGGGGCTGATCGTACCTCTATTGGGAGGGTGTTCCAAAGCCGAGGGGCCACCACAGAAAAGGCCCTGTCTCTCGTTCCCGCCAGCCGCACTTGTGAAGCCGGCGGGATAGAGAGCAGGGACTCCCCAGAAGACCTTAGGGTCCTGGTGGGCTGATAGGCTGAGATACGTTCGGATAGATAAGTTGGGCCAGAACCGTTTAGGGCTTTAAAGGCCAACGCCAGCACTTTGAATTGAGCCCGGTAGCAGATCGGCAGCCAGTGGAGCTGGTGCAGCAGAGGAGTTGTATGCTCCCTGCGCCCCGCTCCTGTTAGAATCATGGCTGCCGCCCGTTGGACTAATTGGAGCTTCCGGGCTGTCTTCAAAGGCAACCCCACGTAGAGAGCGTTGCAGTAGTCAAGACGGGATGTAACCAGAGCGTGGACTACCGTGGCCAAGTCAGACTTCCCAAGGTACGGTCGCAGTTGGCGCACAAGTTTTAACTGTGCGAATGCTCCCCTGGTCACCGCCGAAACCTGGGGTTCCAGGCTCAGCGATGAGTCCAGGATCACACCCAAACTGTGAACCTGCGTCTTCAGGGGGAGTGCGACCCCGTCTAACACAGGCTGTAACCCTATACCCTGTTCGGCCTTGCGACTAACCAGGAGTACCTCTGTCTTGTCTGGATTCAATTTCAATTTGTTCGCCCCCATCCAGACCGTCACAGCGGCCAAGCACCGGTTCAGGACCTCAACAGCCTCCTTAGTAGCAGGTGGAAAGGAGTGACAGAGTTGGACATCATCTGCGTACAGATGACAACGCACTCCGAAACTCCGGATGATCTCGCCCAGCGGCTTCATGTAGATGTTAAACAACATGGGAGACAGTATTGAACCCTGAGGAACCCCACAAGACAAAGGTTGTGGGGTTGAACAGGAGTCTCCCAGTAACACCTTCTGAGACCGACCCTCGAGGAATGAGCGGAGCCACTGCAGAACAGTACCTCCAAGACCCATCCCCGCGAGGACGTCCCAGAAGGATACCGTGGTCGACGGTATCGAAGGCCGCTGAGAGGTCGAGCAGCACCAACAGGGACACACTCCCCCTGTCGAGCTCCCGACGCAGATCATCCACTAAGGCGACCAAGGCTGTCTCGGTACCATGCCCCGGCCTAAAGCCAGACTGTGCCGGATCCAGATAATCCGTGTCTACCAAGAATGCCGGGAGTTGTGAGGCCACCACACGTTCCATGACTTTGCCCAAAAAGGGGAGATTGGAAACAGGCCGATAGTTGACGAATTGAGTGGGGTCCAGTGATGGTTTTCAACAGCGGTTTTATCACAGCTTGCTTTAAGCTGGCTGGAATTTTGCCCTCCCGAAGGGAGGCATTAACCACCACCTTCACCCACTCGGCCAATCCCCCTCTGGCCTCCTAGAAGCCAGGATGGGCAGGGGTCTAGGATGCATGTGGTAGCTCTCATTCCTCCAAGCACCTTGTCCACATCCTCGGATTGAACCAATTGAAATGAATCCATCAAAACCGGACAAGCAGATGCTCGTGTTACATCCTCAGATACTGCCGTTAATATGGTATCCAGTCCAGAGCGGATCAAAGCGACTTTGTCTGTGAAGAACCGAGCAAAAGCTTCGCAGCGAGCTGCCGAGTCATCAGGGCACCCATCCTGAGTGGCGGGTTTTAATAGGCCTCTGACAACTCGGAACAGTTCAGCCGGACGGTTCTTTGCAGACGCAATAGTGGCCGCAAAGAAAGTCTTCTTTGCGGCTTTTATTGCCGCGGCATATGCCCTTAAAAAGGACACAAACCGTGTTCGATTTGGCTCGCTCGGATCCGAACGCCACACGCTCTCTAGTTCCCTCTTCTTTCGCTTCAACGCTGCCAGCTCCTTGGTGAACCAAGGAGCTGGTTTAGCTCGGCTACTTGAGAGGGGACGTTCTGGAGCGATCGTGTCTATTGCCCTAGTCATCTCCCCATTCCAGAGAGCGACCAGAGCATCAACAGGATCACCAACCGAGGTGGCGGGAAATTCCCCAAGAGCCGTCAGGAATCCATCCGGATCCATAAGCCTCCTGGGGCGGACCAATTTAATGGGTCCTCCACCTCTGCGGAGGTTAGGGGGTGCAGTGAGTCTAAAGCTGACCAGGTGGTGGTCGGTCCATGGCAACGGAGAGATGGATAACTCCTCAACACCGCCACCTTCCTCCCATCCCTGGCAGAAAACCAAGTCCAATGTATGTCCAGCACTGTGGGTGGGGCCAGATACCTGTTGGGACAGCCCCATGGTTGCCATGGTAGACATGAAGTCCTGAGCCGCTCCCGATAGGGCGGCCTCGGCATGGACATTGAAGTCCCCCAGCACAAGCAGCCGTTGGGACTCCAACGCCAGGTCCGAGACCACCCCCGCTAGCTCAGTCTGTAGTGCAGCGAGGTGGACGGTACACTAACAGAATCCCTAATCTGTCCCGGTCACCCACCCTCAGGTGGACGCATTCAAAATTTGTTGACTGCGGGATGGGGGCCCTGGTCAGAAGAATGGAATCTCTATAGACCACTGCAACTCCGCCTCCCCGCCCTCCGGATCTCGGTTGGTGCTGCACAGAGAAACCTGGTGGGCAAAGCTGGGTTAAATTTACACCTCCCGCTTCGTCCAACCAGGTCTCTGTGATGCACGCCAGATCTGCCCGTTCATCCAGGATTAAATCCTGGATGAAAGTTGTTTTACCGTTGACAGATCTGGCGTTCAACAGCACCACTTTCAATTCGGAGGGACCGCCATCCTGGTTACACCGACTTACCATATCAGGAGACCGACTTGGGATTACATAAGCTTCTCTTTGGATTCTGGGCACCTGTAGGAAGGAATGTGGATGATTCTTAAAAAGGTCAAGAGACCTGTATCAGTTTAGCATTTTCTCTAATGCTTTAGGCAATTTTTTAAAGTAGTACAACAATGATTGTTACATGATTATCCCTTAATATCAATCGGTTATCTCAATTTAGCCTTTATTTATTTTGTGTCAAAAGCATTGCATAAATTAGTATAAAACTGATAAAAATAGAAGGAGCGCAGGCGGCTAAATATCTTTTGACCAAAAACAGGCAACAGCAATGGCATTGTCTGTAGCCTCCAACAATTCAAATCAAATCAAATCATTTATTTCGGTCATTGACCGGCACAGGAAATAGAGTCACATTTTCATACAAACTTGGTATGTTTGGTACATTAAAAATATAAATATAACTACTGAAGCACAATTTGGGTGAGGGAGCGGAAGGGAGCAGAAGGGAAAACAGGGTAAAAACATACAATGCCCAGATCCATCACCAAATTGTAGATTCAGGGAAGAGGATTACTGGACACACAGTTAACTTTTGGGACTAGTCATTCCCTGATGGATTTTGTATGCTGCTGCACAAAACGTTGCAGCATTGTAGGTTGTAGCTGAATTAATATTTGCAAGTAGCATGGAGGTATAAAATTGTCCTGAATGGCCTGGTTGCTTGTATATCAGAAGTAAGATAAGCCTGGCACGGATATCCCTGTAGAACGGGCACTGAAGGAGCACATGTTCTATTGTTTCTACATGACCCAAGTCACAGGGGCAGAGTCTCTCTGGGAAAGGGATCTTCCGGTAGCGGCCTTCGAGTACAGCTGATGGGAGAGCGTGGCATCGAGCCAGGGTGAAAGCCCTTCAATGAATGGGAACCTCTAGGTTTGTTAAATATGCCATAGGGGAGGCAAGATATCTGCTGTCTTCATTGATAAGGAAGGTTGGAACCGAGGCCAGATCTAGTTGTGTCTGTGATACGTTGTTTAATAGTGCTTTCTTGGCTTGATTGTAATCCATAGCGAATAGTAGACCTGGAGAAAATCCCAATGAGGAGCTTTTTGATGCTACCGCCTGCTTCCATGTGGATTGGAAGTCATCCTTCATGGTTAGTGGGGCAAGACCAAAGGGTGCACGGGATAGTCTGAGCCAGAGGTTGAGTATGGCCACCCACACCCTGGCCTCCACTCTCATAAAGCCCGTCTCTAGTCGCAGGGTGGCAACCCAACAATTCTTCCTCTGTACATGAGGCGGGGCATAGTGGACAAGCATACAGATGCGGAGTTGTCTGTTCTGCTCCACAGTCACAAAAGGTGTGGGATTCTTTTAGGTGGTACTATTTTGCCAGGTTGTCTTTTGATCTGCCCACTCCGCTTCTGAGTCTGTTCAGGGACATCCAAGTTGCCCATTCTTGGTTTGCCCCTGGAGGAAGACCCTCATGGGGGGCCATCCAGTTGGGATTTCCTGGTTTAGCTGCCCAGAGGGATCCCCTTGCTGTTGCTGGAGGGATGCCAAGAGGAGTGGTAGTTCTCATAAAGCTTTTCCTTGATTTGAGTCTTCTGGAAGGAGGCTGGTAGCCATGTAATGGATGGCTATCGCAGTGTTTGACCTTATTTCTCTCACATTTAGCAGCAACTTCCCGTCACACATCAGGGTGGGGGTCAATGCCAGCTAGCTTGTAGAGCTTACCAACAGGTGTAGGTTTAAGACCTCCTGTGATTATTATGCATGTTTCATTCAATGCTATGTTCACCTGCTTTGCATGGGCAGACCTATGCCAAACAGGGCAGGCATACTCGGCAGTTGAGTAAGACAAGGCTCGGGCTGATGTTCTTACTAATTTTGGGTCTGCACCCCATGTGCTGCCAGTAAATTTCCGCAGGATGTTATTGCATGCAGCTACTTTGTGCTTGGTGTTCAAACAATGTTTCCTATATGCTAGTGTTTGATCTAAGGTGACACCGAGATATTTAGGATGGAAACAATGTTCAAGCTCGTGACCTTCCGAGGTGACTTTCAATTTCCTGTTGGCTTCACGGTTGCGTAAGTGGAAAGCACACACTTATGTCTTGGCAGGGTTAGGCTTCAGGTGGTTATCTTTGAAATAACTGGAGAGATCTTTCAAGGCATTAGTAAGTTGGATTTATTTATTTATTTATTTATTTATTTATTTTGTATGCTTATATACCGCAATATCTCAGCCTACAACGGCGACTCATTGCGGTTAACAGTACTTAAAAACAACAATAATCAAACAATTTAAAAGCATAAAAAACATATACAGTACACAGTATCGGGCCACCAATACCGACCAATGCATCTCTTAGTTAAAATCATAATCCGAATTCATCGTCAATAATTACCAGTCCTTGTCATCAACTTCATCGCACCGGATTACCCGAATGCTTGTTCAAACATCCATGTCTTAAGTTTTTTTCGAAATACCAACAGCAAGGGAGCTGATCTTATCTCTATAGGGAGGGCATTCCAAAGCCGAGGGGCCACCACAGAGAAGGCCCTGTCTCTCGTTCCCGCCAGCCGCACTTCTGAAGCCGGAGGGACAGAGAGCAGGGACTCTCCAGAAGATCTTAGGGTCCTGGTGGGCTGATAGGCTGAGATACGTTCGGATAGATATGTTGGGCCAGAACCGTTTAGGGCTTTAAAGGCCAATGCCAGCACTTTGAATTGGGTCCGGTAGCTAATCGGCAGCCAGTGGAGCTGGTACAGCAGAGGAGTTGTATGCTCCCTGCGCCCTGCTCCTGTTAGTACCATGGCTGCCGCCCGTTGGACTAGTTGGAGCTTCCGAGCCGTCTTCAAAGGCAACCCCACGTAGAGAGCGTTGCAGTAGTCAAGGCGGGATGTAACCAGAGCGTGGACTACCGTGGCCAAGTCAGACTTCCCAAGGTACGGTCGCAGTTGGCGCACGAGTCTTAACTGTGCGAATGCTCCCCTGGTCACCGCCGAAACCTGGGGGTCCAGGCTCAGCGCTGAATCCAGGATCACACCCAAACTGCGAACCTGTGTCTTCAGGGGGAGTGCGACCCCGTCTAACACAGGCTGTAACCCTGTACCCTGTTCGGCCCTACGACTGACCAGGAGTACCTCTGTCTTGTCTGGATTCAATTTCAATTTGTTCGCCCTCATCCAGACCATCACAGCGGCCAAGCACCGGTTCAGGACCTGGACAGCCTCCTTAGTAGCAGGTGGAAAGGAGTGACAGAGTTGGACATCATCTGCGTACAGATGACACCGTACCCCGAAACTCCGGATGATCTCACCCAGCGGCTTCATGTAGATGTTAAACAGCATGGGGGACAGTATTGAGCCCTGAGGAACCCCACAATACAAAGGTTGTGGGGTAGAACAGGAGTCCCCCAGTAACACCTTCTGAGACCGACCCTCGAGGAATGACCGGAGCCACTGCAAAGCAGTACCTCCGAGACCCATTCCCGCGAGGCGTCCCAGAAGGATACCGTGGTCGACGGTATCGAAGGCCGCTGAGAGGTCGAGTAGCACCAACAGGGACACACTCCCCCTGTCGAGCTCCCGACGTAGATCATCCACTAAGGCGACCAAGGCTGTCTCGGTACCATGCCCCGGCCTAAAGCCAGACTGTGCCGGATCCAGATAATCCGTGTCTACCAAGAATGCCTGGAGTTGTGAGGCCACCACACGTTCCATGACTTTGCCCAAGAAGGGGAGATTGGAAACAGGCCGATAGTTGACGAATTGAGTGGGGTCCAGTGATGGTTTCTTCAACAGCGGTTTTATCACAGCTTGCTTTAAGCTGGCTGGAAATATGCCTTCCCGAAGGGAGGCATTAACCACCACCTTCACCCACTCGGCCAATCCCCCTCTGGCCTCCTTTAGAAGCCAGGATGGGCAGGGGTCTAGGATGCATGTGGTAGCTCTCATTCCTCCAAGCACCTTGTCCACATCCTCGGATTGAACCAATTGAAATGAATCCATCAAAATTGGACAAGCAGATGCTCGTGTTACATCCTCAGAGACTGCCGTTAATATGGTGTCCAGTCCAGAGCGGATCAAAGCGACTTTGTCTGCAAAGAACTGAGCAAAGGCTTCACAGCGAGCTGCCGAGTCATCAGGGCACCCATCCTGAATGGTGGGTTTTAACAGGCCTCTGACAACTCGAAACAGTTCAGCCGGACGGTTCTTTGCAGACGCAATAGTGGCCGTAAAGAAAGTTTTCTTTGCGGCTTTTATTGCCGCGGCGTATGACCTTAAAAAGGACACAAACCGTGTTCGGTTTGGCTCGCTCGGATCCGAACGCCACACGCCCTCTAGTTCCCTCTTCTTTCGCTTCAACGCTGCCAGCTCCTCAGTAAACCAAGGGGCTGGTTTTGTTCGGCTACTTGAGAGGGGACGTTCTGGAGCGATCGTGTCTATTGCCCTAGTCATCTCCCCATTCCAGAGAGCGACCAGGGCATCAACAGGATCACCAACCGAGGTGGCGGGAAATTCCCCAAGAGCCATCAGGAATCCCTCCGGATCCATAAGCCTCCTAGGGCGGACCAATTTAATAGGTCCTCCACCTCTGCGGAGGTTAGGGGGTGCAGCAAGTCTAAAACTGACCAGGTGGTGGTCGGTCCATGGCAACGGAGAGATGGATAACTCCTCAACACCGCCACCTTCCTCCCATCCCTGACAGAAAACCAAGTCCAATGTATGTCCAGCACTGTGGGTGGGGCCAGATACTTGTTGGGACAGCCCCATGGTTGCCATGGTAGACATGAAGTCCTGAGCCGCTCCCGTTAGGGCAGCCTCGGCGTGGACATTGAAGTCCCCCAGCACAAGCAGCCGTTGGGACTCCAATGCCAGGTCCGAGACCACCCCCGCTAGCTCAGGTAGGGAGACTGTAAGTGCAGCGAGGTGGGCGGTACACTAGCAGAATCCCTAATCTGTCCCGGTCACCCACCCTCAGGTGGACGCATTCAAAATTTGTTGACTGCGGGATGGGGGCCCTGGTCAGAAGAATGGAATCTCTATAGACTACTGCAACCCCGCCTCCCCGCCCTCCGGGTCTCGGTTGGTGCTGCACAGAGAACCCGGGTGGACAAAGCTGGGTCAAATTTACACCTCCCGCTTCGTCCAGCCAGGTCTCTGTGATGCACGCCAGATCTGCCCGTTCATCCAGGATTAAATTTAGTCTAAAATGAATAGATACTTTTTCTATTTCTCCTTGTCTTAGTGCCTAGGTTTCAATAATTCATCAACTCATTTTTTCTAAAGAATTTACAATCTGCATTTATGACTACTTATAAATCTAAACCCACCCAAATCTATATTTGGATGATTACAAATGCCTCATAAAGACAGATACCAAAGTGGTATAGATGAAATTGTAAAGGTGTTCAGGGGATGAAATAGAGTGATAAAACGGTGCCTACCCTGAGATAGACAAACAATAATTGCTGCAAGGAGTATTCCTAATTGGTTGCATCTACCGGAATTGAAAGCAAATGGCAGGACTCATGAGATAATTCTCCCTTGCAGAAAGTACAAAAATATGTAAGCATACATTTTTGCCATTTCCATTCATTTCAGTAGGGCTTGCACTGCATAACTTTCCACTACTTTGTGCCCAAGGCATAAGAGTGAGTGGTCAACAAAGCTTCTGGCAGATCAAGTTTTTCTGTGTGTTCCTGTCCTGGAACTGATGAAAAATTTATGTCTACCACCATCAAAGTAAAAACATATCTTTTGAAGAGAAGAAATGGAAATCATCAGATTAGAGCACTGATCTGTAGACTAGTTCCTGTTTTGTTTTGAAAAGAGGAAGAAAGAATTTTGTGTTATCAAGGAAGAGCTGTACTGTACATGTGATTTTATGAGTAACACATACCCATAATACCGTTGATGCTTGAATACCAGTCTGCCATTCTAGTTCATAGCTAGATGAGCAGCTTCCTTCTCAGCTAGCCTTGAATGTAGATGTCAGTGTTGTATAGAAATTATGCAATATTAGCCTGTCATAGACATGCCCTCCTGATATATTAGATTATAGCTCCCATCATTTTCCCACCAGGATAGCCCTTGTCTATGAAGAATTAATAATGTGAGGTAATAACTCAATTTCACAGAAATTAGGCATTTGGATTTAAACCTGTTTGGTTTTAGTATAGTTATATCCATTATTGAGAGAGAAAAATGAAGAGAGTCAACTATTTAAATGTCCCAAATCCTGAGATAAACAAATCTTTCAGTTTTGTTGAACCAACATTCTTTTTTTAAAAAATCAAGTTTTTTACATTCCAAAACTGAAGAAACCTGAAAACGTTGACAAATTCTTATCAAATTTTATATAAAATGAGCAAAAGTGAAATTTCCACCCATCTGTACAGCTACCTGAGCTATCTGTTAGGCTTGGTTGGTTAAAAAAAAGGTTCAAAACTCGTTTTGGATGTAAGGGACACTGGTGGTTCGATTCAGAATTGAATTTCTCCGAAAAATTTTTCGGAACGTTCCAAAATATCTGAAATTTCCAAATTGCTTTGTTAATGGTGGACACAATTGCGCAGTACACAAAAAACAGCAAATGGCACTGGGAAAGAAACTCACAGCAAAAAAAAGAAACAGCCCTGAGAGCTTTATGGACTTTTTGAGCAGATTTCACCAGTTAGGGAAGTATAGACACTAGGCAGGAAAGCAACTATGGGATGTCTAGTGTCTTATTAGGCAACTCACAGCAAGCAAACAAAAAACAAAATAGCCCTGAGAGCTTTATGGGCATTTTGAGCAGATTTCACCAGTTAGGGAAGTATAGGCAGGAAAGCAACTATGGGATTTCTAGTGTCTTCTTAGGCAACTCACAACAAACAAAAAAAAAAGAAAAAAGAAAAAAAAGAAACAGCCCTGAGAGCTTTATGGGCCTTTTGAACAGATTTCAACAGTTAGGGAGGTATAGGCACTAGGCAGGAAACTACAAGATTTCTAGTGTCTTCTTAGCAAACAAACAAAGAAAAAAAAAGAAACAGGTAGGCAGCCAAGCATGGCTGGCAACAGCCCTTGTCCCAGACCTTCTTCCTTTCTGTTTGCTTGCTTGCCTGCGGTAGCAAGGGAGAGAGAGACTCTTTATTTATTTTAAGAAAAACCTCTTTGCTCTTATACTGATTCAGTTTCTTCTTTTATATTAGCTTTCTGTGTTCTGTTTAACCTATGTTCAGACAATGAGACACACTTCTGTATAACAAAGTAACACAGTTTATTTATAACTTCTGGCTCCAACACTTGAGGTTACATCTATGTATTGTTGCAATCGAGGCTTACAGTCAGTTTAATATACTTGGTTTACTTTTATGAAATAGACTTTCAATGTTTCACATTCACAAACATGTTACTTGCTTTACACACTCTTGGCTGAAATTATATTCTGACTAAAGCACCATTGGCTTTCTTTATGTTCCTAAAACTTGAGCTCCATTTAACTAACTGCTTCTATATATCAGAAGTCTTTAACACATCTTCATAACTGCTTATTTCTCAGACAAGTTCCTAACTATCTCTCACAAATAGGGATCCCTAACTCCTCTCACAAACAGCAATTCCTAACTAACTCTTTTGACTCTCTAACTGCCTATTTTTAAACTCTGGCTCTGCCCCTTTGGAATGTTTAGCTCTTCTCTTTCCAACTGTCATTTTGGCCCAGCAACCACTTCAAATCCTGCTCAGTCTTGGTCCTTCTTCTCCGTAAAGTGACATCCTACTTGCAAGTGCTTCCTTGAAACAATTCCTAGATTTTTGAAGTTTCAGTGCTGGGTAGGTCAAACACCCTTAGAAAAATGGGAGGGAGGATTTCCTACCCTGTCCCATAGCAACCTGATAAATCATCTGCTGCCCAAATGAGTTGGGTTGGGTTGAGTGAAGAATGGGAAAGAAGAGGCTATGAGGAGGGCTGGACCCTTTAAGCCAGTGGTTCTCAACCTGGGGTCCCCAGACGTTTTTGGCCTACAACTCCAAGAAATCCCAGCCAGTTTACCAGCTGTTAGGATTTCTGGGAGTTGAAGGCCAAAAACATCTGGGGACCCTAAGTTGAGAACCACTGCTTTAAGCCCTCTCAGCTTCACCTTCATGATCCCATTCCACAATCGGCTACACCAGAAAGCTCTGATTAATACTGGTTTTGTTTTCTTCTGGGACCAGTAAGATGTTCCCTCCACGAAACTGTGCAATGGTAATATAGGCATGGGGTTGGGTTCATGTCAGTGAGATGGATTTTAGTCTGAACTTTAATGGAGCTCCTTCAAAGATTTGGTATTGTTTTTGTCTGCCTTCAAGTTATTTCTCACTTGTGTAGTAATCAGAAGTTACCCCTATTTGGAGCTTAATAAAATGATTGGTAATGAGCAAACACAGTAGTTATTGATTCTACATGTAGCTACATTTGGGTTAGTATATCAGTATGCAATACCTTAATAAGCTCTTTGAAACTGTCCTGGCATAGCTGCATGTAGTTTCCTTTCCAAAAGTTTCCTTGAGGGCAGGATTCTTTCTTCAATCCATCCTTCCGCTTAAAGGGACAGGTGGTAAAGTTTTTGCCTGGGTACTTAAGCTTCAGAGCTTCCATCTTCTTCCATCTGATCTTCATGGTCAAGTTATTTTAATCACTTTCTATCCTTCTTTTGATACAAAACTCAGATGCCAGGGATGATAGACTGGGCCAAACTGAGCCACAGGCAACCCACTTAAGGAATCCATGGTGCATTCTTAGAAGTTAACTTTACAAGATAGTATAAAAAGGCAGCTGTCACAGCAAATCTAATTTTAAAACATTAAATACAGTGTGACAGTAGGCTATTAAGATAAAAGGTACAGCAAATATAACATTTTCTCTCTGATGTACGCTAGCAATGGCCTTTTTAGATTGCTGAGGACTAATAGAATCATGGATGAAGTGATTTGAGGTGACTGTATCCATTACAGCATTCCCAGCAATACTTTTCCCAGAATTCATCAATTTTGAGGGATGCTGTTAAAAGATTAGGTAATTGTTCCAGGTTTGTGGTGCCCTTTAGAAACACTAAACACAATAAGACATTGTATTCTCTAGTAGACCAGAATTGCAACAAAGAGCTCTTTGGGATAATACATTTTAAGGCAAGATTCCCCAGTTCTTGCACCCGATTCATCTTTTGTGGTCTGCCTGAAATGCATCTCTTTACTAGGACTGCCTGATAGTTGTAAAATAGCAAAGAAAGAAGCTGGGAACAAAGTAAGGAACATGTAAGTGTGGAGAGAAAAAATGAAGTTCACCAAGATTTTTTCATTCTTTCAAAACATAGGGAATGTAGTTTAGATAGTGGCCAAATCAGTTAGTGTTTTATGCATGTGTACTTTCCTTAGTGAAAGGAGCTGGGCATTTTCTCTGAATATTTTGGTCAACATTGAAGAAATGGTGATGCTTACAACTGGTGGTGAAGTTTGATTATTGAGTTGCCGTGAGTTTTTTGGGTTGTATGGCCATATTTCAGTGGCAATACAGCCCAAAAAACTCACAGCAACCCAGTGATTCTGAACATGAAAGCCTTTGACAACGTTGCTGATACTTGTGATATGCATTCACATTTGGTTGCGCATTCAGTTGTATATAAACTCATAGAATCATAGAGTTGGAAGAGACCTCATGGGCCATCTGGTCCACCCCCCTGCCAAGAAGCAGGAAAATTTCATTCAAAGCACCCCTGACAGATGGCCATCCAGCCTCTGTTTAAAAGCTTCCAAAGAAGGAGCCTCCACCACACTCCAGGGCATAGAGTTCCACCGCTGAATGGCTCTCACAGTCAGGAAGTTCTTCCTAATATTCATATGGAATATCTAGATGAGTGTTCTGTTGCACAACTTTGGTATAGATAATATGAGCTTTATAGCTAGATCAATACATAACTCTAGACGTGGAGACTAATGCTACATAGCCCCGATGAAGAACCTTCACCAATATGTGCTATTTTGTGATGCATGAGGGGAAATAGTTATGTGATTTGTTCCTAGGTCAAGAGCTGCGCAAGACAGATCTGGGGTCTAGATTTTTGTTACAGATGTAAGAGAAATGTGTTCAGTTTGTTTTGGTTTTTCAAATCTTAATTTAGAACATTTGATATTACAACACACTCCAAGATTTTTCCCATAGCAAGTTGCCATAGTCCAGGGGTCCTCAAACTAAGGCCCGGGGGCCGGATACGGCCCTCCAAGGTCATTTACCTGGCCCTCACTCAGGGTCAGCCTAAGTCTGAAATGACTTGAAAGCACACAACAACAACAACAACAACAACAACAACAACAACAACAACAATCCTATCTCAATATCCAAAAGCAAGCCCACACTTCCCATTGAAATACTAATAAGCTTATATTTATTAAAATTGTTCTTCATTTTAATTATTGTATTGTTTTAAAGTGTTTTTTGCACTACAAATAAGATATGTGTAGTGTGCATAGGAATGCGTTCATTTTTTTTTTCAAATTATAATCCAGCCTTCCAATAGTTTGAAGCACTGTGACCTGGCCCTCTGTTTAAAAATTTGTGGACCCCTGCCCTAGTCTTTTGGTCATTCTGGTTGTCATTCTTTGTAAAATCACCCAGAGACCTGAGCTCAGTTCTTGAGACTTCAAGATATACTTCAGGAATTAAAGTGTGATCAGAGATTGGGACTGTGCAGAGGAATGAAAACTAAGCCACAGTTCAGTCATAAGTCTGGTTAAAACTAGTACCTTAGATAGAATTTCATGAACCTGAAGACAGAGCAAACAGAAAACTCTCAAGCCAAGGAGGAAATAATTATTTCACTTGATTATTTCCAAGTTCATCGTCCATTTTAAGGATCTGGTTTCTATCTTAAAGAAATTTACTGTGGGATAAAAATATGAATATCTTGAAATTATCAGAAGAAGGGATATCTCATTATGTGTGTGGCCCACAATCACATCATACATCTGTGCCACGGTCACCGCAGGCATGTAGCCGGGGGGGGGGGCTTGAGGGGCTTCCCCCCCCCCGAAATTCTCATGTTCGCGAAAAGGCCTTACTGGTGCATTATTTAAACTGTTATGTTTATTCATATCATGATCTGATCACCATACTCAATATATCCCATATGCATGGGGGTATTGGGGTAACCATACAAAAGGTTTGCTAGGCTAGACCCTCTTTCACTCAGACTCAGCCCCCCCCCCCCCCCCCCAACCCCCAAAAAAAATTCCCCCCCCCCCCGAAACGAAATCCTGGCTACGGGCCTGGGTCACCCTATTTCACAGTATTAACTATTTGGCTATTGATTTTGAGGCGTGATTATTTTTTAAAAAGCAAAAAACAGTGAAGTGTGTAATAGGAGGGTTGTTCATTTGATTTAAGAATGAGGGTTATATACTAATGAGTTTAATAGACCAATGTTTGCATCTGCTTAATATAGATGTGACTTCCATCCTTAGAAATGCAAATACAGTTTTAAGGAGTATCAAATATCTGTGAGAAAGACCTTGTTATATATTTCATATCACATAAAACATTTGAATTTACCTCTGGTGCTTTATGGTTTTAGGTTTTTTTTTCCAGATTTATTTAAACAACTGGACATCTGTCCTAAAAACAAAAAGGGCAATCCATAGCTCTTAATATTCACTGGTGCATTACTATTTGTTTCAGAAGTCTCTAGATTGAGCCCAAAAAGGTAGATTTTTAAAAGAGCTATGGTTTGGATTAGGTACAGATAGCTAACAACATAAAGCTCCCACCTAGATGAGTGTTTGGGAATTAGCCATGGTTATAACTGCAAATAGAAAATCTTATTTACACTTTAATTAAGACTCACTGATATCCAATTGCATAGGAAGCCTTTGTTTTGCATGGAAGGAACAATATTGCATGTCCTTTTCCCTCCCACTACAAGTTTATATTAGCAGTGTTTTAAATTTCAGATAAAGCCCACCAATGATATTGTGAGGTTGCATGAAGGTTAATGTAATTTAGGCAGATGGGGAATTGCAGATTCAATGTGTTGTCACAATAACAAATGTGTTTGAAAGGACATTCCTCTGGCAAACAGGAATAAAATTAAACCGAACACATACACACGTATGCACAAGCACACAAACACACAGTTTTAGTATTACTGACTACAGTTTTATATAGTAAGGGAAAACGAAAGGAGATGTATTTGAATTGTTTTCTCCAAATCAATATTAGAAGCAGCTTTATAGAACCCCTTTGCCCATTGCACCTTTAATATTGATTTGCCATAGTTTTGCCTGATAGTAATGACAGAGCATTTGATCTGAGTCAGACATAATTTTATAGCTCTATTAAATATGATTTCCTTTCTTCTTCTGACACAGACACACATTTTTCCTCCTCCCTCCTTCCACAATGCACAGGCCCATGCAATAGACTTTAAATAAATTGAGTTCATGGCAAGTGTTCAGAGGGCTGGGGTTTCTCCTCCTTTATCAGTATCTGGTATTTATTTGCTCATCAGGAAGTATTTTGGGTTCTCAGTGGATGTATCAACAATTAAATAAGGGAGGGACTGGGAAAAAGCTGTAGTTCAGTGGCAAAGTACATAGTTTGAATGGCAAAAGTCAATGGTTTATTTCATGATATTTCCAATTAGGCATAGAATATATATACCTGACTGAAATTCCTGGAGCCTTCCTGTGTTGATCAGATTGCTTGAGTACCCTGCATAACTACAGTTTTCAAAAAAAGCCTTTGACTTGGCACAAAAATCTCTTAACTAGTGACGTGCAGCTACAATTTGTCTTACAATAGATCATTTTGTACCAGCAGTGTCTCCTCTGCTAGCACAGGACTAGATCTAAACAGAGGAAAATGTGTGGAGTGGGATATAATATAAAATACAGTCTTCATCACTCAGGAAGTCTAAAGGGGAGGGGACACATAAATGTTCAGCACTGTCCTATTCTCGTTGCCACATGGTGCAACATAGCAAAAAAGTGAGTATAGAAGGTCTTTGACTAGATGTGCAGGTACAACTGTAACAGGAGCTCCAGTTTTGTTTGCTTTGCATTGAATGTTTGTTGTAGTCCTAAGTTTCAGGGACTCTGCAGATAGGTGGCTTCTTTTGGCTGCAATCATAGGGCAAGCCACCTGTCAATTATAGTTAGGTTCCCTGGTCCCGCCCCCTTTTTGAGTTTTAGAGGGAATAGGAGCCATTTTGAGTTCAGTCCACACAGAGAAGCCTTTCATGCAGGACATAATACCAAGAGCTCCTGTAGAAAGCTTCGTCCTCTACAGCTTGGCCGGGGAGAAAGGTCCCATAGCTTGGCCGAGGATTATACAGCTCTACAGTTCCTTTGCTGAAGGGGTTCAGTCAGCCATCACAGAAACCTGAGTTCTTTTTCCCCTGGAAGTCTACAAAGCTCTGCTTGGTAAGGGTCACTCACGGAAGCCAGAAGCAGTTGGTACCGGGTGCAGGGGCTCCACGCCAAAAGAGGCCAAGACAGACTGCCCAGATTAGAAGTTAAAGATTTCCCCATTAGTTACAGTTACGAAGTTAGTGCCTGTTCCCTGTGGACAAGATTGAGAGAGAACCAATAGACTGTTAAGAAAGCCTTAAAGTACCTGTTTGTTTTCATTAATAAAGAACTTTGTTGAACCTTTAAGCAATCTAAAGACTCTGTTTTAAGGAAATCCAAAGGCCTTTGATCTGAGGCAGCCCCGGCATCCTGTTGGGCACACAGAATTTATGTCCTGTCTACAGTTTTATGCACAGGCCCAGTGTGCGACAGCATACTAGAGGACACAGCTACCATCATGTTTACTTCTAGTTGGGCATTTGGAAAAGTGAAACAATTAAAAAAATTGCTTACAAAAATATGTTCAGTATTCACAGGAATAATTTTTGACCCTTTCCCTCTCTTGTGTACAGTGGGAGGTAGGGCAGAAAATTGTTTGTGATGCAACTTTGAATCTCTGTTGCATTCATGGGCCCGGTATCTGTGTCATCCATTTAATTCCATCCATTCGGATGGCATGATACAAAATATCCCTTCCCGGAATGAAAATAAATTCAATACGAAAGGCAGGCAGGAGTGGGTACCATCTCCAAGCTTGTTTTACAGCATCATAGCTATAGAAAGAAGAGGGATTGCACTGAGGTCTCTTCATCGGAGATCCTTGACACAGGGCTGGTGGCTTGCCAGTTGCTGGGGCTTGCCCTCCACCACTCGGCAACCGTACAGGCCCAGAAAGGCCCTGGCAGGCCCACGCACTTTGGACTTATCCAAGCACGCCTGCCAGGACCTGCAGCCAAGAACTGAGTAAGAAGCGCTTATTATTCAACATTCTACTGCAGGCCTACATGCGCAGGCCCAAAGCACGTGGGCCTGCATGGTTGCCAAGTTGTGGAGGGCAACCTCCAGGCAACCGGTAAGGAGTGCTCCTTACTCAGTGCTTGCCTGCAAGCCCTGGCAGGTCGGTGCACATAAGCCCAAAGTGCACAGACCAGCCAGACCCTTTCTGGGCCTGTATGATTGCCGCATAGTAGAGGGCAATTCCGGCAACTGGCAAGCCACCAGCCCTGCACCAGCCCTGTTGTCGACCTTTGCAACCCGAAAGACAGTTGCATCTGTCAAGTAGGAAAATTAGGTACCACCTTAAAGTGTGGGGAGGCTAAATTAACTAATTTATGAGGCCATTAAAAAAAAGACTCCAGCAAGCACTCCAGCAAAAAGCATGCGGGGAATGCGGAAGTACTTCATCAGTGTCACAAAAGTTAAATAGCCTCTGTCTATGTCTGTATATGTTGTATATTAAAATTGGCATTGAATGTTTGCCATATATGTGTACACTGTAATCCACCCTGAGTCTCCTGCGGGGTGAGAAGGGCGGAATATAAAAACTGTAAATAAATAAAAATAAATAAATAATAAATAAGGATCTCCAATGAAGAGACCTCAGCAGCAGTGGTACAAAGTAGGTTTCCCAACTGAAGTGGGAAACAGCAGCAGCCCTAAAACTATGGGGAAGGGGACGCATTTGTATAGGACCGCCCACCAATTGCCACCAATGGGCCGAAAAATTTTTTAGATGTAGGACAAAAAAACCTCATTTGGAAAGGCACCATTTTTGGAAGCAGTGCTCAAAAATGAAAACGAAGCCAAGTAAATTAAACAAACAGAAACTGATAGCGGTCTTATACAAATGCATGAGACTACTCTGTTGACCATAGTTTGATAGTAAACTAGAAAGCTAAGCTGTGCCAGTGAGAATACTATAGACAGGCTATCAGCTCACCAGTCTATTCAATCCCATTCTATCCCATCTTATTCTCCTTCCCACCTGTATCAATGTCCCTAAACAATAATTATGTCTATAGTTACCCAGAATTAAAAAAAAATGCTTCTCAAATCCCAACTGATTCCATCTGAACATGAGGAAGAACTTCCTGACTGTGAGAGCTGTTCAGCAGTGGAACTCTCTGCCCCAGAGTGTGGTGGAGGCTCCTTCTTTGCAAGCTTTTAAACAGAGGCTGGATGGCCTTCTGTCAGGGGTGATTTGAATGCAATATTCCTGCTTCTTGGCAGGGGGTTGGACTGGATGGCCCATGAGGTCTCTTCCAACTCTTTGATTCTATGATTCTATGATTCCTATGGGTAGTTGAGATAGAGAACCTTTTGCTTTGTCATGGTTTTGTTGTGCACAAAATTACCTTCAAGCTATGTGTATAAGGTGAGTATGAAACATAAATCAAATGTGTATTTAGACTTGGGTCCTGTCCCCAATGTCTCTTGTTATGCATGTGTGCAAAGACAGGTATTTTGAAATCTGAAATCCAAAACAGTTGTGGTCCCAAGCATTTCAGGTAAGGGATACTTAACCTATATAATAAAATTATAATGAATGAAACAGCAATATAGATAGCATGAAGAAAAAACAACAGAACCAAGCTTGCTGGATAAAACATATTAGAAACAGAAGGTGTTAAATTTTAAAAACACTTTGAAATGAATGGTTTCAGTTTCTGAAATGATTCACCACCTCATGCTAAATGCGTATGCATCAATTTACGTGGGAGTAAGATTACAACACTATGCAAAATGTGTATTTAGTAGAAAGATACGTCCTTGTCATATTCTTCCTGCATAGCTATTACGTTTAATTCAGTCTCAAAAAACCAGAATCTAATTGTTAGTAATCTTTCACTTAAAACTATGTTGACTTCGTGAATGTGTGTCTTGAAGACATCATACTTGAAATATTACATAATTATTTGAACTTTTAAATGACTACACTACTTTTAAAATGATATAATTAGCTATCAGTGCTGGGGATGACTTTGAATGAGCTCGAGTCACCCTTTAGAAAGTCTCAGCTGATATATTGCTGAAGCTGAGCTGGTAATTGCCTCGCTGAAATCCTAATACCTCACTCTGTCTAATGATGGGAAAAAAACACTCCAGGGATTATACCTACATGGAGATAACATTCTAGGAACAGCGCATATGATGTTTAATTTGATGCTGCGGAAACCCTGACCTGCTGACTTATTTCCCACTGGAGTCCATTTTCTTCAGAATACTGGCAGCATATGCCTCTCTTTGCCTGTGCAGGAAATGGGACAGATAGGATCATGTATAAAGACTACTGTGCCAGTGCTATGGTGTGAGTCGGGCTGTTGTATTGTTTTAGGACAAAGGGTCATGCAATGGCACAGGTCCACTCAGTTCTACCAGTACTGTTTTGCTTTTTTAAAACTTGGTTCATTTGTCTCCAGTCAGGGTTTATCCAGCCATTCTTTTATTGGTTCTACTGACCTACAAGGATGTTTTTGGGTGGCAAGTTGAGGAAGCCACATCAAAAGACACATGATGAAGAGATCAGGTGTTGAGTTGGTGCTACTACACAGCCAACCGAACATCCTTCTCCTGCCTGGCTATCTTTCTTCAAGATGTAGTGGAGGACATTGTCCCATTAGCAGTTTTGAAGGTTGAGTCAACCATCACTCCAGTTGGATCTTTTATGTGGAATAGGAAGGGACACCATGTTATCTTTTGCCCCAGGCAGCAAAACAGCTTGGTCCGACACTGCAGTTGCATTCTTTCCTTTAACCTTGAGAGAGAGAATAACTTCCGACATCAGAAGAGCTGGAAGACGAAGAGCAAGCCACGAGAATAAAGATGAAGATCCACCCAAAGGAAAAGTGTTCTTGCCATACATCAAGGGAACCACTGACTGCATAGGGAAGCTGATGAGGAAACACAACATACAAACTATCTACAGACCCACCAAGAAAATCCAACAAATGCTTTGTTCAGCAAAGGACAAGAGGGATCCTCTCACTTCTGCAGGAGTCCTCCGTGTACCATACAGCTGTGGACAAGTCTACATAGGGACCACCAAACGCAGCATTGCCCAAACACGAATCAAGGAACATGAAAGGCACTGCAGACTACTTCAACCAGAGAAATCAGCCATAGCAGAGCACCTGATGAACCAACCTGGACATAGCATTTTATTTGAGAACACAGAAATGCTGGACCACTCCAACAATCACCATGTCAGTCTACACAGAGAATTATTTATTATTATTATTATTATTATTATTATTATTATTATTATTATTAAACTTTATTTGTACCCCGCTAGCATCTCCCGAAGGACTCGATGCGGCTTACAAAGGCCAAGGCCTCAATACACAACATAACAGTACACCTAAAGCAAATTAAAACAATTAAAGCAGTATTAAAACAACAAAACAACAAGCAATAAACAATACATCAAAACACGATAAAACTGGGCCGGGCCAGAGTAAAGGGTACAGGATTAAAAAGTGCTGATGTGACAGGTGATATGTAAGGATTATAGGGCAAGTGCAGTGTGCAGTGTGCAGCAATCTTAATTCTAATAAAGTGCTTCTGGGACTTGGTATTGGAGATTCCTAATCTGGGAAGGCACATCGGAACAGCCAGGTTTTCAAGTTCTTTCTGAAGACTGCCAATGTAGGGGCCTGTCTAAGCCATTAAAATCCACAAGCATGTGGACAATTTCAACAGAAAGGAGGAAACCATGAAAATGAACAAAATCTGGCTACCAGTATTAAAAAATTGCAACAGCACAACAACAGAGAGGAAGCAGGCAGGGACATCTAATTACCTCTCAACAAAAGTTTGCTCCAAGCACAGTCAGCCCATTGTATGCTAATCAAGGTGGTCAGTTGAAACATTCACACCTAGCTCCAGCAGACAAAAGTCCTTTGTCTCCCCCTGGTCATTCCACAGATATATAAACCCTTTTTCCTAGTTCCAACAGACCTCACTACCTCTGAGGATGCTTTCCATAGATGCAGGCGAAACGTCAGAAAAGAATGCCTCTAGACCATGGCCATACAGCCCGAAAAATCCTACAACAACCCTGTGACTCCGGCCATGAAAGCCTTCGACAATACAGTAACTTCTCTGCTGCCACATTTGCTAAGGGCACATTTGTGAATATTTTTCTAGATATGGAAGACATATATAAATTAGGGGACTGTGCATATTGTTGAATTTTTACTCTACAAGCATTCCAAGCCAGGATACTTGGAATTTTAAAATACATTTAGAAAACAAATAGTAATGGTAGTGGCAAATGCTTGGAACTGAAGTAAACCCCTTTCAAATTTTTCAGCATGAGCTTGGCTGTACAATTCAATTTCTGATACTTCAGTGCATGACACTAACTGGATACTCAGAGGAAGCTCCCAGTACAATACCCTCTTTAGCAGTCTTCCCTGTCAAAAGGAAAAATTTTTTTTACCAAGGCTTTCTTTTAGATTTCCTGAAGAAATACTCTTAAGGGATTCTTCCTACAGCCCAGAAATTATCTCAAGGGATTACTCCCACTTTGCCCATTCACTCAATGTGAAAAGTAGAAGGGGAAAAAATGGAAGCAAAGCAGAAAAAAGTTATCTGTATCTGTACATTCATTGGCACTTAGGTTTTCTACCTAAATTATTTTGATTAATGTAATTTTTGTTCAGGAAACTCTTGTCTCTAAAAGGGGAATCTTTTGGGACACTGAAAGAAGTTTTCAAGACATAGAGACAATAAATGATTTTAAGCTTAAGTAGCCTAAGGAAGGTTATCTTCATAAATCAAGGGCCCTCAGGTCTGATAATGACTCTCAATACCTGGATTATCTCCTCGCATTACTTAGATGTTGTTGTTTCTGCTGTTGTTTTGTATCACTTGGGGCTCCTTCTTATTACATCACAATGGCCATTCTCAACATCAGTGAGCTATTTTAGAGTTTAATAGTGAGGAGAGCTCATTTCAAATAATAATTTGGGTGGATCATCCGTGGAGGGTTCATGTATTCTAAACTTGATTCCTGACCTTCAATCCTGAAATTATCCTTGTCGGTGCAGTGTGACCAAATAACATTGTAAGAAGCATGCAACATATTAAGCATGCACCAAATCCAAGTTTCCCTGTCCCCTTCTTAGGCAGTGAGAGGTAGTTCTCCCACAAGTTAGTCTCAGGAAATTGCTGTATATACTCAAGTATAAGCCTAGTTCACCCTTGTTTTTGGCTGAAAAAGTCCCCCTCGGCTTATACTCGAGTCAAGGTCATTTATTATTTTACTCTATTATTATTATTATTATTATTATTATTATTATTATTATTATTGCATTTATTATTTTACTCTATTATTATTATTATTATAGTTATCATTTTACTTTATTATTATTACATTTATTATTTTATTTTATAACTGTTATCATTAAATTTGTTATTTTACTCTATGATTGTTATTATTACATTTATTATTTCACTCTATATTATTATTCTTCCATTTATTATTTTACTGTCTTTATTATTATTGGAAGGATACATAAGCACATTTACATTGAAGGTTAGGGCAGTCTTATCTTAAATTAAAATTTTATATAAATATTCAAAAACATTTAACCTACTGATGCCTCAATTAATGTAATTTTATTGATATCTGTTTTCATTTTGAAATGTACCAGTAGCTTCTGAATTTCTCACCCTCGGCTTATACTTGAGTCAATCCATTTTCCCAGTTTTTGTGGTAAAATTAAGTGACTCGGCTTATATTCGGATCGGCTTATATACGGTATTTATCTTTAACTCTCCCTGTCTCTCATTTAAATATAAAACCTTGTGTCTTATCTTGATCATATTCATTAATTAATTGAGACATTCATGTGGCCAAAATACCAACCTTTCTTCCTTGTCACAAACAGAAGCCAATTTTCTCTTTGATACATGCCTTATAATTCTTGCAGGCTTCTGATCCTTTCTACATTGCTACCCCCACCCTGGCTTTTTTTTGTTTTTGTTTTTTGGAATTTAGTACTATACTGTGCTGCAACCAAAATTAAATTAAACCAGAAGAATTACTTCCCCAAACCTATAGAATAATTCTATTTCTATAGCCCAATGCCAGGCATGTAGCCGGGGGGGGGGGGGGGGGGGGGGGGGGGGCTTGAGGGGCTTCATGGTGGTCCACGAGAAGGCCTTACTGGTACATTATTTAAACTTATGTTTATTCATGTCATGATCTGATCACCATGCTCAATATATCCCATATGCATGGGGGTATTGGGGTAGCGACACAAAAGGTTTGCTAGGGTAGACCCTCTTTCACTCAGACTCAGCCCCCCCCCCCTCCCGAATCAAACTCAGCCCCTCCCGAATCAAAATCCTGGCTACGGGCCTGCCCAATGCTGAACTTACCCACTTAGCAACAGGTCACCAAGAAGAAAAGGTTGCTGTGCATGCATCTGATAAATGTCTACATTTTTCTTAACCTGTTTCCATCTTCATGAAAACACAGAAAAATATAACAGGTCTTTCAAAGTAGTCTCTTGTTTGCCCACTTGGTGGCTGAGTGTATTTTGAGAATCCTAGGTTCTGATAAAAGTATATAGAGCAGAACAAGGGAATAATGGCTACTTGTAAATATAGCTTGAAAAGGGTTGATGGAGCCCCAGTGTCATCCTCTATGAAAGGAAGTGGGTCCTTGTTTTTGCTCTTCTCAGCACGCCCAAGCCCTTTCACTAAATAAAAGTGAACAGTTGTTCTTCAAGGCACCTTTCCATCTATCTGTTGGATAGCTTTAGTTGCTAACAAAGCGAATACTAAAGGAAGAGCAAATCTTTCTTCTTCACTCCTACCAGAATAGTGCTTTGGTCTTTACCTTAGCAAGCAGCTGAGAAAAATGGAAAATGCAGCATCCTTGGAGTCTATCCACCATCTTGGGACAGGCTGGTCAACTTGTAAGATAAAAATCTACTGACATTGCTAGGTAATCTTGCAGTGGTCTTCCATTCCCTGGCATTGAAGCTGCATTCATTTATTCATAATAATACCTAAGATTTATATTGCAATTTATGAGCTTTAAAAATGCTGTTTCTGCATTATTTTGGGATGTATTAGACCAAATAGTATACTTGGAATCTCAACTTGGTCCTTCCCTCCCTCCCTCCCTCCCTCCCTCCCTCCTTCCTCTTCTTTCTCTTAAAAAAAGAGAAAAGAACCAGCAACATTGACAACATTGGCAATACATCATTTGCCATATGAATAATGCCTTGTCATCTCATACAAGAGCTTTCAGGTTGTTCTTGAGAAAATAAGATGACTTCTTCAATTGGGTAGTGCCAGCAAGGTTTGGTATGTTTTGTTTTTGTCAAAGAGAAAGAAAGCCTCCCTGTCATATTTACCAGGGGTTTTTTTTCATGTCAGGAGTGACTTGGGAAACTGAAAGTTGCTTCTGGTGTGAGAGAATTTGCTGTCTGTAAGGATGTTGTGCCAGCACAAAGGTTTAACCCATAGCACCACTGGGGGCTCCTATATTTACTGGGCTTGTTTGATTAAAAAAATGGTTCAAAACTCGTTTCAGATGTAAGGGGCACTGGCAATTCGATTTTGAAATGATTTCTGAAATTTTCTGTAAAAAAAATATCAGAAATATCAGAAATTACTGAATCGCTTCGTTAATGGCAGGTGTCCTGGCAACCCTCTGTGGCCTCCCCTGTTTTCCCAGCTGATCTTGACTTTTTGTCCCTGACCGGGATTCGAACCGGGAGGCTTTTGTTTCCTAGGCGGGAGTCCTGCCAGTGGGCTATTTGCTGCCATTGACTTGCATGGGAGAATAGGAACCTTTATCTTCTCTTGAAAGTATTTTAAAGTATTTTAAAGTATTTTAAAGTATTTTAAAGTAATAAAGAAAATAAGTTCCTGGTTTTCCCTTTCCTGGTGAGTGGTGATGCAAAGACTCTGGGATGAGGTGGGCATGGTTAAGCACAGCTCTTCTTGAAGGCCATGCCCCCAGTGGTAGAGATTGCAAAAGGTCCTGTAGTTTAACAGCAGGACCTTTTGCAATCTCTACCACTGGGGTCGCGGCCTTCAAGAAGAGCTGTGCTACTGCTTAGCCACACCCACCTCATCCCTCTCTGCATCGCCACCATTCACCAGGGAAGGGAAACCACGAAATTTTAAAACCGTTTGTTTAGGCTTTGCCAAAGTTGCTTAATGGTTCTGAAAATCGAAATAACTGTGGGAGACATCCAAAAATAATTCAGAACAATGGGTAAGTGGTTCAAATTCAGAATTGCTCCTCCCACTATTCCTGCATGGTTCGAAATTGGTTCAAAAGTCCAAATTCGGTAAGTTTTTTCGTATTTTAGGTTTTTCCGAACCAAACCTAACAACCCTAATATTTACCAGTAAAACATAGCTAAAATCTATTGAATTGGACCTTGACTACACAAGCCCCAAACCCAGAATTCATCTTGAGTGGAAAGCTGGCAATCTTCATGACACACAGCTATCTCTGATAGATATTTTGCATTGTTTGGCTTTAATTCATGGGATACTCCAGAGTTTGCTGGAAACTCCACAATACTCCACATATTTGGAGCAGTCTGTACAGATGAAGCCCAATCCACAGTCTAGACTAGGGGTCCTCAAACTAAGGCCCAGGGGCCAGATGCGGCCCTCCAAGGTCATTTACCTGGCCCTTGCTCAGGGTCAACCTAAGTCTTTAATGACTCAAAAGCACACAACAACAACAACAATAACAACAACAACAACAATCCTATCTCATCAGCCAAAAGCAGCCCCACACTTTCCATTGAAATACTAAAACATTTATATTTGTTAAAATTGTTCTTCATTTTAATTATTGTATTGTTTTGAAGTGTTTTTGCTCTACAAATAAGATATGTCCAGTGTGCATAGGAATTCATTCATGTATTTTTCAAATTATAATCCGGCCCTCCAACAGTTTGGGGGACTGTGACCTGGCCCTCTGTTTAAAAAGTTTGAGGAACCCTGGTCTAGACAAAACACAGACACCATAACCCTTTCCTCATGATCTTCAATAATGCCATGCTGCTGTCACTTCTAGCTGGCCATGGAGCTTGCTGCAGTGCTCCTGGCCATAATGGGTGCCTCTGTTAACAACAGAACAGGTATACCCATGTCACCACAATCCCTCTCCTTCTTCCTGGTCATGCAGACACTCCATTCTGACATCAGCAGGAGTACCCGCACAACCAGGTGACCCACTTTCCTTCTTCCTGGTTGTGTGGTCACCTCTACCAATGTCAACATGGGCACTGGCCTCATTAGGGAGAATCAGAGGGAATAACCCTTCTTCTTCTTCTGTCAGTGGAGACACCTACAGTAGCTAAGAGCTCTCATTGAGATCCATGACCCGTCAGGAGTGGCCGCAATGGCAGCAATACAGAGGAGGTAAAGATGTGTGCTGTTCCAGTGGGACAGCTACACTCACCAGCCATGTGAACATGTCCTTGGGCTAAACAGTCTGGTGTAGACCCCCCCCCCTCCAAGATTAATACAAACCTGAGGCAGGCCTTCTTCAACCTCAATCTTACAAAAATTATTGGACCAAATGCTGTTGCTCAGCAAAGGTGTTATGTCCATAAAAGAAGGAAGGGAAAAGGAAACAAAAAGAGTACCTGACTTTTGCAATCTCATAGTGATGGGTTTGTGGAAGAAATTAGATTCAAGGCAGGGGGCTTCCTAACATGTACTTCACTCTCTTAGCTACCTCAATACGACAGCTTCCATGTTTTTTAGAGAAGGGCTTTGTTAGTGACTAAAACTGTATGCAAGGCAGGCATAGGAATCAATATGAAATTTGCTCAAAGGGAAGCTGTGTTTTAATTTGGGAGAAGAGAAGGTTACTTATGAATTCAGAGCATAACTGTTATACACTTTGAAATTTTCACTCTGAAGACAATCCAAGACCTTTATTTTCAGTATGCAGCAAAATAGAGAAAGTTCAATTTGTGTTATGCTACCTAGACATCTTGCCATATATTCCTCTTCTTGACTACTCTCACTGTTTGAAATTAGACAAAAAATATATCTGGACAAGCTATATATTGTTTCCTTAATTATTAGGAATTTTTTAAACAATTACAATGGAAATCGTATTTTTCCAGCATGATACAAGATGGAATTTGTGTATTTGTGCCTGCGTGCGCATGTATATACATTTTTGTTTATTTTTATATATATTTCAGGATTATTTGTGTGTATATGTGTTCTAAAACATTGTATTTTGTACAGAATGCAATATTTTATGCTAAGATTGAAATCAGCAAAATTTTATATCTTTACTGTATTTATTTATTATTTATTTACAGTATTTATATTCCACCCTTCTCACCCCGCAGGGGACTCAGGGCAGATTAAAATGTACATATACATGGCATTCAATGCCATAGACACACAACATATGGACAGACACACAGAGACTATTTAACATCCCAGCTTTTTTTTCATGAGGGGATTCTGGCCACCAGGGGAGCTGTTGCTTCATCCATTTATGACACTGATGAAGTACTTCCTCATCCTTTGCATGCTTGCTGGAGATTTTTATGGTGTTATAAATTTAGTTAAATTAGCTTCCCTGCTTAAGTGGTACCTAAATTTCCTACTTGACAGATGCAACAGTCTTTCAGGTTGTAAAAGTCGATAACAAGCTACACAAATTGGCCAGCCAGCTGCACCACAGTCCCGGTGTAATCTTTAAAGTCCTAAATTGATCAGGATGTACTGTTCAAAGCAGACACCTAGCTGGATGATAGGATTACCCATACAAATGCTTTTGCATTGTGGTAATCTGAGTTGGAAAGTCTTTGGGTGTCATGTGGTGTTTTGTTTTGTAGAGATTGGGTGAAACCATTTTTTTTTTAAAAAATCATCCAGGCATTTTTAAATTGTCAAGGGTTTTTAAAAAAGAATCAGGGTCTTTGGTAAAAAGAAGGGTCTTTGGTACTAACAGATATACAAGAGGTATTTTTTAAGTCCGTTTGAACATAAGGACACAACGGAAGTTTATTTCAAAAAAGTAAATTTATTTTCAGAAAGTACATACTTCACTCTATTTTTCAACATAGTTGCCAAGTTTGTTCAAACACTTATCATACCTCTGAACCAATTTTAAAATACCCTCTTCATGAATCCTCACTTCAACTGAAGCCACCAAATCGTCTGTAATCAAAGAAGGGCGACCGGAGCGGTCCTCATCATGGACGTTGTCATGGCCATCTTTGAATTGTCGTACCCACTTACACACTTTGCTTTCACTCATAACAGTATCACCGTACACTTCACAAATCTGTCGATGAATTTCTGCAGCAGGCTGGTTCCTTGCTGACAAAAACCATATCACTGAGCGAACCTCACATGCGGAGGGTGAGTTGATAGTCTTAAACATTTTTAAAGCACAGAACAGAACTGTACAGGTTAGCTACAGAGCGGAAACTGAGCACAGTTGTTCCCGAGGCATGCCGGTACACTCGTTGCAGTATGCGCGCGAACTACTAGTGTCTACAACAAAACGGACCTTACTTTAAAAATACCCCTTTATTATCATTACTTGGTAAGAGGTCATAGCTTTATTTTTAAATGATTCAAATATCTCTGAAAACCTTTGGGCTGTAGAATGTAAACACACACAAAAAAGGTAAGAAGCACTTTTCTGAATCAGCCCAAAAATCTATATAGTCCAGCATTCTTTTCCTACCTTTAGCTTATGAAAGTTCAAAATCTACACGGAATGAAACTTAGTGATGCCCGGAAAACTCAGGAGAAGTTAGTTTTGGTGTTTCATGCTATGTGAGAAACTCACATAGCAACTTTTATAGAAATCCCAGGGTACAGCAAAATCCTCATAGACTCCTAAGGGATCTTTGGAGCATAGTATGACATATCAATCAGATTGTGTCTCTGTGAATGCCTATAGTGTGAAAAATAGCAGTGCAACCTATTCACATTCTCCATTTGGGAAAAGAGAATGTAAAGGATAGGAATCTGTTGGACACTCATAAAGTATGACACTTAGGATGCATCTACACCAGGGGTCCTCAAACTAAGGCCCGGGGGCCAGATACGGCCCTCCAAGGTCATTTACCCGGGCCTCACTCAGGGTCAGCCTAAGTCTGAAATGACTTGAAAGCACACATAACAAAAACAATCCTATCTCATCAGCCAAAAGCAGGCCCACACTTCCCATTGAAATACTAATAAGCTTATATTTTTTAAAAATTGTTCTTCATTTTAATTATTGTATTGTTTTAAAGTGTTTTTGCACTACAAATAAGATATGTGTAGTGTGCATAGGAATGCGTTCATTTTTTTTCAAATTATAATCTAGCCTTCCAACGGTTTGAAGCACTGTGACCTGGCCCTCTGTTTAAAAAGTTTGCGGACCCCTGATCTACACTGTAGAATTAATGCATCTTGATGCCATTTAAAATGCCACTGCTTAATTTTTTGAAATCCTGGGATTTGTAGTTTTACAAGGCATAGCACCAGCATTCCTTTGTAAAGACTAAGGTCTTATAAACCTTAATGATTCCATAGCATCAAATCAAGACAGTTAAAGTGATATTTAACTGCATTCTATTGTATAGATGCATCCTAGTCTCTCACCTGCTCCCAGCAAATAACCCTAAGCCCTTAAACTCCTGCTAGTATTCCTTTCTTTTCTCAAATATAATCCAAGCTGTTTTCCATGGCACACAACAACAACAATGGCACCTGCTTCACTTGTTCAGGGGTAAATTGCACTTGTGGAGCTATTCCGCAAATCTTTCTTCTAAATAATACCATACAGAATTTCAATTTCCCTAATCTGTATTAGTGAGAATGCCACTGCTTGCTTTTTACCGGACATTATTCAGAAAACATTTTCTCTGAAGCCGATCCATATAATGCCTGGCACAGTTCTAGGCAATAAACTCCTTACTAGCCTTTTTCTTCATGCATTTGAGAACATGGTTTTCAGAGAAAGTCAGCATTCCCGGCCAGAAGCAAACTGACTAACATGGATTGAACTTGTTATTTCTTTCCATATCCCTTTGGCTAGAATAACTTTTGTGCTGCTTGTCTATTAACCTCAAGAAAAACTTGATTTTGACAAAGAAGAAAATAAAGAACAATTGCTTTTTGATGAATTCCCGTTGTTTTTGGGTTGTTGTAGATTTTTCGAGTTATAGGGCCATGTTCTAGAAGCATATTTTTTCCTTTTCCCCTCTTACTTCTTCCTCGGGGAGGTGGTAAATTGCTTATTCGGCATTGGCAATGATGTTTTCTACTGGGATCCTGGTGGTGGTCACAGCAACATTTCTTCCTTTTGCTAGTATGAATACCTGGTCTTCAGAGAGTTGTSTGTCTGTCAGGTTGATGATGGTCTGTGATGTATCCAGTTCTGGTTTCAGCTGTTGCTTTTGGCATTTGTGGAATATTTGTTTTTGTCRGTTGGTGTGGASAGCCATGTTTTTCTCCATCTTTCTGTGGGTGGAATTGTCTATTTTGTCCCAGTCCTTGGAATTCATCTTCTGGCTGATGTTGATATGGAGGTGCAGCAGTTCCTTGTCTGTGTTTACGAGTTCTTTGCAGATGGTGTGAATTCTCCCTCGTAAGAGGTTATGTTCCAGGCGGTTATAGARCTGGTGAGCCTGTGYTGTTTTGAAAGTACTTTTTGGAATCTGATTTGTTTGTTTGTTTTTTGCTCTGGAAACATTTATCAATAATAATAATAATAATAATAATAATAATAATCTATATAAATAAAAATGTAATGTTCATTTGTGGTATTCACAGAACTCAAAAACCACTGGACGAATTGACACCAAATTTGGACACAAGACACCTAACAACCCAATGTAGGTCCTTCACTCAAAAAAAATTGATTTTGTCATTTGGGAGTTGTAGTTGCTGGGATTTATAGTTCGCCTACAATCAAAGAGCATTCTGAACCCTGCCAACGATAGAATTGGGCCAAACCTCCCAGACAGAACCCCCATGTGGACCACAGCAACGCATGGCAGGGGACAGCTAGTAATAATATAAAAATGTGGAATAGTATTTGTGTCTCTGCAGTGAAGAAGGAAAGTCAGGGAGCACAATAGATGTGCTTTCCTGGTCCTTAGTTTTTTTTTCCAATTTCCATGTGTCTTGGAACAGATTCTCCCTTTAGAGATGTTTAATGTATTGTCAAAGGCTTTATTGGCTGAAATCACTGGGTTGTTGTAGGTTTTTCGGGCTAAATCGCCATGTTCTAGAAGCATTCTCTCTTTGTTGTTGTTTGGTGAAGACACTCTGCCATTCATTGAGGGTATGTTGGTTTTTTCCTTGGGGAAGCTCTGACATTATTTTAATTATTTTCTTCATGGGTAGCCAGGTGTAAAGATTACTAAAGGCTGAGCAGTGCATTTGTGCTCTGAATCCACAGAGAATGAAAATGCTGACATTACAAGATGCCTGATCTGAATGCTTCCCCCCTCCTCTCGTTCTTTCTCTCTCCACCCTCTCCCTCCCTTAATTAAACCAGCTAATTACCTTGGCCACTGGTGGGGCATTCAGCACTGCATCCTCCATGTAAACCTAATGTCTTTCAGCATTAGTTTAATAACCTGATCCTTGCCCCCTTATTTCTGCCTGGGAGTAAAGAGAAATCCCATGATTGTCATTTGGTTTTCATTTTGATTTCTTCATTTGGAAGTTACCTTTGACTGACATCCATATTATGCATCCATATTATGCTAATATGGAACTGCAATAATGAATACAGTTGTGATAAAAACAAAAAATCTTATTCTGCAGGGCTTTATATAGGCAGGTCCCTTTTATTTGTCCAAAAGTATCCTTAAACTTTCTCCCCAACTTATCTACTCATCATCAATAATTTCTAGCACGTTTCTTTCTAGTTCTGCTTAGCCTTGGATTGGGATTTAAACTACATTGGGAGAAAAATGCCTGCTGTGATAAAGAGGGAAGATTGTGTGTGTGTTTGTGTGTATATGTGTGTGTATATATCTATAACATTGCATATCAAACACATTATATCCATGTCTTGGACATGAGTTGTCAAACATTGTCAAATGTTGACTGTACTGCTCTTGCAGACTCTTTGAATCTGAAGCGTTGGCATTTAATCTCAAAATTCATCAAAAACATTCAACAAATAATTCCATGGCCAATATTCTCAGTGAAGGGGTGGAGTGGAAAGGTAAAATCCAGCTTTAATTGAACTTCTCTTTATTTTTGTTATCTTAATTAAAAAGAATTAATAAATACATTCATCACATGCCACTTCTCATACAAAGGCCTTTTCTCATTTGTGCTTCTGCTTCAAATGGTCAGCAGAATAATTCAATAAATTGATATTTCTACCTATCTGTCCTATTTTTCTCTTATCCTGAACAGTGAACCACTAAGCCAAAGGTAAAATGTCCAATTTTCTATCCTGGAAACAAAATAAAAGCTTACAGTTTTCATTGTGTGCCAGCAAAAATAATGTAACTAATTAGTTTCTCTTGAATTCTTAAGTCTTGAGTAATATATACAGCCTTCTTGTGGTTAACATCTTTTGTCATTCATAACATATGTAAACAAGAATCCCGATTCAGGATATCAACCCTGAATTTTTTTTACAACTTCTAAAATTATCTTAAATTTCCTTAATTTGCAGTGCAGGTGGTACAGTTAGATTAAGTATGTCAAACTTCTCATTGAGTATGGACAAACATATAACCCCCTCTTAGTGATGGCTTTCAGGATTGGAGCTGAAACAGGACCACTAAAAACTAGAAGGAGGAAATATTAACATGTTCAAAGGATCAAGATGCTGCAGAATTAGTAGTGTCAACAAACGCAACAATAATAAGCCATTTAAACATTAGGTTGCAAATGTACATATAAACATCCCATTGATGGCAGTATATTCCCAGCAGCCACATAACATTTACTGAAAACTTTAGGAATGGAAAATATTGAAAAATATATATTTTTAAATGGTGGGAAAACATTTCTCTTTGATGTCAGGAAATGATGATGAGAAATGGACTACTGTGAATCTTTTCAGTTCAAAACTTATTCTGAGCAGAATTCATTTGTGGATTTTCTGCACTGAAAATAGCATTTCTATAGCAATGCTATTTTCTGATGTGTGTGTGTTTAAAAAACTGAACTTTGTGTTGAATAAGCTCTCAAATACATTATTTTCTCAACATGAAATCTATTTAAAATTCTACATGCAAATCTTTGGCAAAAATTTGTCTCAAGCTGAAAATTGTGCAGTTTTCAAGACCATCTTGCAGCTCAAAGAAAATTGCTTCTTGCATCCTTTGAGAATAGAATTAGATCCCTTGTTTGGATTGGGAATATGGATCAGCATTATTCCTATAAAGATTATAGTAGTAGGAAAACATGGCTGGCTAGCCATTTCCAAGGATAGGAACATATTCCTAATCTTCTCCAACATTTTGCTGCACATCCCACTTGTAATTTGCATGGACAACATTGTTATACATAAATTACAGAGAGACATAACGATACTATCTCTTGAATTTTAACCCTGTTACAACACTTGATCAACATAAAGGAACCCTCGTGGAATTGAGAGTAACATGAAGGGCAAGTGCTCTTGATATGAACGAGAATCTTATTTGCTAAGATTAAAATTCCAGCTCTGATTTGGAGCTCAAATTTCAGGCCATTCTATTTCACCCTTCACAGCCATTTATTTGATTGTAAAGTGTGCATAAAATGCTCTGATTCTGATTGACAATGACTTATGTAAGCAACCAATCTGCTGAAGAGTAAGAGAGAGTCTTTGGTGTCTAATTGGAAAGTTATTAAAATTCTAAAGGAAGAACATGAATGTCCAGATGTGATGACAGGTAGGGGTGTTGAGCAAGGGCCTTGCAAGTAGTTCAATTCCTTGCAAGTAGTTCAGGTCAACTCCAGAACCTTTTTTGAATTTTGCCTCTTCTGTTTTCTGTTGTTCAAGAGTAACTGATAAAATTACTGTTCTGGTACAGCTGTACCAGGAGCTCCAACTTTATTTGCTTTGCATTGAATGTTTGGTTGCAGTCCTGTGTTTCGGGGACTCTGCAGATAGGTGGCTTCTTTTGGTTGCAGTCATAAGGCAAGTCACCTGTCCATCATCGTTAAGTTTGGTCCCGCCCCTTGCTCAGGGCAATTGGGAAGGGAAGGGAACCATTTTTTAGTTAGTCTTGGCAAGGTTATCTTATGTATAGGATGTGTGTAACTTCCCCTGTACAAAAGCTTCAACCTTTAAGATTTTCCAGGGAAGCCTCCCCAAAGCTTTAAAGAATTCCGGGGGAGAAGAGTTTCAAGATTCTCCTCTAAAAATTTCCAGGAAAACAGCCCTAAAGACCAAAGAACTCCAGCTGGAGATAATCTAAGCCCTTTCTGGTAGATCCACTCGGCATTCGAGACGCAGTTCGACCTGGTAGTGGAGTCCACGTCAGTAAGGGTTAGATTACAGTCAGCCTACTGATGTACTGTCATTAAAAACCTTAATAAAAATACTTTAAAAAAAAAACCAGTCAGCCTGGGAGAAGTTAAAAAGGGGATTTTCCTTTAAAGAACTTATTGAAGACAGTTGCCTGTCCTTCGTGGGCAAGGTTAGGAATTCACCAGTTGCCTAAAAGCTTGGAATCATTTGCCTAATTTTACTGAAGATTAGAGAGGTTTCTGTTCAATTGTTCATTAATATAGGACTTTGTTGTACTTCACAAGCCATCTAAAGACTATTTGTGGTGCAACCCTCTGAGAACTTCTCTTTGGGTCCCCTGGCTTCCCGCTGGGCAAAGGTTGCACATCGTATTCTAAAGACAATTATTTACAGGCCCAGCGCAAGACAGAACAATTACTTTTCATTCTTTTGTTTAAAAAAAACTAAGCCAGGTTTTGAAAACAACCTATTTTATTTCCACCAGTTGACAAGACAAAACGGCAAACGAAGTAATATTATTGGTCATTAAGTTTTCACTATGCAAGTTAGTTATACTTTCATTATTGGGAGCAGGAACTGCTGCACATAAGATGTTATTGCGTGCAGTTACCGATGTCCAAGTTGAGATTCTGCCAACTTCTTACTGTGCTTATATACAATTATATTGCTGTTTTTATGATTCTGTATTATTTAATTAGCTACCCCATATGGAAACATCAAATACATCAATCCCATATGGAAACATCAAGCAAAATGCATATCTGTTTCCATATTTTTTTTACATAGGAACAACAGATGTGTTTATTCCTGAAACGTTAGCTTTATTGTTTTCCAACATTATCATTTCAAAAGTAACACTCAGTAATTTCCCAAAGATAGATGTTCCTTCCTCCCCCCCCCTTATATCCTCTGGGGAAAAAAAACTTGTAAATTAGGAATATTTTAAAATAATTTGCTATGTAGAGGGTACTAAGCTGCAGGAGCACATCTCCCTGTCTTCATATTTGCTTATGCGAGATGTAGAAAAAAAATCTGTATTCATCCAATGATCTTTATTAGTCAGGTCATTAATACATTTAGTTCAGTCCTGTTCATACCAACTGTCTGCTACTCTATAGAGTTTCAAGCTAGAGTTTTTCCATCTGTTCATGAAGCCATCAGAGGCTTAAGCTCGTGTTGAGCTGCAGCCATTTCAAGGGTGACCTAACAGGTTGTAAACAGGCACTTGTCCCAGGTAATAGATAGATTTCTGTGGCATCAAATAATTAACCAGAGATATGGAGCTTGGGAGACAGATACTGCTTCCTAAAGCCTCATATCATAGCTGTCTGTAGAATCTGGTTCTAGGATCCTAGGTCCTAGTGCTGATGTGCACCTTTCCATGGACATGGTAGAGTTTTGCATGGTAAGAAAAGACACCAAATTCATGAATACCCATCCATAAATCCTGATAGGGTTGTGGAGTGCAGGTTAAGAATCCATGTTGCAGACATTTGACCTCATGGTGAATCCATGGGCTCTGGGTGAGGGGGGGGGGCATGGAAAATCCATAACTCTATGCCCCATAATAATAATAATAATAATAATAATAATAATAATAATACTTTATTTATACCCCGCTACCATCTCCCCAGGGGACTCGGTGAGGCTTACATGAGGCCGAGCCCAAAATACAACAATACAAGCAATAACAATAACAATACAAGCAATTTAAAAACAACAAAACAATAAAACAATAACATAAGCATTATCAATAGGACAACACACCTTAAAATCTATGGGTAGGCCAAATGTAATTAAAATTTAAAAGATTAAAAAATAATGCTGGACATGGGCGAAAATGATGGGGCGGTTTGTGGGAACATACGAGCAGACCTAAAACAATATAAAGTGCTTTGGAGGACGAAGTGCTATGGGATCATTATTCTGGGAAGACACACTGGAACAACCACGTCTTCAAGCTCTTCTTAAAGACTGCCAAAGTTGGGGCATGCCTGATGTCCTTAGGGAGTGAGTTCCAGAGTCAAGGGGCCACCACCGAAAAGGCCCTCTCTCTCATCCCCACCAATCACGCCTGCGATGCAGGTGGGAGTGTGAGCAGGGCCTCTCCAGATGATCGAAGAGATAATGTGGGTTCATATACAGAGATGCGGTCACGAAGGTAGGCGGGTCCCAAACCATTCAGGGCTTTGTAGGTAAGAACCTGCACCTTGAATTGGGTTCAGAAAATGAATGGCAGCCAGTGGAGCTCCTTGAACAGGACAGTTGACCACTCCCTGTAAGGAGCCCCGGTTAACAACCTGGCTGCCGCCCGTTGGATCATCTGGAATTTCCGAGCCATTTTCAAGGGCAGCCCCACATAGAGTGCATTACAGTAATCCAGTCTAGAGGTGACTAAGGCATGGACCACCCTGGCCATTTCACATGACTTGATCCCATTTTGCTACCGTTGTGGCATACACCACTTTCTCTCCTCTTTCAGCACGGAGCCTGGCCGTGGAGAGAAAATGGTGTATGATGGGAAAATTGGCCCATGTGATGAGGTGGTTTGGGTGCTCCTACACTGTAAAATTAATCCAGTTTGACACCAGTGTGACTGTCATGGCTCAATGTTATGGAATCCTATGAGTTCTAGTTTGGTGAGGCACCAGTCATTTTTGGCAGAGAAGGCTAAATACTTACAACTCCCGTGATTCCATAGCTTTGAACAATGGCAATTAAAGTGGTATCAAACTGCATTAATTCTACAATATATACAGATCCTTAGATGCCCATATCCAGATGTAATGGGAATTCATTTTAATGTACTAGTTAAATTGACTACTTAATTAATGAAATTTAGATGTTATGCAATTGGTTGCATGGCAACATAATCTGGAAGAATATCTCTAGTGAGATCCTTTTCTTCATTAAGCAGCAGTGTTTAAAAAGGATATGTTAAGAGGACAAGTGAGTCCAAATTAAAACTGGGTGGGCACTTTGTTTATTTTCATTTATTAAAATAGTGTATTGTGTAATATGCATATATGCACATTTCCAGAACTCTGCATGAACTCTGAGAAAGTTTCTGCAAAATTGTTGTTTACATAGGCATGACCTATAGTCATAAAGCCTGAGAGAGGTAGTTGAAAAATACACCAGGCAAAACATAGAATGAACAACCCTAGAATACGAATGTCATTGGTGTCTGCTTTGAACACCACAATTATTCAGCTGTGAAGGATGCTTCCATCTACTGTCAGAGTGTGGTGCTGGGATGAAAGGTAGAAAAGCTGGCTTGCAACTTTAATACTTATAGCTGCCTGGCTGCATTGTTTCAGACAAAGGAGAGAAAATGAAAGAAAGAGGAAAACACCCCAAATTTTGCATTGCGAGACTAGAAATGGTAGAAATGTGGGGTTTTTTTTTCCAAGTCAATGGTAGCATGTATGGAGAGGAAATCTGGAGGAAAGCCTGAAACATAAAATAGGAATAAACCTAGCCAGCTACCTATGACTGTGTCTCTATTTTTCTGAAGGGGCGAGGAAAAAACAACATGAGTTGCTTGTGAGGCAAATTGTAGTCTTCCAAGGATTTAGGGAAATAGACATTCCTTCTATGAGCATTTTGAATATGCTTTTATGCCACAACGTTCAGATCGTTATATTGTACAGTTTGGGTGAAGCTATTAAGAGTCTCCCTTTAGGAATCTGTTAGGGCAGAAACAACTCAAATGACTTCATCACACACAATCAAATTAGCGTTTCTACACATTTAAGAATGGAAACCGATTGTGCCCTTCACACAATTGAAGAGGTATGTTGCTGTTTCTAAAGTGTTGGTTTTTCCAACCACTCCTGAGTCTATTGGCAAGTGACTTATTTTTCAATTCCCTTCGTAGAGATAGATGGGCCAAATGGCCAATATCCTAGTGTGGTGTTAATCACTGTTGACCACTTTTATTGCCCGCTTGTAAATAAAATGATGCTGTGTGGGAGGAGCCAAAATGCCCATTTTCCCAGATCGCCAGTGCTTGGGGGAAAGGATTTATTTAAAATTACTTCCTATGATAACCAGTGCAAAGGCTCTGGGAAAGATGAGGGTTAATTTAAAACGTTTTCCTATGATCTGGGTTGATTGTATTTTTTAAAAAAACAGTAAATAATTGAAATCCCAGAGGGCCAATAAGAAGAAATCTCAGTGCAAAAGACTCCAGAGATGTTCACCTAAGAAAGGTGCTTCTGTTTCAGTCAACCCCAGTACCACCTTAAGAAATGTACTTCTGTTTCAGTGGAAGAGGCTTGAATGCAAATAACCCTGTCACCTTAAGAAAGGTACTTTTGTGTCAGTTGAAGGGATTTGAAGGCACGCCTGCCTTAAAGGATACATGTTTTTAAAGGTGTGCTGGTATCCTTGAAATGGTAGAAGTCATTGTCTACCCAAGTGATGGTTGAGTTAGAAGCTGGAGGATGTGATCTTAGTGTGATGGAAGTGAGTAAATTCTTCATCTTCTTGAAAGCCAGAATCCCATGAAACACCACCCTTTTCCCCACTTTCCTTCATTTTCTCCAGCTCAATCTGATGAAGTCTAAAGTCTTGTGGCATCTTAAAGCCCTTTAGTACCTGTGATTTGCTGCTTTCCTTAGTCCATAACATTGTCCATTTTCATAACTAACTAAGACACTTGTAAATGTATACCTCAGTTAACAAAGCCTCTGACAAAGAAGTTGTATTTATATTGTCAAAGGCTTTCATGGCTGAAATCACTGGCTTGTAGGTTTTTCGGGCTATATGGCCATGTTCTAGAAGCATTCTCTCCTAACGTTTCGTCTGCATCTATGGCAAGCATCCTCAGAGGTTGTGGGGTTGCTTGCCATAGATGCAGGTGAAACATCAGGAGAGAATGCTTCAAGAGCATAGCCATATAGCCCAAAAAACCTACAACAACCCAGTTGCTTTTACAGTTTCTATACTCTCCCAGTCCCTTCCATTTTCTATCCTGTCCAGTTGGATGTTGTTTTAAATAGCACTGGCATTTGAGGGATGTGGAAGCATGGGGCTTCATAACACCAACCCACTATTCAACTAAAATTGTGTTACTGTGGATAATGGATATATATTGGATGGAGCACTTTTGATATCACACCTCTTTTCAATTATGCAATTGCACCAATTCACCATTCTACAGTCCTGTGATCACATTTCCACACATCCCCATAAGCCTGCCTTTCTGCATTGCTATGATTCCTTAATTTTTTAAACACAATTGTGCAATTTCAGCATTAAAAACAAAAATAACAAAGTTACAAAGCTTAAGCCTATAGACCAAAATGGAAATTTTAAGAAAAGTAGATGCTGCTTTTTTTTTTAAAATATATCTCTGTGTGGGATTTATAAGAAGTCTTCAAGTAATATCTAGCAGGCACAACATATTTTGTCTTTATTTCTTTGCAAGGCACACCTGAGCTGGTTCTTCTGTTTCAGGTGTTCATATTACTACTGCTGATTAAACTGAAACTTACTGAGCTGTTTTTAGGAATGTGAACCTATTCTTGCCATTTGATTTTCCTCTCTGGTACCTAATGTTTTGTTGAACGAGTATTGTTCTGAGTTACTTCTTTAAGTGAGAAATACTTGTATTAAAAGCCACCAGTAGTGTTTGTTCCAGGATTTTTGAGCTTTTTGATATTCTAACTCTGTGTTAGAATATATGAGGGGTATTTTTTTAACTAAGGTCCGTTTGAACATAAGTACACAACAAAAGTTTATTTCAAAAAAGTAAATTTATTTTC
>NW_026844366.1:174670349-174752899 GCF_025583915.1 Anolis sagrei ordinatus | reverse complement strand
TGATCCCAAAACAGATTCACTGGCTCCTTGCAACAAGAGACTCCAGCTGTCATTGAAATCCACAGTTTGCATATTTTGCTGCTGCTGCTGTTGTTGTTAGTAGTAGTAGTATCATTATACTATTACCCTTTGAGGAGTTTGAAACCTACTTTGTAATGTTCTGTTCTATCTCTCTCCTTCTCTCTCTTCCATTTTCACTCTCACACACAGACCAAATGAACTATAATTCCATTGATGAAGAGGTCTTTTTATCCTTTCTTTTGAAGTGCTTTGGGCACCTAAACCTGATTTATCACTTTTCCTGTTATGACAGAGTGATAATAAAATAGCTTTTATTTTTGTTAATTCCCTGGAACGCAGAGATGATATAAGAAATTAAACAAAAGTGGAATGTTGGAATAGGTTGATGGGCAGAAAAAAGAAACCACATGGGTTGGATGCAGAGTTGTGGGGTAGATAGAATGATGAGTCCAAAGTCAGAAGTTGAAATAAACAAAGATTGATTGACTGAAGACCTCATCCCTCCTTCCAGTTCTATAGCATAAAACTGATATTATTCATTTATTATTTATAGTATTTCTATGTTTCCTCTAAGCCCACAATGTAGAATCCAGTTATATATTAGTTAATAGAACAGGTGTTTTGAATATAATGAGTAAGAAAGTAGAATAAAGTAGAACAGGGCATAGGGTTACAGCCTGTGTTGGATGGAGTTACACTCCCCCTGAAGACGCAGGTTCACAGCTTGGGTGTGATCCTGGACTCATCGCTGAGCCTGGAAGCCCAGGTTTCGTCGGTGACCAGGGGAGCATTTACACAGTTAAAGCTTGTGCGCCAGCTGCGCCCGTACCTTGGGAAGTCTGACTTGGCCACGGTAGTCCACACTCTGGTTACATCCCGTATAGACTATTGCAATGCACTCTATGTGGGGTTGCCTTTGAAGACTGTCCGGAAGCATCAAATGGTCCAACAGTTGGCAGCTAAGTTGCTAACAGGAGCGGTGCTCAGAGGACACACAACTCCTCTGCTGTGCCAGCTCCACTGGCTGCCAATCTGCTACCAGGCACAATTCAAAGTGCGGGCTTTGGCCTATAAAGCTCTAAATGGTTCCAGCTCAACTTACCTATCCGAACGTATCTCCCCTTAAGAACCATCTAGGACTTAAGATCATCTGGGGAGGCCCTGCTCTCAGTCCCGCCTTTGTCACAAGTGTGTCTGGCGGGGACAAGAGACAGGGCCTTCTCAGCAGTGGCCCCTTGGCTATGGAAGGGTGTTCCATAGCCAAGGGGCCACCTCTGAGAAGGCCCTGTCTCTTGTCCCCGCCAGACACACTTGTGACAAAGGCGGGACTGAGAGCAGGGCCTCCCCAGGCGATCTTAAGGTATATCAGATCAGGTACTCCCTCCCTTTTAACATTTTGAAAAAAAGTCAAGAAATGACTTTTTGAACTAGCGTTTGACATAGGAATATGGAACGACTATACGTTGGAACCCGGCAATGTTTTTAACAACAAGGAGACACTAATGACTTATGTTTTTATAGATGTTGTTATGGTTTTTATTATATGTTAATGTTTTAAATTGTATTTATGGTATTGTAGGCATTTAATTTTGCCCTGTAAATCGCATTGAGTCGCCTGTGGGCTGAGAAAGGCGGCATACAAATACAATAAATAAATAAATAAATAAATAAATAAATAAATAAATAAATATTAAGACATATTGAGCATTCTCTAAAATCTGAAATTGTCCACATGGGTGGCTGAAAGATTGAATGATATATTTGTTTTCATATGGTTCAGTGTACAGAAGCTTAGTTTCATATACAAATGATTTAAAATATTGTGTATAAAAATGACCTTTGGGCTATGTGAAAGAAATTAATTTTATATTTTGATCCCCTCTCCATGATATTTCATTATGTACACATATGCAAATACAGGTATTTCAAAATTCCAAAAGTAAATTCCCAAATATAAAGACTTAATCTGTCTAAGTTCTTTCTCTCTCTCGGCCACATGCACTCTTTTATATGTTGCTGTTTTTTTTAAAAAAGTTCTATGAATGGTGAGACCATGTCACATCAAAGTCTCCTGTCAAAGCCCAGCATATTGGGCAGGACAGTGTCCTCCTGCCCTCTTGTGCTCAAGGAACAGCAATGCTGTTACAGAAGAGATTCCAAAAATACAGAAAAGGCAAAAAAAAAAAGAGAAAAAAGAAAGAAAAAAAAGAGAGAAAAGAGAAAAATACATAAAAATAAAAAATAGAAAAAAATGTAAAAAGGAATTGATTGCCTCTAAGACTTAGGTACCACACACGAATCAATCACTACAGAACCTCTCTCTGAACATAGTATTCGGTAAGCGACGTGGCATTCCCTTCTCACCTTATGTCATTTCGTCGCACATACCCCACCACGTCACAATCTCCACTCATCTTCCGTCCTCCCTCTGCTCCCTCTCAACTACCCCTCTCTTCCCCCGCTTTCCCTTCCTTCCCCCCTCCTATTTGATTCTCGTCCTTCATGTGTCCCGCCACTCCCCTCTCCCCCCCCCCTTGTCAACGCCCCTTCCTCCCCCTCTTGTGCTCAAGCAACAGCAATGCTGTTACAGAAGAGATTCCAAAAATACAGAAAAGCTCAGCACGCATATATTTTATCCATCCTGTGAGTGTTACAGAAAATATATTGATCTGTTTATATATGGCATCTGTCGCTGCATCATAGATTTGTAGTATGATGATGATGTCCTTTGGGGATTGGTGCCTCCCTGGTCTTCTTAGAAGCCTTCAACTCTTTCAACAGTAAGTCCCTAAGAAACCTTTCCAGCTAGGGATAGATTTTCCCTCCAGCTTGCAACCTTATAAAGTGAACACTGTGGAATTGCTTAACACAGAATTTGTTATTGTTGCTTCATTTTCTGCAACAGAAGGTGGCAGTTAAAAGAGCAATCTCTTAATATTGGTACAGCTGAAAGTTCATATGGGAACATATTCAACAAAACATGGGTGGAAAGCATGTGCTTCCCCCAGATGTTGTTAGATTACAGTTTCCAGCATTCCTCATCACTGGTGAATTTTGCTACATCTGAAGGTACAGAGGGCATCCATTCCTTCAATATATTACACAAACCAGAGCTTGGAAAAGCTGTTTGGGGGTATTTATTATTTTGTATCAAAAGCATTGCATAAATTAGTATAAAACTGATTAAATAGAAGGAGCACGAGTGGCTAAATATATTTTGATCAAAAATGGCATTGTCTATATCAGTGGTTCTCAACCTGGAGGTTGGGACCCCTGAAGGGGTCGCGAGGGGGTGTCAGAGGGGTCGCCAAAGACCATCACAGACAGTATTTTCTGTTGGTCATGGGAGTTCTGTGGGAAGTTTGGCCTAATTCTATCGTTGGTGGGCTTCAGAATGCTCTTTGGTAGTAGGTGAACTATAAATCCCAGCAACTACAACTCCCCAATGCCAAGGTCTATTCAAACTTCACCAGTGTTACATTTCGGCATATCATGGAATAATTTTAATGTTTTGTAAAAAGCATAACATGGGCAGTGAAGGAGAGGGGCCTCCACTAGGGCTGGGCAACCACGGAAAAATTTGTTTCTAAACTCGATTTGTTTTTAGGGTTTTTTGCGTTTCGATTTTTAAAAGAATTCCGAAATTTTCCTTTAAAAAGTTCGAAATTTACGAAATTTCGGAAATTACGAAACAATTACAAAACCATTACGAAGCAATTACGAAACAATTACGAATCGATTCGTTAATGGCGGGCGCGATCGCGCAATACGCTAAAAAAAACCTCTCCCTCTGTTGTTGACTGTTGGTGTGATAATTATATTTTTTTTCACTGATAAAACAAACAGCAACCCTAAAACTTGCACCAGACATGCGGAAATAATAACGAAACGATTTCGAAACGATTTCAAAACAATTACGAAACAATTACGAAACTAATTGGAAAAATTCGTTTCGTTTTTTAGTTGCTCCTGAATGGTTCAATATCGCTTCGTTATCAAAAAAAATAACAAATTAATAACGAATTATGAAATTAACGAACGAAACTGCCCAGCCCTAATTATTATTTATTATTATTTATTTATTTACAGTTTTTATACCCCGGTCTTCTCAACCTCCGAGGAGGGACTCAGGCCGGCTTACAACATAAAAGTCAATACAATAAGAAAAACATTATAAATCATCAATATAAAATACATAAAAATACAATTATACAATTCATACATTAGGCATTAGGAACGTTGAGAACCACTGGTTTATAGCCTCAAACAATTCTTCCTCTGTACATGAAGCAGGACATTGCGGATAAGCATACAGATGCAGAGTTGTCTGGTCTGCTCCACAGTCGCACGAGGTGAAGGATTCTTTTAGGTAGAGCCATTTTTCCAGGTTGTCTTTTGATCTGCCCACTCCACTTCTGAATCTGTTCAGGGACTTCCCAGTTGCTCATTCTTGGTTTGCACCTTCATGGTGATGGTCTCTGTCAGAGAAAACTGTGTGCCTTCCACTACCAGTATGTCTCCTCCCTGAAATCAGCAGGGAACAAAACTCGTCAATAGCTTCCAATCCAATGACAAATCCTAATCCAACTTGTTCAATGGGTTCATTCATTTGTCTGCCACCGTCCTGGCAGCCTACTGGTGTCAAGGGGTGTGATTCTTCTCCTCCTTCCCCTCTCCTCACTGTTCTAAAAGTTGGTTGTTTTCTGTTTATTCTGTGTTTATACTCACCTCATTTTGTTTCTAAATGCTGGAAGTGCACAGTTCCACATAAAATAAAAATTAATAGAAAATTCAGGAATGGAAGTAGTAGGTGAATATGGGTTATGGGGGCATGCAAAAGTGCAATCTCAGAGCATGGAATGGCAAATTTTTGCAGTTGCTCTAATAAAGAGATATGCAATATCGAAAGTTGTCATCCCAGTACATATCTACAATCTATGATAGCACCACTGCCATGGAATAATGGCTTTATATGATATGATGGATGGCATCTTTGAAGTGACTGGACTGACCTTGAAGGAGCTGGGGATGGTGACGGCCGACAGGGAGCTCTGGCGTGGGCTGGTCCATGAGGTCACGAAGAGTCGGAGACGACTGAACGAATGAACAACAATGATACAGTCATAATGTTCTGGGCCCTTTCTTTCATATAATATCATGAAGAGTAAAAGCCTTCTATTTGCAGAACACATATATGTGATTGGACTTATAGCTCAGGGAGAATGATATCTCTAGGAATTTGCTAGGTCCTCCAAAACAAGTCTATGGTGTAATGAAATCAGAAGTGAGATAGTTCAATGGTTTGGGGTTGTTTCCACAGTTTCACTTTGCCACAGTCTTGCTGGGATATCTTGCATAGGCAATGTTTTGTAAGATTGTAGTACTGACTCCAATAGCTAAATGGTTTTCACCATGGCCCTGCCCATGGTGATCATTTTTAATGTTGTAATGTTTTGATTTTATATTGTTGTGTCGCTCAGATATATTGGTTTTGTATTTTTAGGTTATTTTTTTCTGATTTTCTATTGTGTTTTTGAGTTAGAATCATAGAATCATAGAATCAAAGAGTTGGAAGAGACCTCATGGGCCATCCAGTCCAACCCCCTGCCAAGAGCAGGAATATTGCATTCAAATCATCCCTGACAGATGGCCATCCAGCCTCTGTTTAAAAGCTTCCAAAGAAGGAGCCTCCACCACACTCCGGGGCAGAGAGTTCCACTGCTGAACGGCTCTCACAGTCAGGAAGTTCTTCCTCATGATCAGATGGAATCTCCTCTCTTGTAGTTTGAAACCATTGTTCCACGTCCTAGTCTCCAAGGAAGCAGAAAACAAGCTTGCTCCCTCCTCCCTGTGGCTTCCTCTCACATATTTATACATGGCTATCATATCTCCTCTCAGCCTTCTCTTCTTCAGGCTAAACATGCCCAGCTCCTTAAGCCGCTCCTCATAGGGCTTGTTCTCCAGACCCTTGATCATTTTAGTCGCCCTCCTCTGGACACATTTCAGTTTGTCAATATCTCTCTTCAATTGTGGTGCTCAGAATTGGACACAATATTCCAGGTGTGGTCTAACCAAAGCGGAATAGAGGGGTAGCATTACTTCCCTGGACCTAGACACTATGCTCCGATTGATGCAGGCCAAAATCCCATTGGCTTTTTTTGCCACCACATCACATTGTTGGCTCATGTTTAACTTGTTGTCCACGAGGACTCCAAGATCTTTTTCACACGTACTGCTCTCGAGCCAGGCATCGTCCCCCATTCTGTATCTTTGCATTTCGTTTTCCTGCCAAAGTGGAGTATCTTGCATTTGTCACTGTTGAACTTCATTTTGTTAGTTTTGGCCATCTCTCTAATCTGTCAAGATCGTTTTGAATCCTGCTCCTGTCTTCTGGAGTATTGGCTATCCCTCCCAATTATATTATGTATATTGTATTGATGGGTGTGGCCTCATGTCCAGTCTTCTGTGTGCCCCGGGGGGGGGGGGGGGGATGGGGGCGGGGTATAAATAAAATTATTATTATTATTATTAAGAATAGAGAATGATTGTTGTAAGAACTGTCTTACTGGTTTATTATGACACAGAACATTGTACTGCCTTCTTGCCAATAACACCTTGCTCTGGTTTCAAAGATCTATGACCTGCTTCTGCTGTCAATCCCTTTTTTCCTTTTGTTTCACTGAAAATTGTGTGTGTGTTTAATGGTTCTATTTTGTAGGTAACAAACCAGCCATCCATTTATGTTTTTCTGCTGAGCGTTTTTCTATGACCTGGTAAAACTCAATGTTAAATGTAAGCAGTCAGTTACATGGATACCAATTACAGAGGAATTAGAAAGACAGGATGTCACATTAGAGTGGCAATGTTTGTTCCTGTTTTAATTTAATGAGAGCTAATATTCACTGGAATACTTCTGTATAAAACCTGCTGCTGAAACTCTCACCAGCTAATGAGGCTTTTCTAGCATGCTTTTCCTGAGAGATATATGGGAGAAGTACTCTTTTGACATTAAGTGGTATACACTAAATATTTTCAGGTTGGTGTTCATAAGTGCAGAAATTGGTTTCAGCAAGAGGCAAGTAGACTTACTAGGAATTCTACTTTATTATTTAGAGTGCCTCTTGGCTTCTAAAATCTGAGTGCATATACATAGGAAAATTACTGACAAAATGGATAATTAAAAAAGGAGAGAGGGACAAATGTAGAAAGGGTCGTGCATCAAATAGCTGGAGCATTTAAAATTTTATCATTATGAATACTACACTTCTTTTTTTTTTTTTTAAAAAAACCCAACTTATATTCAAAGTTAAATATTTATTTACTTAAATATTTATACCTTACCTGTATCAAAGATTTCAGAGTGTCTCACAAAAACCACTTGGAAGTATATAACAGCAAAATAAGAACTTTCAAAAATTTGAAATATTCTACATTAATGGAAAGGAAATAATTTGAGTTTTCTTTAAAACAAAACAGCCTGATGCATTTGTAAAACAAGAGGGCCTTGAGTGCTGAATTCTTAAAAGCCAGGTTTTTAATTCAACCATGTCTGTGGTGTTGACTTGCGACCCCATCAGACAGCCACCCATTGCTCTACTTTGTCGGGGGTTGTGGCAAATCTTGCACCCCAAGCCCTGCATCCTCCGGATCCTGGTTAGGACAATCACATGGAGGAAGTGTGATGAGTGTGTGGAGAGCACGGCTTCCCCCCATAGATTCTATGGTAACACGGGAGCTCTTCCATATTGCCTTGCACTGGTTCTGCACCCGCCCCCCTTCTCCCACAGAGTCATACTGGTGCCATGTGATGGTAGCCAGACAGTGACCATGGCATCAATTTTAGCCTCTTGTGATGAGGTGGTTAGAATTGACAACTTTCTCACTTCCCACAACAATCTCCCCTCTTTACAGCTATTTGATGGACAGGTACAACATGAATTTCATCTGGTTCCTTTTTTGTAAGGAATTTCATAATACGTATATTTTATAGGTTTGATGGAGACACAGTGATATCTTTTTTTTTTTTAAAAAAAAGCCAGTGGGAAAAAGGAAAAATAATATATTCACTCATCTCTAAGTAATTTTGCAAACTTGGTAGTTGATTAAATGTCCTTTGACCAGTATCTGGCCACTTGGAGTGCCTCTGGTGTTGCTGCAAGAAGGTCCTCCATTGTGCATGTGGCAGGGCTCAGGTTGCATTGCAGCAGGTGGTCTGTGGTTTGCTCTTCTCCACACTCACATGTTGTGGATTCCACTTTGTAGCCCCATTTCTTAAGATTGGCTCTGCATCTCGTGGTGCCAGAGCGCAGTCTGTTCAGCGCCTTCCAAGTCGCCCAGTCTTCTGTGTGCCCAGGGGGGAGTCTCTCATCTGGTATCACCCACGGATTGAGATGCTGGGTTTGAGCCTGCCACTTTTGGACTCTCGCTTGCTGAGGTGTTCCAGCGAGTGTCTCTGTAGATCTAAGAAAACTATTTCTTGATTTAAGTCGTTGACGTGCTGGCTGATACCCAAACAAGGGATGAGCTGGTGTGTTTTTTTTTAAATCTGTTTGTTTGTTTTGTTCTGTTAGAAATGTAATACAATGGTCTGGTTGCTGATGACATGATAAATAAATAAATCTCTAAGTAATCCATCTAGACTTTCATACATGCAATCTTAGTCATACTTGGGGACTTCTGTTATCCTATGATCATATTTCAGCACACCGCAATAACCTCACCTTGCTGCACTACTACGGTACCTTTTTATTATTGGTAGTAGTAGCAATTGCACAATTTCAATATTTCTTTTTTAAAAATGCAAAGAAATGTACAAAATTAAAGGAAATAGTGAACTTTAAAATAGCACGAAGGAGAAGTAAGAAGAGGAGACTCTTTCATCCTGACATCACTTAATTGCTAGCATCCTGACACAGAAGTGGAAGGGACCCATCACACCAATATAACTTACAGAAAATGGAGTTATTGATAACTCTTTGATAACTATTTCGAGAAACCAAAGAATCATGGGGTGGGATACTGGTAGTGGGATGGACCCAGCTGCCATGCTATTTTGCCAGCCTCGTATGATAAAATCTATAGTGAAATAGTAAGATTTACTCATCAATTTAGTGATAGCTCTTACACTTGTTGTGTGCCTTCAAGTCATTTGTGACTTGTGGCAGCCCTAAGAAGAATCTATCATGGAGTTTTACTAGCACGATTTGCTCACAGGATGTTTGTCTTACCTTCAACTGAGGCTGAGAGAGAATGTGTTTTCATGGCTGAGCAGGGAATCAAATCCTGGTTTTCAGAGTCCTAGTCCAATGCTCAAACCACTGCACCATGCTCTTATGATAAGGGTATGGTATGTGTATTCACATGATCATTTTTCTCTCAAATTCTGTGAACTGTGGGATTTTAACCATCAATAGAAAGATCAGTAATATCCCTATATAGCTACCACCCTAGAATACAATTATGGTGTTTATTGGCATCTCAAAATATCATCTGAGATCCATTGTAACTACATTGTCATTTCAGTGTGGCATATTTCACCTTAGAGATGGTACCTTAATGCCTCCCATGTTTCTGAAATACTTGATGACACCTGCAAAGCTTGTGCCCATGTGTGTTTGACAGTTCAACCATGTCGAGCACAATAACATTTCCCTCAAAGTAAGCATGCATAGGTGGATTGGTCCCTGAATGACCAAATGAGGTACAATCTTGTCACATGGCCACCAGCATCGCTCCACTTTGTCAGGGTGAGAGGGAAAACCGGCACCCCCCCTTTTTTTTGGTCGTGTCAGGAGCAACTTGAGAAACTGCAAGTCACTTCTGGTGTGAGAGAATTGGCCGTCTGCAAGGACATTGCCCAGGGGACCGGATGATTTGATGTTTTTATCATCCTTGTGGGAGGCTTCTCTCATGTCCCCGCATGAGGAGCTGGAGCTGATAGAGGGAGCTCATCCACCTCTCCCCGGATTCGAACCTGCGACCTGTCGGTCTTCAGTCCTGCCGGCACAGGGGTTTAACCCACTGCGCCACCGGGGGCTCCACCCCAAACCCTGCATCTCCCAGATCCAGGTGAGGATCACATGGGGGGAAGGGTGGATAACACGTGGAGTGTGTGGCTTCCCCCCCCCCCCCCATTGATTCTACAGCAACACAAGAAGCATCCTGTGTTTCTCTAGTGGTGGCATACACCCTCCTTCACCCACAGAGCCATGCCAGCATCGTCTGATGGGAGCCAGTCAGCTCTGTGGCTGACCTAGGCTAAAATCGGCATGTGCCACCAATTTTAGCCCCATGTGAAGAGGTCACAAGTCAGGTAAAGAAAGCATCTGGAATATGAAAGAGAGCATTTCCAATCTGATTTCCTTCCTTCTATTGCTCCTTAGGAATCTTTCCTGTAAAGCCATTGCTCAGGGGAGTATGCATGTCGCAATGGTCCCCACAGCTTAGCTGCTTTCACCCAGTCTTCTTTTCATTTCTGTATCCCTACCACCATTATGTATGCATTTATTGCAGTGGTGGAAGAGATGTGGGAAGTAAAAGGAGGGATGTTTACCTTCCAGCTCTGTTTGGTCTCATTACATGCAGGATCAGGTCTGTGCTGTTCCAGACTTCTGCACAGCAGCTTCAGCCAGGGCTCTCGGGAGAGCTGTCAGCTTTCTCATCTCTGCCAGTCTGGTTGACAATGCTGTACATGAAGTTATGAAGCATAGAGATAGGCTACGTTTTAAGGGGATTTTTCCACTCACACACATACACTCACAATGAGAAATGTTTTATAGAATGAAAAAAAAGTTCCTTTCTTTACTCATGTGTTTGTTGGATCCAAATGACACGGCATTTCCAAATTCAGACCCGTCTTGGTAATAAACTCCCAGCTGGCTATCTGTGTTCACCACATTTCCTTTATAGAGTCATCCATCTCATATTTTTCATATCAGTCAATCAATATCCCTTCCCTTACTTTCTCTAATATAGTTATTGATATCTTATTACAAGCACATTTGTAACCACAGCCCCAACGGATGGAACGAGTAGGAATCTATAACTGTGGTTGAGAAATTTCCCCCTTCTCCTCATCCAGAAATGTTCTCATCACAGTGAAATAGATTTTTTTCTTATGACTCTGCGGCTTAATACAGATCCTTACCCTAGTGCTATGCTCTGTTTCATTTAATAAGTCGTGGGTTTTAGTTCTCTCCTTGGCTGGTACATAAATACCACCTGGCAGCTTTCATTCTCCTTTGGGAAGTAAGCATTTGATCTTTGTTTCATAAACACAACACTTCCCATAACCCTCTCCCCCAGTTTTCTCTTTCCTCTCCTGACTCCTGCCATCTTATTTATGTTTAGAGGCTTTGGCTTTCTACATTTTTTTTCTTTTTCAGTTCTTGTTTCACATTCATGCTTTGTTGGTCTGCCTTCTGCCTGACTGAGAGGCCACTATAAAAGAAATGTTTGCTGTTTGAGGGTACAATTATTTTATTTATTTATTTATAATTCAAACTTATATGCCGCCACTCCCCTGGGGCTCGGAGCGGCTTACAAAAACAGGCTAAAATCTAACACAATTTAAAAACAATTTAAAACAATTTTAAAAACAATTTAAAAACAACAGTATCAGAGATCAAAGGCCTGTCGAAACAGATATGTCTTACATGTCCTGCGGAAAGCTGATAGGTCCCACAAGGCACGGACTTCAGGTGGCAGAGTATTCCACAGTGATGGTGCCACTGCTGTAAAGGCTCTGCGTCTGGTTGCTGTTAGACGCAAGGTCTTGACACTGGGAATTTCCAATAGATCTTGGTCCTCAGAACGGAGGGATCTCTGGGGTTGGTAGGGGGTGAGGCGGTCCCTCAGGTACATCGGCCCCAGACCATGCAAGGCCTTAAAGGTGAGTACCATCACTTTGAAAGTGATCCAGTGCTCAATTGGTAACCAATGCAGCTGCAGTAAGATTGGTGTTATGTGGCATCTCATCGGAATTCCCGCAAGAAGCCGAGCAGCTGCATTTTGTACCAACTTGAGCTTCCGGATCATCGACAGAGGAAGGCCAATGTAGAGGGTGTTACAGTAGTCCAGTCTTGAGATGACCGTAGCCTGGATCACCATAGCTAGGTCATCCCTGGACAAGTAGGGGGCCAGCCGTCTAGCCTGATGAAATTAGCAGTACCATTAGCAGTACCAGTCCTGAAAAAATGTGCCAATATTTCTGGATATGTGTCAGTGTGGTTAACGGATTTTTAAAAATGAGCACATTTGTGCAGTCTGCCTATTACTTGTGGTTATTCTCATAGCACTTTTTCTAATGCTCTCATCTTTGGCAATGAAAGAGAGGGCCTCCAAAAATCTCCTAGGGCTGCCTTCACAGTCTAAAGCAGTGGTTCTCAACCTGTAGGTCCCCAGGTTTTTTTTTTGGTCTATAACTCCCAGAAATCCCAGCCAGTTTACCAGCTGGGATTTCTAGAAGTTGAAGGCCAAACATCAGAGGTTTCAGAGGTTGAGAACCACTGGTCTAAAGGAATGACAGAAAAGTAAAAGTGATTGAGATAGAGAAATTAAAAATGGTCTCAGACATCAATATACTCATACGTCATGTGCATTTGCCTTCAAATCACCTGCTGACCTATGGTAACTCCATGAATTTCATAGGCTTTTCTTAAGCCAGGAATATTCAGAGGTGTTTGCCAACTCCTTCCTCTGAAATACACACTAAAGCACATGGTATTGTTTGCTGGTCTCCCATCCAAGACTTAACCAGGGCTGATCCTGCTTATAATCTGCAAGATCTGGTGCCTTTGGAAAAATTGTGTCAAACCTATGGGCATCTAGGTGTTTTGACTACAGCTTCCAGAATTCCTAGCCATTTGACAAGCTAGGGCTTCTGAGCAGGTCACAAGTTTGACACCTTGTTTTAGAGCAGAGGTCCTCAAACTTTTAAACAGAGGGCCAGGTCACAGTCCCTCAAACTGTTGGAGGGCCAGATTATAATTTGAAAAAAAAAACATGAATGAATTCCTATGCACACTGTACATAACTTATTTGTAGTGCAAAAAACCCCACTTAAAAACAATACAATAATTAAAAATGATTAAAATGAACAATTTTAACAATTTTTAACAATTTTATCAAATATAGTATTTCAATGGGAAGTGTGGGCCTGCTTTTGGACGATGAGATAGGATTGTTGTTGTTGTTGTTGTTGTTGTTGTGTGCTTTCAAATCATTTCAGACTTAGGTTGATGCTGAGCGAGGGCCAGGTAAATAACCTTGAAGGGCCATATCCGGCCCGCAGGCCTTAGTTGAGGACCCCTGTTTTAGAGTATTTAGGCTAAAGAGCAAGCATACAATTTGAGCTATCACAAAATTCACACCAGAAAGTGATAATGATGAGGATACCATAACAAAGTACATGAGCCTTCTAAATGATACTCTTTTGACAACTGATAGGGAGAGAACTGAGCATTCACAGGGGTACAGACTTTCAAAGCTTTGGTGACCCTGGTTCTGTGTGCCTTTTGTTGAATTCAATGGAAATGGCCCTAGCTCTTTGTGCCTTCTGTGGAACTCAACACATTATTATATTATTTATTTAAAACATTTATATTCTGCCCTTCTCACCCTGAAAGGGACTCAGGTTAGAGAACAGCATATACACGGCAAACATTCAATGCCAGGACACAAATTCACATACACATACATAAACATTAAAAAACATTTATCAAAATATTAAAATACACAATTTAAAACCATCCTAGTCATCATGTGTTGGGTTTAGGAGAGGCTTTACTCTGCTGAAAATTGAACAGAGTGAAACCTGACTTTTCGGACGGTGGTAAATGGACCATAAATTGGCAAACTGTTTATGAAATTGAAAGGACTGCCAAAGCATTTTTGTGATATGGCAATGTTGTGGTATTGCTCTTCAAAGTAATAGACTAGGGACAGGATTCGGGACATGTTCACATCTCAGTGTTTTTAACAGAGTTGATTGTATCATAATCACAATGCCGACTGGATTTACAATGTGAGTGATGTATATTTCTTTACATTTCTTGTCTTAGAAATACAAAAGCGACCTTTCCTCTTCTTTCTTCATGCCATGCTATGCCACCCTTCCAGTATATATTCCAATATATTCAACAGCTTAGCTGACTGAATATGGTTGTCACGTATGAACTACTTTAGTCCCCAACCTTTCCTACACTGGAGTACTTTATTTTTAACATGTGTTTTTGAGGTGCTTAAGCTTGGGAAGAAATGAAATGTCCATACTTTTGAAAAATTGGTTTTTGAATTCTGCTCAAGTGAATAAGGAATTAAGGGTCTTTGACTACCTCCTCAACTCTAGCATTAGACCACCTCTTTAGTACAAAAAAGAATATGTTCCATTACGTAGAGGGGACATTATTTTCCTCACTAAAGAAAAACTCAGACACACTTGTACTTTTAAGTTTTAACATTTCACACAAATGTACTGGCCATTACATCCCTCTGTGAATATTATTGTGTTGATCAACAATGACAGCTTATAAGGAAAAAATAAAAATTATAGGAGAGAGAGTTTGCAAAGCTATTTTTAGCTAAAAGGTTTCTACATTATCCTTTTGTTCTAGGGTTATTTTATGGAATGAGCATAATAATTCCAACAGTGATAGCAGAGGGAAAAATGAATGTCTGTCAAAAATAGCTTAAACTACCAATCTTTGGTAAATTCTGTAATACTGACAGGTAATTGTGTGGAAAAATGAATTTTATTATATGAGCTTAGATTGTCCGTGCTTTGTAATTCCATCCTCATGAATTTAGAGAACTTATTTTTTTATTCTTAAAAATTCATTTTTCTAGATCCTTTGTTATTCTTCATGTATACTTACAATCATATAGGCATTTCCTTGAATATAGCATCCATTTTCTGTATAGGAGCTCAGAATTTCATTTATTGCTTGAGGGGAAAGGAGATTCTATGCACTTTAGGCAAGCTTCTATAATTTCAGAATATTTAGAAATGCAGCTTTGTAATCCATGTTGTTTCATAGAATCAAAGAGTTGGAAGAGACCTCATGGGCCATCCAGTCCAACCCCAGTCCAAGAAGCAGGAATATTGCATTCAAAGCACCCCTGACAGATGGCCATCCAGCCTCTGTTTAAAAGCTTCCAAAGAAGGAGCCTCCACCACACTCCGTGGCAGAGAGTTCATTGTTTGCTTGATTAGGTTAATCTAAACACTATGCATTCTTGTTCACATGCAGCATGTAATTTAAGTATTGTGGTCCAAACTCAAACAACACCTAGCATCTGTACAGGGATAACTTCACCTGACATCTCACAGTGCAGATTTTTCTCTGAAACACACACACACACACACACAGATGCATACATATACAAGGGTTATCCAGAAAGTAAGGATACATGGGGAATTTTCTTGGGGGAAGCTGGTATGCTGCTATGTAGTGGGAAGCCAGTGGAAGCAAACATTGCCAGTCATCAGTAGCTCATCGACTGGCATTGTGGTGAAGGTTAGAGATGAGTGTCCCCATTTCGTTTGCCTCCAAGTGCTAAGTTTATGCTGTAATATGCTACCTAAACACTAAGGGCATGAATACTGTTGTAATTCATTGTGAAATCATTCAATTTATGGAGACGATGCAATGTCAAGATAGCATGTGACAAAATGGGTACAGAATATATTGTGAGACCATGAAGAAACTTTGCAGAACCATCCAAAACAAACGTTGTGGGGTGCTGATGACAAGAGTCTGTCTCCTTCATCACAACCGTTCATGCAACACAAGAGTTGTTGACTTCATTTGGTTGGGATGTTTTAAGCCACCCCTCTCACAGCCCCAATCTCACATGCAGTGGCTATCATCTGTTCACTAAATTGAAGGAACATCTTGGTGGAAAACATTTTTCTGATGACAATGAGGTGAAAATCTAAGTGACAAACTGGTTGAAAAGGCGGAGGGAAACTTCTATGACACATGCATTAAAAACTCATCCCATGGATGACAAAGTGTAGTGAACTGAATGGTGATTATGTGGAAAAATAATGTAATACCAACTGGTCCCTCCAGCAAAGGATCACCGCCTTGTCGGGGCGCTGGAGCTTGAGCACCTCAATGATGTCATGAGCGAAACCGTGAAGGGACACCCAAGACGGGACGGTTGTGGCAGAGAGGTCAGACCAAGCGTGATCCCTGGGGAAGGCAATGGCAAACCACTCTAGTATCCTTGCCAAGAAAACTAAATGGACCAGTACAACCAGAGATATGTCGATATGCCATTGGAAGATGGGACTCCCAGGTCGGAAGATGGCCAAAATGCTACTGGGGAGGAGCAGAGGTTAAGTTCAACTAGCCCCAGATGTGATGACGCAGCTAGCTCAAAGCCGAAAGGAAGGCTAGTGGCCGATGGTACTGGAGGTGAACGATGAATCCGATGCTCTAAAGATCAACACACCATAGGAACCTGGAATGTAAGATCTATGAGCCAGGGCAAATTGGATGTTGTTATTGGTGAGATGTCAAGACTAAAGATAGACATTCTGGGGGTCAGCGAACTGAAATGGACTGGAATGGGCCACTTCACATCAGATGACCACCTGATCTACTACTGCGGACAAGAGGAACATCGAAGAATGATCTCAAAATGAGTCTCAAAATGATTCTCAAAATGACAGAATGATCTCAATTTGAGTGCAAGGAAAGCCTTTCGACATTACAATGATCCAAATATATGCCCCAACCACAGCTGCCGAAGAAGTAGAAATGGAAAAGAGACATTATCTTCATTATAGGAGACTGGAATGCCAAGGTGGGAAGTCAACTGGGATCACAGGCATACAATTTTTTCATTACAGGAGACTGGAATGCCAAGGTGGGAAGTCAAATGACAACTGGGATCACAGGCAAGCATGGTCTGGGAGAACAAAATGAAGCGGGACGCAGGCTGATAGAATTTTGCCAGGAAAACTCGCTGTGTATAACGAATACTCTCTTCCAACAACCTAAAAGACGGCTTTATACATGGACCTCACCACATGGTCAACACCGAAATCAGATTGACTACATCCTTTGCAGCCAAAGGTGGCGGACATCCATCCAGTCGGTGAAAACAAGACCTGGGGCTGACTGTAGCTCAGATCACGAACTTCTTATTGCACAATTTAGAATAAAACTAAAGAGATCAGGGAAAATACACAGACCAGTTAGATATGATCTCACTAACATTCCTAGCGAATATACAGTGGAAGTGAAGAACAGATTTGAAGGACTAGATTTAGTAAACAGAATCCCAGAAGAACTATGGACAGAAGTCCGCGACATTGTTCAGGAGGCGGCAACAAAGTACGTTCCAAAGAAAAAGAAAACCAAGAAGGCAAAATGGTTGTCTGCTGAGACACTGGAAGTAGCCCAAGAAAGGAGGAAAGCAAAAGGAAACAGTGAAAAGGGGAGATATGCCCAGTTAAATGCGCAATTCCAGAGGTTAGCCAGAAGAGATAAGGAACTATTTTTAAATAAGCAATGCATGGAAGTGGAAGAAGACAACAGAATAGGAAGGACAAGAGACCTCTTCTAGAAAATTAGAAACATTGGAGGTAAGTTTCAGGCAAAAATTGGCATGATAAGAAACAAAGATAGCAGGGAGCTAACAGAAGCTGAAGAGTTCAAGAAAAGGTGGTGAGACTATACAGAAGATCTGTAAAGGAAGGATAATAATATCAAGGATAGTTTTCATGGTGTGGTGAATGAATTAGAACCAGACATCCTGAGGAGTGAAGTTGAATGGGCCTTAAGAAGCATTGCTAACAACAAGGAAGCAGGAGATGACGGGATCCCAGCTGAACTGTTTAAAATCTTAAAAGATGATGCTGTCAAGGTGATGCATGCCATATGCCAGCAAATATGGAAAACACAAGAATGGCCATCAGACTGGAAAAAATCAACTTATATCCCCATACCAAAAAGGGAAATGCGAAAGACTGCTCAAACTTCCGTACAGTGGCCCTTATTTCTCATGCCAGTAAGGTAATGCTCAAGATCCTGCAAGGAAGACTCCAGCAATACATGGAGCGAGAGTTGCCACATGTTCAAGCTGGGTTTAGAAAAGGCAGAGGAACGAGAGACCAGATTGCCAATATCCGCTGGATAATGGAGAAAGGCAGGGATTTTCAGAAAAACATCTATTTCTGCTTCATTGACTATTCTAAAGCCTTTGACTGTGTGGATCATAATAAATTGTGGCAAGTTCTTGGTGGGATGGGCTTACCAAGCCACCTTGTCTCTCTCCTGAGGAATCTGTACAAGGACCAAGTAGCAACAGTAAGAACTGACCACGGAACAACAGACTGGTTCAAGATTGGGAAAGGCGTACGGCAAGGCTGCATACTCTCACCCAACCTTTTTAACTTGTATGCAGAACACATCATGCGATGTGCGGGGCTTGATGAATGCAAAGCTGGGGTGAAAATTGCTGGAAGAAACAGTAACAACCTCAGATATGCAGATGACACCACTCTGATGGCCGAAAGCGAGGAGGAGCTGAGGAGCCTTCTAATCAAGGTGAAAGAAGAAAGCGCAAAAGCCGGGTTGCAGCTAAACATCAAAAAAACCAAGATTATGGCAACAAGAATGATTGACAACTGGAAAATAGAGGGAGAAATGTGGAGGCCGTGACAGACTTTGTATTTCTAGGTGCAAAGATGACTGCAGATGCAGACTGTAGCCAGGAAATCAGAGACGCTTCCTTCTTGGGAGGAGAGCAATGTCCAATCTCAATAAAATAGTGAAGAGTAGAGACATCAGACTGGCAACAAAGATCCGCCTAGTCAAAGCCATGGTATTCCCTGTAGTCACCCACGGATGTGAGAGCTGGACCTTAGGGAAGGCTGAGCGAAGGAAGATCGATGCTTTTGAGCTGTGGTGTTGGAGGAAAGTGCTGAGAGTGCCTTGGACTTCGAGAAGATCCAACCAGTCCATCCTCCAGGAAATAAAGCCCGACTGCTCACTGGAGGGAAAGATACTAGAGACAAAGTTGAAGTACTTTGGCCACATCATGAGGAGACAGGAAAGCCTAGAGAAGACAATTATGCTGGGGAAAGTGGAAGCAAAAGGAAGAGGGGCCGACCAAGGGCAAGATGGATGGATGGCATCCTTGAAGTGACTGGACTGACCTTGAGGGAGCTGGGGGTGGTAACGGCCGACAGGGAGCTCTGGCGTAGGCTGGTCCATGAGGTCACGAAGAGTCGGAGACGACTGAACGAATGAACAATAACAACAACACCAACTGGTCCAACAGCCAGGTTGTTAACTCATGCTCCTTACAGAGAGAAGTCAACCCTCCTGTTTAAGGAGCTCCATTGGCTGCCATTCATTTTCCGATCCCAATTCAAGGTGCAGGTGCTCACCTACAAAGCCCTAAACGGTTTGGGACCCGCCTACCTGCATGACCGCATCTCAGTATATGAACCCACACGATCCCTCCGTTCATCTGGAGAGACCCTGCTCACGATCCCACCTGCGTCGCAATTGAGGGGTGAGGGACAGGGCCTTCTCTGTGGTGGCCCCCCGACTCTGGAACTCTCTCCCCAAGGACATCAGACAAGCCCCAACGTTGGCAGTCTTTAGGAAGAGCTTGAAGACGTGTTCCAGTGTGCCTTCCCAGAATAGGAAACTCCAAGTATCATGTCCCTAATGCACTTTTAGAGATTTAAGATTGTCTGCACATCGCACCTACCTCTAAAAAACCTACATTTCACCTGTCATGTCCAGCACTTTTAAATTTTATTCATTACATTTGGCCCGGCCTTAGTTTTAAATGTGTCATGATGTATTGTTTTTAATGTTTTATTGTTATTGCTTTTAATGTTTATTGGTTTGCTTTATGAGTTTTATTGTTGTATTTGTTATGCTGTTGTTTTATTGAGGGCCTTGGCCTTTGTAAGCCGCACCGAGTCTTTCGGGAGATGTTAGCGGGGTACAAATAAAGTTAAATAATAATAATAATAATAATAATAATAATAATAATAGTAGTACAATCCATGTAAGTTTTATTAAAATATATTCATTTTTGTATTTTTTTTTAAAAAAATCTTGTAATCTTACTTTTGGATAACCCTCATATGCTCCTACACATTTATAAGATCTTGATCAGTCTGCAATAAGTATAAGGAAAAATCTTTGCTGGCATTCCTCTTAGTGACATTTTATACATCTAGTGTAATATAGTGGTTTGAATGTTGAACTATGGTTCTAGAGACCAGGGTTCAAATCACTGCTTGGGCATGGAAACTTGCAGGGTGACCTTCAACAAATAACTGTCTCTATCCACCTCAGAGGAAAGCAAGGATCTCTGAAATAAATGCCAAGAAAACCTCATATAAGAAACTTGGGGACATATAACCACCACAACAAAAATGTCATTTCTTGAACAGGGCACACCATTCAAAACTGTGCCGTCGCTGCCTGGGAATCTATAGTTCTTAGTAAAAAAGGAAAAAAGACGTGGCAACTATTTCCCAGGGGATTGCTTCTTGCCTTCCTTTAGGGAAACTGGAACTCCCGAGGATCAACAAAACACCATAAGTAATTCAAAATAGGCTTTATTGTTCAAAGAGTTATCTTTCCAGGTAAAATGGGGGTAAAGAAGAAATACATAACAGTCTTTGTGCCCAAGGAGTTTTTAGCTGAGAAGCCTTCCAAGTTCCCTCTCTCTCAATGGCTATGAGGCCGAAACACTCACAACCCCAAGTCCCAATGGCCTATATTTGAAGGACAAGGCCTTACTCTGGTGCCAAAGGAAATGGTATGAAGGCGCCTGAGACTTCCCAATGTCGTTCAGGTTGGTCTGAACATAAAGCATAAGTCTCAAGGGTAAAAAACCTAAGAATTGGTGGGAAGAAATGACTTGACTAGGGGCTTTGGGCCAAGCTTTACACACGTCCATCTAATGAGCCTTTTTTGTGAGGTAAAAAAGGCGAGAAAGATACCTTTCTTTTCTCCCTTGGAAGGGGCGGAGCTAAACAAAAGAGCTGGGGAAGCAAGCCGATTGGTGTACAACAACATAGATTGACAGATGTAAATAACCAATGAAACTCAACTATACATATACAAGATAGACAGGCATAATACAACAGTTTAAATTTTGCTACTAACAATTCTACATATAGGTGGCATCACACGCGCCGTCACAAAAACAGCACACGCAAACAGTGGCTGAGGCCACGGGAGCTACTGCTGCTACTTGTTTGGAGGGAGAAAGGAAAGCAATTGGGAAGCAGAAAAGCCTCTTTCTTTCTCTGCAGTTTGTGTGTGTGAGAGAGTTAGGTCCCATCTACACTGCCATTTAAAATGCAGCTTGAACTGGATAATATGGCACTGTAGTCTCATATAATCCTATTCACTGCAATTCAGTTTGCATTATATGAGTCTACAATGCCATATAATCCAATTTGCTAAAAGGCCTTTTCTTATAGGCCATGGTTTTAAAAAAATATTCATATGCACCAAATGCATGCAAACACATCCTGTCTCCATCTGACACCAGGAGAAAGGGGAAAAGCCAGGAAAATATCAAATGGATAGTCTTCCAGGATCCTTTCATAGTCCACTGCCCACTTGCTTCCCCTATGGTGTTTGGAGGGTGAGAGAACTCAAGCAATAATCACAGAGGCTTTGGCCTCACCTCCTTCATTTCAGTAGCTGGTTCGCAATGATACAGATGTTTGAGGAATGAGGGGGAAAACAAGAAAGGAATATCAAGAGGATTTTTCTAGTTTTTTGGATACATGGAAAAACCTTTTTCCTATTTCCTCCTTCAATCATTCAAATATTCTTACCAACCCCGTTATTCTCCCATTTTATTCTTAATACTCAGTTCAACCATGAATGGGCTTTTTAGGAAATATTGCCTAATGAGGAAATATTATCAGCAATACAATCCGAATGGAAAGCTCAGCATCTCTATGGGTGTATGTGCTTGTGCAGGCACTGAATAATGGACGAACAAACCAGAAGTTCTGATTCCAAAGAATCTGTGCTAAGAAACAGCACTCAGGTTATCTTAAAAACCTCCAGGTGGTCTGTAGATAAGATGCTGGCAATTGTGGATAGGGGTTTATTTCTCTCTTCCTGGGGAAAAAAGCAATTTTCCTTGTAAGCTTAAGTTTAGCTTGTCAGAGAGGTCTGTGTTGATTTAAGTGTCCTTCCTTGGTGACCTTCATGTCTGCATGCGGGTGAGATGAGAGACATACCGTTGACACAAGCAAAGGCCCAAGTTCCCTCGGCTCATATGATATCCCTGGCACTACCTGAGAGTGGCATGTTTCAGATGGCATATTTTCATCCCCCAGACAGAATGGCAGCAAAAGTTATTGTGCTGATCTGGAGAAGATGAAAGACCCGGTTTTAAAAGGATGGGTTGGGTGGACTTCTCTCACCACATCCCTTCCCTTCATTGTTGATCCCTATGATAAATGACTAGAAAGGAAAAAAGTGACAGGCCAGTTGGTTTTAGATAAACTGCAAAAAAAAAACTGTTTCAGAAAACATGGCCTTTTAGAATCAAGTTCATGATAGAGGAAAGGAGACATATTTTAAGAATTAATCTCCCTGCTTTATTGTGTAGTTACATTCATGTTCATCCCTTTCTAACATTAGGTATGTTGTGTTTAACTACTATGAAGTAGAGGAAAGGGAGGTGAGAATCCTGGGAGACAGCAGAACAGGGTGTAAACAGAAAACAGCAAGTGAGCCATAGAACAGTGTTTCTCAACCTGGGGGTCGGGACCCCTGGAGGGGTTGCGAGGGGGTGTCAGAGGGGTCGCCAAAGACCATCAGAAAACACAGTATTTTATGTTGGTCATGGGGATTCTGTGTGGGAAGTTTGGCCCAATTCTATCATTGGTGGGATTCAGAATGCTCTTTGATTGTAGGTGAACTATAAATCCCAGCAACTACAACCCAAATGTCAAGGTCTATTTTCCAAAGTCCACCAGTGTTCACATTTGGGCATATTGAGTACTTGTGCCAAGTTTATTTATTTATTTATTTTATTTATTTACTACTCTTATATACCGCCGTTTCTCAGCCTACAATGGCGACTCAACGCGGTTTGGTCCAGATCTATCATTGGTTGAGTCCACACTGCTCTCTGGATGTAGGTGAATTACAACTCCAAAACTCAAGGTCAATGATCACCAATCAATTCCTGTATTTTGGTTGTGGGCATTGTGCGTGCCAGGTTTGGTTCAATTCCATCATTGGTGGAGTTCAGAATGCTCTTTGATTGTAGGTCAACTATAAATCCCAGCAACTACAACTCCCAAATGACAAAATCATAATTTTTTGAGTGATGGTCACTCCTTGTGTTGTGAGACTTTTGTTGCCAAATTTGGTGTGATTTCGTTCATTGGTTCTTTTGTTTTTAAGGTACTCATTATGCACAGAGCATTTTTATATATATAGATGGATACCCCGTTAACTATTATGGTTCTATGATTGAAAATACAACCTGCATATCAGATATTTACATTACAATTCATGACAGCAGCAAAATCACAGTTGTGAAATGGCAACAAAAATAATGTTATGTTTGGGGGGTCACCACAACCTGAGGAACTGAATTAAGGGGTTGCGGCATTAAGAAGGTTGAGAATCAATGCCATAGAAGGAATAGAGATATAAATATTTGCTTGTTTTGTTCTGACTTGCAAGAGAGAATAATTTCAATCATTTTTCCTACTGGATGAAATTATGGAAATTCTCACACATTTATTTTTTAAAAGAAAATCAAATGTACATGACTTATCCCTATCAAGAAGTAAATGATTAGCCAAGGAAGATGATATACAGAACAGTCTAGGTTTGATTTCTTATATTTACCAGGAGACCAGGAAACAAAAATTGTATGAATTACAGCTCTCAAAATCCACTAGCACTTTCATGCTAGCTTGATGATTCAAGAAGCTAATTTTCCACACTCTACAAGCAGATTAGCTTGTTGTAAACCTTGTTGGGTAGAAATATACTCTTGCAATATCATCTAGCAATCAATTTTAGCAACAACGTTAAACATATTGTGGTTGTATTTTTTAAAAATGTTGCAGATCTACAGCCCTGTGCAAATGCTCTGTTTGTAGATGACGTCATGGTGACTAGGGAAGAAGCTCTCTGGATCTCCTGTCAGGTCTGAGGTGTTGGTAACACTCAGAGGTAAAGAAGAAGATCCATGTGCTTTAACTCAAAGCACATGGATCAAAGGAGTTAAAGCCAAGGAACAATCCAGAATCAGTACAAAAGAACATAGCAAGCAGCACATCAAAACCTATATTGTGTTAAAACCAAATTTTCTTAAAATAAAATGTGGGACAACAAGCACATTATTTTTCCCAAACTTCAAACATTTTTTTTTGGCCACTTCTACTCTAATTTTCTTTGCCCTGTTGGACTGTAGTGAATCTTGGGGATTGACATGATTGTGTTAATCATGAGAATGATTAACACATCCATAAGAGAAACACCTAATACCTATCTGAATGGAACAGGAACATTTATTTGCTATTGCATGAGTGTTTTAAATATATTCAATACAAATTACCTACATTTATCTCCTGCTCCCACTTCTCATCCACTTCCTCCTTCTCTTCCGCTTCCCCATTGCCACTGTCAACAGCATTATCATTATCATGGTTTGTTTATTGCATGCCACTTTTTCTGAGACAAGTGAAAGTGTCTTAGATAAATGTTGATAAACTATCAAGTCCAGTCATATTTTGACATAATGAAGCAACCATTACAAATCAAAATTTAAATTGTTACACAAATAGACAAATACATCACTTGTAAATGTATGCTAGAATTAAATAAACAATCAAATAGAAAATAAAAACATTTTATCCAAACCTTCAAAGCCGCAAACCCTAAATATGATCCCAAACTAGCGTGTCCTACAACTGCTGACTTTTAATCAGCTAATTCACCCTCCTCCTCCAGTACTGTAATGCATTTTGGACATAGGTTTCTCTCACACTCACAAATGCTGACATATGACCCTGGATCTCTTGCTAATACTATACCAAGAGATCAATTGTACTATAACAAATGGAGGAAAGGCTGGAATGAAATACATGAGAAGAGGCCTTGCTTTCTCAATTCCCAGATAGATACAGTGGTTTCCTTTGAGAAACTGAACAACATTCCGTCTCTCTCTATATATATCAACTGAACAATACAATTAGTATGCACACCATTAAAACTGGAGTAGGGAAATGAGTAGTCATTGGGAAGAGGAATAATCTGTGAACGCTTGCTTGACATTCTGCATTGTCACTTTATTCAGACGTTCATGTCATTCATTGGCTCATGGATAACACAACAAAGCTTTTACTCCTCATCAGAGGCAAACAGAGTAGCTTATAGTTTACCCAAGGTGAATTATTTGAATCAAATCTATTAATAGAAGACGGTTGTCTTTTTTTCAAATGCCAAACTACAAACGCTCTTGAGGGATTGCAAGGTCACATGAAAAAACATACAGCGGTGTGATTAAAACTTGATGCTATGTTATTATCAGCAAGGTTAAATCCCTTAACTGTACAGAATTAAACATGTTGAATAACAGAATGCATTTCAAAGATTTATTACTACTTTCAACATTTCAAAATATAAGCACTGGAATATGATGGATATCTGCACCAGAGATTGCCTATGCTTGGTTGGTTTCTTTGTCTTGAAAATGTTGCTTGGTCAACACTGGATTCGTCTCATAATCCCTCCCAATTGATTTATGGGCTTTGCCCACAAAATATATGAGGGAGGCCTTACTGTGAAAGTTGAGGGTGAGAGCAGTTTCATTTAATCTTGGCTGTGATTTTTAAACAAAATTAGCCAGTGATGCCTCTTTCATTTTTAAACGGAGATTGGATGACCGTCTATCAGGAGTCTTTTGATTGTGTATCGCTGCATGATAGAATATGGACTGTTTGGCCCCTTTGGTCTCTCCCAACTCTATGTTTCTATTATACATAGCCACTTCCTGATGCATATGTGACTTTCTACTAAGACTAAGGAGTTGAATACAAACAAGTCAAGCCAGGAACAATGCCATCATCTTCCAGGATTAGAGAAGGAACTATTCTCTAATTTTCTTGGCAAAATGGATACTGTCAATAATTTTCTTATCACTCAGGAAAGTATTTGAGACCTACACAAGTTTTGAAGTCTGCCCATGATTGATTCACAGCAAATAACTGCTTTGCACAGAAAACAATGTGGAGAAAATGTTTCCAGTTCAGAAAATACTGTTCCCGGGTAGTTGTGGATGTTGACACCCAACACTCAATGTGTTGGGTGTTAAATCAGGCCACAACTTTATTTGGTTACAACTTAGCAGGTTTGGCACTTAAATGGATGAAGGGACCCCCCCCCCCAGTTGCTCATTTTACTATGGGATTATACCTCTGATCTTGAGACAGCTGCTGGGACATCCCAGCCCTAGCCTATTTGAGAATTGTCATGTTATAATGTGATGTGACTACCCTGCATAGGTGTATCTGACCATACTACATCTATTTTCCATGTATGAACTTTGCATTTGATGGCCTGGCGATTTTTTGATGTGGCTTGTTAGTACCTGGGGAAATTTTTTGTTGAGAGGTGCTTAGCTCTCCCTGATATGCATATTATTTGAGAACACAGAAATGCTGGACCACTCTAAAAACCAACATGTCAGACTACACAGAGAAGCCATTGAAATCCATAACCATGTGGACAATTTCATCAGAAAGGAGGAAACTATGAAAATGAACAAAATCTGGCTACCAGTACTAAAAAAAAATCTAAAATCATAACAATAAAACAACACTCAAACACAGGGAAACACCAGAGAGGAAATAATCAGGGACAGCTAATCACCTCTCAACAAGAGATTTCCCCCAGGCACTAACAAGCCACACCAAAAAACTGCCAGGCCATCAAATGCTAATCAAGGTGGCCAGTTGAAACATTCACACCTATCTCCAACAGATAATAGTTCTTTGTCCCACCCTGGGCATTCCACAAATATATAAACCCAATTTTCCTAGTTCCAACAGACCTCACAACCACCGAAACGTCAGGAGAGAATGCTTCTAGAACATGGCCATATAGCCCGAAAAACCTATAACAACCCAATTTGAGAATAGTTGCTTTCTTGGTTTTCACAAAGATAGAAACAGACTTACCAACACCCTTTGGTCATTATACTGAATTGGGTCTAAATGACTTATTATTTTTAATAGTATTATTAAAATTATACTATTTTAATAACAGTATTACTAGCTCCTGTCTATAGAAACATGGAATCCATTCACTGGTCATTATTGGCAATCATAACAAGATCACTATTCAGAAATCAAGTATTCATTCTTAATGAAAAGAAGAGGAGAAACATGTCTTACAGTGGATACCATTAAAAATACTATTATTATTAGTTGCACTGGTTCGTTATTGATTTTATGTCAAGAGTTAGTAAGTCGGAATGAACTATGCAAACAAAAGAGTGCTGCCTAGATCTGGTTAGTCATTCTTAGGCCTGGAGCCAAAATTTTGTTATTTAAAGGTTGGCCAGATTTTTATAAAAAGACTTCTTTTCACATTTTGTTGATTACAGTGCTAAAAAAAATCAAGCTCTATTTAAATGCTTGGCTTTAGTTTGTAAAAGCTGACCTTTATTTTCCACCTGATGTCTTTTCTACCATGACATACAGATACTATAAATCACTGAAATGCCTACAATTACAAGTGATTGTTCTTAACCATGAGTAAGGAATACTTGAAGCTGCTTTGGACTGGAAATGCCTCATCTTTTTTTTTAAAAAAAAGTTAAACTATTCATTGCATTTACTAGGAGCTGTTCAGTTACGGGTGACTATAAAGCAACTATGAAACAACAGCACACCTGTCCAAATTCTCCTTTACTATATTTCTCTTTAGTCTGATAGTGAGTTTGGCATGCAAAAGTATCAAGAAAGACTCCGTTCACCTACCCCCTACCCCTCCCCTCTCCCCCCCCCGAACGTTGTTCTGTAATCAGCAAGCATTTGATCCTTTGTAACCACTACGCTTATGCCACAAGAATGCTACAAATAAACTGAGTTACTGTTTCATCTCAAAAAAAAAAAGGACTCAGATATGGAACTACAGGAAGGCAGAGTTTCCTCCTCAACAGGAAATCTGGCTGTAGGACTCACTGAGCAGTGAAGTGTCATAGCTGCAGAACAATGGAAGTGTGATAAAAAGAATGATCATCCGAGTAATTTACTGGGATTAATGATTGCATGAATGTAATGGAAAGTTGCCTTCTTCTGATAAAGTCCTTCATGTGGTAGGCCATCCTCCCCCCCCCCTCCAGATCCTTCTCTCGATGAGGCGAAGTCCGCAGCATAAAAAATGCAAATCAATCTAGCAAGGCTGAGTTCTTTAGGCCTCCATTTTCCTAGCAAAAGGAAAATAGTGTGAAGGCAAATCTGTTCAGATTTGGTTTTTAAAAATACAAAGGTCTGGGTCCTAACCAGTGTGCTATAGCTGTTGCCAATATCCCTGCATGTCCTATATTTCTCTGCTCTGGTTTTAAGTAGAGAATAACTCTTCATTATTTTTTTCTCAAGAAAAGGACAGAATAACTTTAACAATTTTCCAATTTAAAAAAAAATCTTTGAAAATCACTTTCTGAAGCCTATTCTCAATTTGGTCACCTCTAGACTGGATAAGTGCAATACACTCTACGTGGGGCTGCCCTTGATAATGGCCCGGAAATTTCAGATGATCCAACGGGCAGCAGCCAGGTTGTTAACTGGAGCTCCTTACAGGGAGCGGTCAATGCTCCTGTTCAAGGAGCTCCACTGGCTGCCATTCATCTACCGGACCCAATTCAAGGTGCAGGTTCTTACCTTCAAAGCCCTGAATGGTTTGGGACCCGCATACCTGCATGACCGCATCTCTGTGTACGAACCCACACGATCTCTTCGTTCATCTGGAGAGGCCCTGCTCTTGATCCCACCAGCATCACAGGCGCGGTTGGTGGGGACCAGAGAGAGGGCCTTTTCGGTGGTGGCCCCTTGACCGCATTGCTGAAACCCAGACTCCCCTGAAAGTAAGAAAGAAAAGGATTCCAGGAACGGAAAGGGGAGCCTTGTAAGTTCCCCATTGCTGCCAATGGACCAGATCTTCCTGGAACTTTCAGCTGCCTAGCTGAAAATAGATATTTCCATTAGTTGATTTCTGGGAGGCTCCCAAAAACAGATCTGGGTGCCCAACAAAAATTTGGATATCCCAAAATGGATCATCCTCCAGACAAATTGCACAAGCCTAATGTAGACTAAAATTTGAAAGAGATATCCAAGGTGCTGAAGCTATTTTGTGTTCAGCACTTTGGAAAAATTCTTTGAAGTTGGGATACTCATAACCATGGGCTTGGAGGCAGTCAGAGACCACATTTGTGATTATCCATTTCATGTCTTACATTTCTCCCTATGAGCATATTCACAGTATTGGGTTGCGTATGTGGAATATAGGTACTAGCCCAGAACCAGCTGTGAAACAGGCACAATCATGTACAAAACCATCTGCAAGCTTTTGCTTCTTTATCATCCTCAACGCTACTGTTAACTCTACAATAAATATCTGACTTCACAGAAGAGTTCATCTTGATTTTGTTTTGTAGTTATTATTTGCATCACAGGTTTTATTATCCACAAAATCTCTCACAGAATATTTTATTCCTCATAATTAAAACAGTGGGAAATAATGACAGGCTGAAGAAGCTTACTCATTCCTTGCCTCCCCTCAATAATAAACAGAACTGTTTTGGATGAGTAAAACTGTTAATACAGTGATTATTTCAGGCTGAGCTAAGCCTCATCATAAAAGATAATACATTTTCAATAGGTATGTGAATATGAAAGTCCATTTTTAAAAAAAATAAAATACTAGATTGCTCAACCTAAATACAAATACTTAGCAAATGAAAATAAATAGAAAATGCTGTCCTGACCTTTATAACAAATTCATGGCAACTATCAAGCCACTGTTTTCAAATGTTCTGTTCATGTTGATGTCTGTGAAGCTCATAGTTCCAGGGAGTTCATTTTTTTCTCCCTCTGATTAACATCCTAAAATAGTGTTGCTGTCTCTTTTCTGATAGCCATACCAATCCTCGGTTTCCTTTGCTGAATTAGACCTGCCAAGAGCAGTGACCCCTGTTAAACATTTCAAAGGTTCTTTCCAGCCAAGTAGATTCATTCCTGTGGTGTGAAATCAGGTAGTGTGCAGTTGAAATACAGGGGGATTAGATGGACAGATGGAATTATCTCTGTCATAACCGCCACCTGTACCAGCAGGATAAAATACTAACCTACTATAACAGTTCCAAAAACTGCCTTTTCAAACTAGAACTTCCAGAATCCCACAATCAACACATCCATGATGAAATCTGCAGTCCATAACAGTCGTTTTCTTTCTTGACTTCTAGATATTATTTAAAAGCACTGGCTGTTGAGGATGAATCAAATATTCAGAAATGGTTTTTAAATATGCTGCTCAAGTGGGACAACTCTGATGAAAAAAAACTCTGGGACTGATGAAAATATTCCAAGTTCAGGATGCATTCTATGCAAAATTTGCCTGTGGTTCTTTTCTGCAGAATGCAACGTTTTCTGCACAGGAATCAGTATTTTGCTATGCAAAAGGGGCTATTTCCTGCACCAAATGGTATACTATTTTCTAACATCTACATTAAACCATTGGGCGAGGTCATCCGGAGTTTTGGAGTTGGGTGCTATCTCTATGCAGATGACACACAACTCTACTACTCTTTTCCATCTAACTCCAAGGAAGCCCCTCAAGTGCTAGACGAGTGCCTGACCGCTGTGGCTGTCTGGATGAGGATGAACAAGCTGAAGATTAATCCCAACAAGACAGAGGTCCTCCTGGTCGATCGTAAACCAGACCGGGGTATAGGGTGGCAACCTGTGCTGGACGGGGTTGCACTCCCCCTGAAGTCACAGGTCTGCAGTTTGGGTATCCTCCTGGACTCATCACTGTCGCTTGAAGCTCAAGCATCTGTGGTGGCTGGGAGGGCTTTCGCACAATTGAGCCTCGTGCGCCAACTGCGATCTTACCTTGGGAAGGCGGATCTGGCCAAGGTGGTCCATGCCTTAGTCACCTCTAGACTGGGTTACTGCGATGCACTCTACATGTGGCTGCCCTTGAAAATGGCCCGGAAATTTCAGATGATCCAACGGGTGGCAGCCAGGTTGTTAACTGGGGCGCCTTACAGGGAGTGGTCAACCCTCCTGTTCAAGGAGCTCCACTGCCTGCCATTCATCTACCGGACCCAATTCAAGGTGCAGGGTCTTATCTACAAAGCCCTAAACGGTTTGGGACCTGCCTACCTGTGTGACCGCATCTCTGTATACGAACCCACATGATCCCTTCGATCATCCGGAGAGGCCCTGCTCTCGATCCCACCAGCATCACAGGCGAGTGGTGGGGATGAGAGAGAGGGCCTTTTCGGTGGTGGCCCCTTGACTCTGGAACTCACTCCCTAAAGACATCAGACAGGCTCCAACTCTGGCAGTCTTCAGGAGGAGCTTGAAGACGTGGCTGTTCCAGTGTGCCTTCCCGGAATAATGATCCCATAGCACTTTGTCCTCCAAAGCACTTTACATTTCTTTAAGTCTGCTCGTATGCCCTTCCACAAACACCAGTATCACCTTTCGGTCATGTCCTAGCATTATTTCCAATTTTAACTCTGCATTTGGCCTTCCCACTGTTTTTAATTATGTGTTGTCCTATTGATAATGTTGTGTATTTTATTGTCTATGTTTTTTATTGCTTGCATTGTTGTTTTATTGCTTGTATTGTTGTATTTGGGTTCGGCCTCATGTAAGCCGCACCAAGTCCCTTGGGGAGATGGTAGCAGTGTACAAGTAAAGTATTATTATTATTATTATTATTATTATTATTATATGCAAATCAACCGTATACCAATTTTGTGCAAAACAAGTCCTCAATTATGCAATTTCTGCACTGAAAGTAATGCAACATAGAAGCTAAACAGGCTCTCCATTTCCAAAATTCCCATTGTGTCAAAAACCTTTGTCAAAAAGAGGCTTCCCAGTTTGAGGTGGTGGGGTTCACTCTGCAGGATGTGTATGTACTTCTATTTTCAAAGAGCAATGTCTCAAAAGGGCCTGTAACCCCCCTCCCCACCCCACTATGTATAATGTATTACCAGTTTTGCCTATCCTTTATGGGCTCTAGCTGTCTACTTCTACCCAGGAATACTCCATGCTGTTTAGAACAGCAAATAGCATATGGCTACTAATTAGCAGTATGTGAAGTTTTCTGGTTCTCCCGACCATCTTCCCAAACAGTATTGATGCATATTTCGGACAATTTATATGGATGTGCAACTTTTCAATTCCTCAATGCTTGCTTAGAGCAGTAAATAACATATGGCTTCTAATTAGGAATCTCTGAAACTGTCTAATTTCCCCTGCTACTTTCTAAACAGTATTATTACATGTTTTGGACAATTCATATGGATGTGCAATTTTTTACAGTTCCCCAGTGGTTGTTTGTATTGTGTACTTTCCATTCACAGTTGTCCCCGTTGTACATATCTCCCTATTGAAATGCTTTGCTATTGTGTATCCACCCAGCTGAAATAGAGCTTGCTATATTTTCTCCTCCAACTGCCAAACTGGCCAGCTTTTATGTGTCCAGCTGGTTTAGCTTATCATTGTTCCCAATTCTACATGAGAGGAGCTTGCTGTTGTTGTTCATTTCTGGAAACAAACAGAAAGAATGTTTACTCTGTTCCAATTTCCAATGCAGAACCAGCTGCATTCTTCAGACTTCTTTGTGATGATACCATTGCTTGTACTTCTTGTAGATGTAAAACAACAGGGGTCAATGTAGAACTGGGTGGAAGTCAAAATGACTGAAACTGTTGTGGTTTGGACAGATCACAAGAAGACATTACTGATAGAAAAAATGATTGTGGTTGGCAAGGTAGAAGACAATAGGAAAAGAAGAAGACTGCAGGTGGATAGGATCAATCAAGGAAGCCATAGCCTTGTGGGACGACCAATATGTGACGACCAATATGGGACAATGAGGAGAAGATGATGTTGGTGATGTGTAGCATATAACTGTGGCAGAGAGAGAGAGAGAGAGAGAGAGAGAGGGGCTTGTACTTTCTTACTTAGGTGATCCCTCGTTTTCTGTCGATGGTGGTCCTCCAAAGTCGTTGGATCCGTAGGTGACTGTGGAGCCCTATTCTTGCTCTGAATCTTCTTCCGCAGTGAGGGCATTGGTTTCCAGGTGGAAGGCGGTCTTGGTCGGGGTTGGCTTGACGCACCTTCCTCTTGGCACGTTCTCCCTTTCACCCTCCATTCGTGCCTCTTCAAATTCTGCAGCACTGCTGGTCACAGCTGACCTCCAGCTGGAGCGGTCAAGGCCAGGGCTTCCCAGTTCTCAGTGTCTATGCCAGAGTTTTTAAGGTTGGCTTTGAGCCCATCTTTAAATCTCTTTTCCTGTCCACCAACATTCCGTTTTCCGTTCTTGAGTTCGGAGTACAGCAACTGCTTTGGGAGATGGTGATCGTGTATCCAGACAATGTGGCCAGTCCAGCGGAGTTGGTGGCGGAGGACCATCGCTTCAATGCTGGTGGCCTTTGCTTCTTCCAGCACGCTGACGTTTGTCCGCTTGTCTTCCCAAGAGATTTGCAGGATTTTCCGGAGGCAGCGCTGATGGAATTGTTCCAGGAGTTGCATGTAACATCTGTAGACTGTCCATGTCTCGCAGGCATATAGCAGGGTTGGGAGGACAATAGCTTTATAAACAAACACCTTGGTCTCCCTATGGATGTCCTGGTCCTCCAAACACTCTCTGCTTCATTCGGAAAAATGCTGCACTTGCAAAGCTTGTATGGGAGGCTTATATAGGAGAGAGGTTTTAAAATGACCTTTGAAATGCTTTGAATGAGACTCTTTAGTATGTGTAACCCAATACCATAAACTGAATCCTGTTCCACAGGATCTTCAGCTGTCTTCCTTGAAGTAAATCTTCATTTCAGTAACTTGACACCAGTCTTTGTTGTAAGAAATTGAACAAATAAATATTTATTTAAGTATTTTCATGCACACAAGCATATTGGTTACACAATATTTTCTCAATATTTCTTATATGTTGTTTCAGTTAACTCTTGTTACCATGAACACTTGAAACAGTTTCTATATAACTTCCTGAATGGCTTATCTCTCTGCCAGTCTGGTTCAGTAACTTTCTTCACTTTGAAATATGATTCTTTCTCAGTCTCCTGACTGGGTAACTTTAATCTTGTAGTTTCTTCACCTTAGTAATGGGTTAAGTGACTTTATTAGTCAAAGAAAAATTTCCTCATCGGTCCCACTGACTGAAACTTCGGCACAGTTTCTCTTTATATTTACTTCAGCTCTGCCACTGAAGAAACAATATAATACTGGGAATTCCTTTCCCCTAGCTTACAAGCTAGATTCTAGTTCAAAACTATTTAATTTAACATTCCAAATATCAAGACTGAAGACCTAAATTCCTTTGGTCCAGCTCCACATAGCCAGAACCAACCTTTCCTTTAGCTCACCAGGCCAAAGACTGGCTAACATTTTTAAATGTCCACCCTTCTGTTGGCAGTTAGCTCTGCCCCTTGCTCTACTGAAATTGATACATTTCTACTGCAGGCTTCATTACTATGACAACACACCAACTAAGCAGCTGCAGCTAAGGCTGGCTTGCACTTACCATATTCTAACACTAATAAACATATTCAAAACCCATATTATAATTCTATATTTTGTTACACCTTGGTTTGCTGGACTTGAGCAGTGCTGTTGATAACTGAGTGATTTGGAAGCATCTCATTCATAAGTCTCAATAAACCAAAGTTTATTGAGCAATTAACAACAATAATGTAGAGCAGAAGTGAGAATCACATCATCCTTCAAACGTTATTGGATTAGCTCTCATGGCATTCCTCATCACTGACTACAGCAAGATCTGGAGAGCTATCTGGTTCCCTCCCCAGTTAACTAGCTGTGATTCTAATAAATAAAGAATTTAGTCCCATACATTGCTTAACTGCTTTCTATTTCTATTTCTATTCTTCAAACATGGACATTATGCAGCTTTCCCACTAATTCCTTACTTTCTACTCTTAGATTCACGCTCTGGTTACATCCCGTATAGACTACTGCAACACTCTCTACGTGGGGTTGCCTCTGAAGACTGCCAGGAAGCTGCAATTAGTCCAACGAACGGCAGCCAGATTACTAACAGGAGAGGGGTACAGAGAGCATACTACTTCTCTGTTGTGCCAGCTCCACTGGCTGCCAATTAGCTGAGCACAATTCAAAGTGCTGGTGTTGACCTATAAAGCCCTAAATAGTCCCAGTCCAGTTTTTGTCCAAATGGATCTCCCCTATGAACCATCAAGATTGCTAAGATCTTCTGGAGGGCCTGCTCTCGGTCCCACCTTCATTGTACGTGCGGACGAGGGACAACGCCTTCTCGGTGGTGGCCCCTTGGCTCTGGAACTCTCTCCCAATGGAGATTAGAACTGCCCCTTCTCCCCTCATTTAGAAACAGGTGAAGACTTGGCTATGGAGACAGGCATTCGACGAGTGAGCAACACCCTGAGATATGGACGGAGGTGTGAAAAGATCTTGGAGTCCTCGTGGACAACAAGTTAAACATGAGCCAACAAGGTGATGTGGCGGCAAAAAAAGCCAATGGGATTTTGGCCTGCATCAATAGGAGCATAGTGTCTAGATCTAAGGAATTAATGCTACCCCTCTATTCTGCTTTGGTTAGACCACATCTGGAATATTGTGTCCAATTCTGGGCACCACAATTCAAGAGAGATATTGACAAGCTGGAATGTGTCAGAGGAGGGCGACTAAAATGATCAAGGGTCTGGAGAACAAGCCCTATGAGGAGCGGCTTAAGGAGCTGGGCATGTTTAGCCTGAAGAAGAGAAGGCTGAGAGGAGATATGATAGCCATATAAATATGTGAGAGGAAGCCACAGGGAGGAGAGAGCAAGCTTGTTTTCTGCTTCCTTGGAGACTAGGATGCAGGAACAATGGCTTCAAACTACAAGAGAGGAGATTCCATCTGAACATTAGGAAGAACTTCCTGAGTGGAACTCTCTGCCCCGGAGTGTGGTGGAGGCTCCTTCTTTGGAAGCTTTTAAACAGAGGCTGGATGGCCATCTGTCGGGGGTGATTTGAATGCAATATTCCTGCTTCTTGGCAGGGGGTTGGACTGGATGGCCCATGAGGTCTCTTCCAACTCTTTGATTCTATGATTCTATGCATGAAGCTGATTTAGTGAAGAATTTCTTCCTCATGTTCAGGTGGAATCTCCTTCTTGTAGTTTGAAGCCATTGTTCCGCCATTTGTCTCCCTCCTCCCTATGACTTCCTCTCACATATTTATACATGGCTATCATGTCTCATCTCAGCCTTCTCTTCTTCAGGCTAAACATGCCCAGCTCTTTAAGCCGCTCCTCATAGGGCTTGTTCTCCAGACCCTTGATCATTTTAGTCACCCTCCTCTGGACACATTCCAGCTTGTCAATATCTCTCTTGAATTGTGGTGCCCAGAATTGAACACAATATTCCAGGTGTGGTCTAACTAAAGCAGAATAGACATATTTATGAATATGTTGTAGAATCATAGAGTTCCAAGAACCCATAAGAGCCATCCATCAAATCAAGATAATTTTGACAGGTGGACACACAGCCTCTGTTTTAAAACCTCCAGAGAAGGAGGCTCCAAAACAGGAAATGTGTTGAAGAAGAAATTCACGGCTACGTATGTATTATTGCTATTCTGTCAACAGGATGAAGAAAGTCCAAATACTGAAATGTGGAGAGGAATTTCAAAAGGGAGGGAATTTAAGAGAATCTCTAGTCAAATTGCAGGTAGTTAAACAAAGCAGTCTTTGAGGCTATTTTTAATTCTATTAAAAACAGTAATAACATTCTACTGACTGTGAAGAACATCTCACATTGCAATGTGCTTCACTTCTGTTCAGCTTCCAGCATTGATCTCATCTGAAGTTCCTTGATGATGCTATTGTACAGAGATGGTAGTAAGAAAGAGACATCTGGTAAATGCCTGTTCCTCAAGTTGATGTTTGCTGTTATTGTGCTTTTAAGTGACTTTTGAATGGAATGCCAGGGATATAGTGTTTGACTGTTTTGGCAGTTCCACTTTTGCAGCAAGAGTCAATGTGGTGCACTTGCTTGAGCATTGGACTATAGTTTTGAAGACCAGGGTTCTGATTCTAGCTTCGCTATGGACACAACTGGGTGACCTTGGGCACGTCACACTCTCTTAGCCATAGAGGAATGCAAAAGCAACCACCCTCTGGACAAATCTCACCAAGAAAAAAAACACAGTAAGTTCTGCGTTGTTGTAGATTTTTTCAGGCTATATGGCCATGTTCTAGAGGCATTCCATCCTGACGTTTCGTCTGCATCTATGGCAAGCATCCTCAGAGGTAGTGAGGTCTGTTGGAACTAGGAAAAAGGGTTTATATATCTGTGGAATGACCAGGGTGGGACAAAGGACTCTTGTCTGCTGGAGCTAGGTGTGAATGTTTCAACTGACCACCTTGATTAGCATTTGGTGGCCTGGCTGTTGTTTGGTGTGGCTTGTTAGTGCCAACAATACAGTAAGTTCTCTTATTGTTGGAACACTTTGAAGTCATACAGCAGTATGGTGCCAGCTCTATGCAGATGACACACAACTCTATTACTTTTTCCACCTAATTCCAAGGAAGCCCCTCGGGTGCTGAACGAGTGCCTGGCCACTGTGGCTGGCTGGCTGAGGAAGAACAGGCTGAAGATTAATCCTGACAAGACAGAGGTCCTCTTGATCGATCATACACCGGATCGAGGTATAAGGTGGCAACCAGTGCTGGATGGGGTTGCACTCCCCCTGAAGTCACAGGTCCGCAGTTTGGGTGTCCTCCTGGACTCATCACTTACGCTTGAAGCTCAGGCATCGACGGTGGCTGGGAGGGCCTTTACACAATTGAGACTCGTGCGCCAACTGCGACCATACCTCGTGAAGGCTGATCTGGCCAGGGTGGTCCATGCCTTAGTCACCTCTAGATTGGACTACTGTAATGCACTCTACGTAGGACTGCCCTTGAAAATGGCCCGGAAATTCCAGTTGGTACAGTGGGCGGCGGCCAGACTGTTAACTGGTGCTCCTTACAGGGAGAGGTCAACCCTCCTGTTTATGGAGCTCCATTGGCTGCCATTCATTTTCCAGTCCCAATTCAAGGTGCAGGTGCTTACCCACAAAGCCCTGAATGGTTTGGGACCCATCTACCTTCGCGACCGTATTTCTGTTTATGAACCCACACGATCTTTTCGTTCATCTGGTGAGGCCCTGCTCACGATCCCACCTGCTTCACAGGTGTGATTGGTGGGAACGAGGTACAGGGCCTTCTCGGTGGATGGCTCCGCAACTCTGGAACTCCCTCCCCAAAGACATCAGGCAGGCCCCAACACTGGCAGTCTTTAGAAGGAGCTTGAAAACGTGGATGTTCCTGTGAGCCTTCCCAGAATAAGGAATCCTAAGCAATATGTCCTCAATGCACTTTATGAGAGATTTAGAACTGTCTGCACGTTCACCTTTCCCAAAACATTCCTCCTATCCCCTTTAAATTTCCCAGCTTTTAACTTTTAAAACTTTTACATTTGGCCTGCCTCATGTTTTTAAAATGTGTTGTGTTATTATTGTATTGTTTTTTGCTTTTTATGAGTTATTTATTGTTTTGTTGTTGTTTTCATGATGTTGTTGGGCTTGGCCTCTTGTAAGCCTCACCGAGTCCTGCGGGAGATGGTAGCGGGGTATAAGAACAATAAATAAATATGATTCTGGGCTTTATATGCCTTTGGATACAAAATGACCTCAGCTGTCTCAAGCATGAATGGTAAATAGCTGATTAGTATTCTCGGAGTTCCTGCTTCGTATGCTCAAACCTCTGCTGGCAAAAGTTTCAGGAGCAACTTGCTTACCCAATGCTACTACCATCTGGTGATTTATCCTTCTTGAACTATGGAAGCTGCCTGCAAAGGGACAGAGATTTTTGCACTACAAGAAGAATGTTTTATGGAAATGACTTAGCCAATCAACATTTTTCTTCATAATGGTCCCAAGGCCTTAAATCCTAATAATAAAGACAAATGTGAGTTAGCAGTCCACAAAAAAAAATCTTGGTGTAAGAATATAGAAAGCCCCCAATGCAAGGTGCCTTCAAAAAAGAAAAATATAAGCATATAATGATAAGCTTATAAACTCATACAAAAACAATTAAAATGGCTGAAAACTATAAGTATAGTTCTATATAGCATCACTCTGTAGGTCCAAATGTGACAGTGGAGAGATTGTTCCACCTTGAAGCAAACTTTGCAGGAAATAAGTAGCCAGAATCCTAAAGAAATTTTTTTTACTTCCCTCGTCTCAAGTGCCAATGAGATTTGATTGCATTTGCACGCTTTCCCTGCACTTGAAGGAAGGCTGTGCTTGTATCTGTTAATCTGGAGGTTGCCTTATTAATGGGCTGCACACTCCATTGATTTTTAATTAATTTCTAAAGAGACACAGAGGATAACTACTGCAGCCTACAGACGTATCAACACTTAACTGCAATCTACATCTCTATTGATCAACTGCCTAGGAAGCAGAAGTAATCCATTTTAAATACACTTGGTGGAGAAAGTGTATGTGCTGCGCAAAGTACTCCCCCAGTTATAATTGTATTGGCAAGAGGTCAATGTTAAAAGTGGGGAGGAGAGGGAAGAGAAAAGGCAGTGAAGGTTGTTAGTATGCCACTGGCCTAGTATGAATTGGTTAATATTTCAGGAAAGCAGCATTATCTCACTTCTGCGTTGATTATAACTAAATCATTAAAATGATGGCGTTCTGAACTCCTGGTTTAAAGCGAAGTAAAAGATCCTAGTGTTACAGATATATTTATACTCTGCTAATAACCCATGATTACTCCTGAGACACATTTTATATTGTTAGATAGATAAATAGATAGATAGTGTAGTGCCCAAATGAAAACAAGCTGTATACGTTTTTGTAATAATAAAAATGGAAACAATTGTCAAACATTACATTGTACTTGCTCTGCTAGAATTGAGCAAATAATACCCCAATGTTCGAAAGTGTGCTATTGTAAGTTGTTTACCATGTCATAAATTCCCAACAAGATGCCACCATGACGTATTTTATTTTAAACACCCTTTTGTGGATTGCAGCCCACTTCAGCAGGGCTGATATGTGCTTAAAAGGCACCGGACCAAAAGGACGCATTTCCATTGAGAGCCCTCTGGTAGTCTGTCCCCCTGTATTTATCAACCAATTTGTCCCATCATAAAATATCATTTTCCCTGACATTAGCCTGAAAAACCAAATGGAAAGTAGTGTTTTTCAGAAGTAAATAAGTAATGGATTATTACAGCTGGTGTCCTGTTATCTTAGAACTCAGGCAAAGATCCCACTGAATTTGATGGGGCTTACTCTCAAACTGAATGAAAAGATTTGCACTCAATTATGCATTTTTGCAAGTTTCTTTTTCTACTCTTCCTTCCAATGGCACTTAAGTTCATATACAACAGCTACTCTTTATGGTTTGGCATCATTTGTTCATCCCAGCTAGAATCAATGGTTGAATGATGGGTTGTAGATTGGTAATTCCATTGATTCAACGTATGTACACTATTGAGGAGCAACAGGGTTTAGGCCCTAGTGGTTCTTAACTGTGGGTCCCCAGGTGTTTTGGCCTATAACTCCCAGAAATCCCAGACAGTTTATCAGCTGTTAGGATTTCTGGGAGTTGAAGGCCAAAACATCTGGGGACACACAGGTTGAGAACCACTGGTTTAAACTAATATCAGTCATAGGGGGCATTTAGAAACATAAATACTGAACAATAATAACAATTTAAACAATTTTAAAAGTAAATAAACATGCAGCATCAGAAAGGCTGGGCAGGGGGTGAGGGGATGAGAGATAGTAACAGATGCATTCAAAGCTCTAGTTGGTAGTTGCCTGTGCTGGGTGGAATATCACAGATCACCTTCGATGCCAGCTTGACCAGGGCGGGTCAGCGCCACTTTGTGTTATTAGATTTCACAGCAGCATTTGACACAGTTGACCACAATCTTTTGACCCACTGCCTTGCTGCTGTTGGAGTCAGGGGGACAGCTTTAAATTGGCTGTCCTCCTTTCTTCACAACCGTGGACAGCGAGTGGAGAGGGGAGGCCTGGTCTCTGAGAGGTCCCCTCTATCTTGTGGGGTTCCTCAGGGGGCCATTCTCTCCCCTCTGTTGTTTAACATCTATATGCGACCACTTGCTCAGCTGGTTCGAGGTTTTGGGCTTGAGTGTTATCAGTACACCGATGACACTCAGCTGGTGCTGAAGATGGAAGGCCGACCGGACTCTGTACCTGATTATTTCCATCAGTGCCTCAAGGCCATTACTGGATGGCTGCGTGCCAGCAGGTTGAGGGTGAATCCAGCAAAGACGGAGATCCTATGGCTGGGTCAACCGGGCAGTGGGGATATCCAGCTGCCTACCCTGGATGGCGAGGCGCTACGCCCATCATCATTGGTAAAGAGTCTGGGAGTCCTTTTGGACCCTCTGCTGACGATGGAGGCCCAGGTCTCCGCCGTTAGCAGAACCGCCTTTTTTCAGGCTAGACGGCTGGCCCCCTACTTGTCCAGGGACAACCTAGCTACAGTGTTCCAGGCTACAGTCATCTCAAGACTGGACTACTGTAACGCCCTCTACATTGGCCTTCCTCTGTCGGTGATCTGGAAGCTCAAGTTGGTACAAAATGCAGCTGCTCGGCTTCTTGCGGGAATTCCGATGAGATGCCACATAACACCAATCTTACTACAGCTGCATTGGTTACCAATTGAACACCGGATCACTTTCAAAGTGATGGTACTCACCTTTAAGGCCTTGCATGGTTTGGGGCCGATGTACCTGAGGGACCGCCTCACCCCCTACCAACCCCAGAGATCCCTCCGTTCTGAGGACCAAGATCTATTGGAAATTCCCAGTGTCAAGACCTTGCGCCTAACAGCAACCAAACGCAGAGCCTTCACAGCAGTGGCACCATCACTCTGGAATACTCTGCCACCTGAAGTCCGTGCCTTGCGGGACCTATCAGCTTTCCGCAGGGCATGTAATACATATCTGTTTCGACAGGACTTTGATCTTTGATATTGCTGTTTTAAAATTGTTTTAAATTGTTTTTAGATTGTGTTAGATTTTAGCCTGTTCTTGTAAGCCGCTCCGAGCTCCAGGGGATTGGCGGCATATAAGTTCGAATAATAAATAAATAAATAAATAAATATCAATGAAGCAAGTTGTGCCCTTGATTTTAGTCTGAGTTTTGAACAGAGCCAACTAGTGTATTGTTCAGCACATAGGACAGCTTTATCTGATGTATAGATCCAGTTCAGCATATAGGATAGCTCCTTCAACATACAGTTAAAAACTGGAAGAGAACGAAAACCCCACAAACATTTGCTATCTAGTTGTGGAATGAGCTGCTTTAGGTTCAGAAAAAAAATCCAAATAATGTTGGTTTTTTTTCCTATAATAATAAAGCTGTAATAACATGTTGGGAAATTGGCAAGGTGATGCCCTTTAATTATGTCCCAAATTAGTCAACACCCCTTGACCTAAAGGAAGGGATGGTCCAATTAATGGCTAAGCTTAAACCAATAATTAGACATACGAAAGCTGTTAGAGTCAGACCTTCCTGGGAAGGTCGTTCTGTATCACGGAGAATGCTTCTCCAGAGAGGTACAGCTCTGTGTGACTTGAATGAAGATAAACTCGACATCTTTTTAATATTCTTTGCAAAAGACTGCTGTTTTACCCAGAACTAGTAAGTGCACTGGAGGATCATGACTCTGAATTTGAACAGAGGATGTGGAAATCTTTCAGATTTGTTTCCACTCCATGACTCAGTATCCCCCGGGACATTCTTGTCCCATTCAAGTTCCATCTTAAGTTGCACAACTTTTTGTCCTCATCCCACCTGACAGAAATCATTCCCACACTGCAACTATGAGCCTGAGACATGCAATTAATATTTGCTACAGAAAACTGCCAGTGTTTGGAAAAGTTTCCTTTTGGCCAGTGGTCATGCTAGCTAGGAGTGACTCAAGAAAGCTGTTTGTATCTCATGCTAAAGAACAATAAATACAGTTGACTGTATTTTTTGGGGACAGTACATATTTTCTGCTTCACGTCTCTAAAAAATTGTGTGTCTTTTGCTATGTTATGTTAGAAATGAAATGGGTATTCTCTTCTTTTCAGTTCAATTAGAAGAATGGTATAGGGAAATTTGGAATATAGCTATTAATGATAAGCTAACTTGCAATATTAAAATTAAAAGGGGAATATGGAAACAAACAGATTTTTGGAAAATATGGGGAAATTTTATTGAGTATATTTTAATGAGGGAAAGGGGTATAAGCCAACAACAACAACAACAATAAAACTTTATTTGTACCCCACTACCATCTCCCCAAGGGACTTGGTGTGGCTTACATGAGGCCAAGCCCACAATACATAAATAAACAAAAGCGATAACAATAATAAATACAAAACAGTTAAAATAAACTCAAAACACAAAATACACAATAAGCAATAACAATAATATATCGCAACATACAGCATTTAAAAACCTATGGCCGGGCCAAATGTAATAATTTAATTAAAAAAAATTAAGTGCTGGGCATGAACAAGGTAGGAAAAATTAAAATAGGGTTTTCAGAGAAAGATGAGGGTGCACAGACAACCCTAAATCAATATGAAAGTGCATTTGAGGATATATTGCTAAGAGTTTTCTGTATTCTGGAAAGGCACACTGGAACAACCATGTTGTCAAGCTCCTCCTAAAGACTGTCAGTGTTGGGGCATGTCTGATGTCCCTGGGGAGTGAGTTCCTGAGTCGAGGGGCCACCACCGAGAAAGCCCTGACCCTCATCCCCACCAACCGCGCTTGCGATGGAGGCGGGAGCGCGAGCAGGGCCTCTCCAGATGATTGAAGAGATCATGTGGGTTCATACACAGTGATGTGATCACGCAGGTAGGCGGGTCCCAAACCATTTAGGGCTTTGTAGGTAAGCACCTTCACCTTGAATTGGGACCAGAAAATAAATGGCAGCCAGTGGAGCTCCTTAAACAGGAGGGTTGACTGCTCCCTGTAAGGAGCACCAGTTAACAACCTGGCTGCCGCTCTTTGAACCAATTGAAATTTCCGGGCCATTTTCAAGGGCAGCCCCATGTAGAGTGTATTACAGTAGTCTAATCTGGAGGTGACTAAGGCATGGACCACCCTGGCCAGATCCGCCTTCCTGAGGTACGGTCGCAGTTGGTGCACGAGTCTTAATTGTGCGAAGGCTCTCCCAGCCACTCCCGACGCCTGAGCTTCAAGCATAAGTGATGAGTCTAGGAGGACACCCAGACTATGGACCTGTGACTTCAGGGGGATTGTAACCCCATCCAGCACAGGTTGCCACCCTATACCCTGATCCAGTTTACGATCGACCAGGAGGACCTCTGTCTTGTCGGGGTTGATCCTCAGCTTGTTCCTCCTCATCCAGACAGCCGCAGCGGCCAGGCACTCGTCCAGCACCCGAGAGGCCTCCTTGGAGTTAGGTGGAAAAGAGTAGTAGAATTTGCATGTCATTTGGATAGAGATGGCACTGAACTCCAAAACTCTGGATGACCTCTCCCAGCGGTTTCATATAGATGTTGAAAAGCATGGGAGACAGAATGGAACCTTGCGGGACCCCTGTAATTGTTCAAGACCATGGAGTCAATGATATTTTGGAATTGTGAAATAACATGAGTTGGTTGGTCCTGGTGAAGGGGGCACAAAGTAAGGGAAAGGGGAATAGGGGGAAAATGGTATAATACTAATTATAAAGAAATGAAACATGTATAAGTAGATAAAAGGTGTGTGGTAAAGGTATACCTAGTATAAGTTGTAATGGAAAGTTTAAAAAATGATAAGAAATATGCTTAAAGATGTTTTTAATAAATAATAATAATAAACCTTTATTTATACCCCGCTAACATCTCCTGAAGGACTCGGTGCAGCTTACAAGAGGCCGAGGCCCAACACATCAATAAAACAACAGCATAACAAATACAACAATAAATAAACTCATAAAACAAGCAATAAACATTTAAACAATAACAATAAACATTAGACAATAACACCACGACGCATTTAAAACTAAGGCCGGGCCAAATGTAATGATTAAAATTTTAAAATGCTGAACATGACAGGTGAGATGGATACGTTTTTGGAGATAAGTGTGGTGTACAGACAATTTTAATCTCTAGTAAAGTGCAATTGGGACATGATGCTAGGAGTTTCCTATTCTGGGAAGGCACACTGGAACAACCACGTCTTCAAGCTCTTCCTAAAGACTGCCAATGTTTTTTGATTTTTTAATGTTAGATTGTATATAATGTAACATACTCTTCTGTCTAAGATGTTGTAAAAAGAGGGAAGAATGTATGCTTATACATTTTGTTTGATAAATTTATAAATAAAATTAAAAAATAGAAATGAAATGGGTAGTGTATTGTCGAAGGCTTTCATGGCTGGAATCACTAGGTGGGTTTTTTCGGGCTATAGGGCCATGTTCTAGAGGCATTTCTCCTGACGTTTCGCCTGCATCTATGGCAAGCATCCTCAGAGGTAGTGAGATCTGTTGGAATTAGGACAATGGGTTTATATATCCTAGTGAAATGGGTAGATTTATTTGGTAAATAAGGTTCAGTATTTTGGACTGTTTCTGCAAATTTTGCATTAGAATTCATATCAGATTCATTATACCACTGCCATGGAAGCCACTAGCTACCCACTTCATTTCTGTTCAGATCTGTACATTTATATTTTCAGATATAGATGTGTGAGTTCCTTCTGTCAGAATGTCAGAACATGCTCTTTGCAAGGGAAAAGACCATCTGTGCAGATGAATTTCCCCACAGACCTAGGAACAGCATCTGTTTCCCTCTTACACTGGCCTTTTGGTAAGCAGCATTTATGAGATTCATATCTCTGCTCCTGGCAAAGCACAGGAGAAAAAGCTGGCTGAAAGCTGAACGTCCCAAGGCAGACTGGAACGAACCAGCACATCATGGGAGCTCCACTGGGATCACCACCACCACAACAAGTTATTGAGCTTTGCATGGATAAAAGATATCCCACATTTTATTGCCACCTGCCTACTCCATGCTTCTTTTACTATTGCTGTACTTAGGATGTCCTCCACAAGAATAGCAATTCAAGCATGAAGGGAGACTTGGGTAGCCATTTGTTACTTTCCAGAATGAAATGGTAAGCAGTAGTTCCCCAGACTATGTTTTGCTTCTGTTACCTTCTTGGGTATTATCAGAGCCAAATATGAGGGGTATTTTTAAGTAAGGTCTGTTTTGTTGTAGACATTAGTAATTTGCGCGCATACCGCAACGAGCGCGTGCATCGTGTGCCAGCATGCCTCGGGAACAACTGTGCTCAGTTTCCGTTCTGTAGCTAACCTGTACGGTTCTGTTCTGTGCTTTAAAAATGTTTAAGACTATCAACTCACCCGCCACATGTGAGGTTCGCTCAGTGATACGGTTTTTGTCAGCAAGGAACCTGCCTGCTGCAGAAATACATCGGCGGGTGAGTTGATAGTCTTAAACATTTTTAAAGCACAGAACAGAACCGTACAGGTTAGCTACAGAGCGGAAACTGAGCACAGTTGTTCCCGAGGCATGCCGGTACACGACGCATGCGCTCGTTGTGGTATGCGCGCAAACTACTAGTGTCTACAACAAAACGGACCTTACTTTAAAAATACCTCTTGTAGTAGCTGCCGAATGATTGTGCTACATTACGTAGATGGAAAGACGAGTACTGGTATTAATTGGTTATTCCTGTTCATGCCATCATGTTGCAAAGAGGCATCCTTGAGTCGACATGCCTTTTGTTTCAGCTGGTAGTAATGTCTGCTTGACTCCTTAATAGCTTTAGGCTCTGTTTCAAAGAGTGATTTGATGTTAGAGGATTTTGGCAGTAATTGCCCTTGTAATGATATCCTCAGCAAGGAAAACCTTGTAGTGATTGCAATGTGGGGGATTATCAATTGTAAGGTCGAGCTGATTCCAGTCTGTGGGCTACAAGGTGGAAGAAGTGCAAGGAAAAGGTTTAGTTCGAAACTAAAAACACATTCCTTTTAAGCTGGAAAAGAGTTTCCTTTAGAGTGAATAAAAAGAACTACCTGATTCTAGAGCAGCCCCCTCCTCAGCAACTTTCTGAATGAATCAGAAAGTTTCTTCGACTAAGTATGTATAAAAATGGAGGGAAGGATGAATTTCCAAAGAAAGATATAGGTGCTTAGCCAAAACCTACAGAAATAGTATAGACTCAACTAAAGTTCAGAATGCACTAAGCCTGCCTAGTAGAGTTGGATAGGCTCGTTCGGAAGAGCCTAAAAGTCGTAAAAAACCTCTGACTTTTGACTTTCGAAGCAGTTCTGAACCATGCAGGAAAGGTGGGAGGAGCAAATCTGAATATGAATCACTTACTTTTTTTTCAGAAATATTCCTTAATATTTGGATATCTCCCAAGGTTATTTTAATTTTCACAACCATTAAGAAACTTTGGTAGAGCCTAAAAAGTTTTAAAATCTCATGCTTTCCATCAGTGAGGCAAGGAGGGATTAGGTGGGCATGGTTAAGCACACCCATTGTTGTAGTTTGTGAAGGCCAGGCCCCCAATGGTAACGACTGCAAAAGGCCCTGCTGTTAAACTACATTTCCCACACTGCTTTGCTGCTCATTAGCCAAAATGGCTGAAGGACCCCTATAGCTCAATAGCTGTCTGTAGCAGTCTTCGTCTAAATATAAAATAAACTGATTGAATCTACAAAGTTGTCTAAATGGAAGGCAGCAAAGCAATAAACAACCCTAACCCTTTCTTTTTCTGTCATCCCTGCAATAAAGATATGTGTCCACTACAAAAGGGAAGCCTCCGTGACTTCCTACACTTTCCTTTTCGGCAAAATGTGTGCCTTGGCTCCCCTGCCTGCTGATATTTGCCATGATTTGCCACCATTTGCCATGATTTTTCCTTTTTGCCATTTTTCCCTGGCAGGGATCAAACTTGCAACCTCCCGGTTCTGGGGGTGGCGCACTCTCTCAAGGAGCCACCAACTACTCTGTAGCAATAGCAATTCAGAAAGTATACTTATTCACTTTCCAGTGGGAAGCCAATTCTTCTTTTCCCTCTAGCAGGACTGTTCCAGCCCTGATTCTCCCAAAACTTGAAGACATTCCTTTCTTCATCCCTCTCTTTAGAGTCCCCTAGGATTGATGTGCCGGGGAGTCTAGCTTGCTAAGCTACTTTGGGAAACTACATCTCTTGTGCATATAAAATTTGCTAAAAATCCCTGGATCAGTCAAAGGTTATGAAATTTGGTGAGCTAATAGTGGCCTATGTGTTCTACCGCTGTCGTACGTTTCATCAGGATTGGTCTAAAAATGAGGGAGGGGGTATCCCCTGAAATTTCCCCAGTGCCAGTGCTGGTTTTTTTTCCTACTGTGCATGTGTATCTGCCATTAACAAGGTGATTCAGAAGTTTCAAATGTTTCAGAAAGTTTTGAATCTTTTTTTAAAAAAAATCAGAAATGACTTTAAAATTGAATCACCAGTGCCCCCTACATCCAAAATGAGTTTTGAACCATTTTCTTTTTGGATCAATCAAGCCTAGTGGCGAGGCAAGCAAGGAGTAATAAATATGCTTTTCTAGATACACTTGGGGCAAAAGGAGACAGTGAAGCTGCAGAATGGCAAGTTTGCCAATGACATGAAACTAGGAGGGGTGGCTAACACATTGGAAGATAGGAACAGAATTCAAATGGATGATTTAGAAAATTAGAAAGAAAATATAAATTGAAAATATTTAGATACAAATGACAAATTTTGCATTTAGACCCCAAAACAAGATGATAAAAGATATGAAGAAAAACACATAATGATAGATGAAAGGAGCTTGGTGGAGACTAAGGGTGACACCTCAAGGACTGTCAAAGAGAGCTGGGGACAGACTGCATCAGAGGGTAGAACCAATAACTTCATCAGACAGGAAGAATTGGCAGCATGTTCCACTTTGATGCCTCTTTAAGCATGGAGCCCACCAGCTCCCATTATATGGGGTATTACTATTTCTGGTGGGGCTCCATGCTTAAAGGAGTGGTGTAGGAGAGCATGCCATGGCCGCGGTAACATGGGAGGCCTTCCATGTTGCCTTGGAGCAATGGGGGGCAGCCATAAAGTTGACACTTCCCTCCATTGGATCACTCTGCGTATAAGCCAAGGAATGCAGGGTGTGGGGTGACAAGTTCTCCACAACCCCTAATGGCGGTTGCTGGATTCACCACAATATGTGGTGATTCCAGCAGCTAGTGTGAAGAGGTCTAATTGCTTATTACAGAGAAGTAGATTTCAATTGAACATTAGAAGGAGCCTCTTGATAGTAAGAATGGTTCAGCAATGGAATAAATTCTCTAGAGCTGGACTCTCCTTCTTTAGACATATTATTCAAAAAGAAGCTGGACAGTTACCTACTGGGGATGTTCTAGTTCAGTAGTTCTCAACCTGTGGGTCTCCAGGTGTTTTGGTCTACAACTCCCAGAAATCTCAGCCAGTTTACCAGCTGTTAGAATTTCTGGGAGTTGAAGGCCAAAACATCCCACAGGTTGAGAACCAATGTTCTAGTTGGAGATCTTACACTGAACATGAGGTTGAACTTGATAGCCCCCGAGACCCCTTCCAATGCTATAATTCTATGATTCCATGGATATCTATCCTCCTTCTGCAGGCAAGTAAATGGGAATCATCTTTGCTTTGACAACAGTCAAATAATATCAGATGGGCAGAAATAGAAAAACTACATTGTGGAAGACTAGTTTACAGATGGAATTTTTCACTAGGTTTCTTCTTGAGGTTGTCAATGAGTAATTTTAGCAATTGTCTCCTCTTTGTGGAGGAGTCTTCAAAAGCCACCGAGTTTTCTAAGCCATTCTTAACTCTGGACTCGCTCTGCATGTGGTTGTTTTGCACAGAAAACAGCATATTGTGAATGGAACATAACATTTTATTGGAGATCTAATAAATCCCATGCTCCCTTCCCAAAATATGCTATTTTTGTGCAGAATAAATGCTGTAATTGTATCCACCGAAAATTGGTTCTTGATTGAGTTGCATAGAAAATGGCATTTTCTGTTCAGAAAATAATATTTAATGAAGAACTATTCATTCCTGAAGAACTAGTTTATTCGCTTCCCTTGTCAAACTTTTTGGCCTCTCAGGCACCCTTCTCCCATGCTCAGAACACAGGCATATGCATATGGAGGCTTGCTTTTCTGCGGTGGAAAAGAGACGACTGCCCCCACAACCATACATACAACACTGCCAGACTGTCCTCCCTTTCCTCACCCTCAATCTGTCTTTCATTTCATTTATTTAAAACATTTTCTGACTGTCTTTCCAAGCAAAGCCATCATGAGATGGTTCACAAAAAATTAGAATATTATGCAATATAAGACATGTTGAATGTACATTTACAGTTTTCACTTGGCCAGTGTGAGTGTGTAGAAGGGAAACATGCTGAAGGACACATACTAAATTTGGGAAGATACACAAGGACCTTTGAGCAAAGGGAACCTTGAGATATAGGGCTGGATAGAAGTTTTGAGATTGTAAAGATTCTAAGCAAGACTCGGCATCTTGGCTTCTCAAGTATTCACCAAGAGATCTGGCATCTGGTACAATCCTCAGAAGCCAAATCATTTTAGATTTCTATTGCTGTTTCTGCAGTTTGTCCAAATACTTTGTACAGAACTCCCATCATTTACTTTTCTTAAGTTAAGAACATGTCAACAACCCCTGGTGGCCCCAGATGACGCAGGGGGTTAAACCCCTGTGTCGGCAGGACTGAAGACCGACAGGTCGCAGGTTCGAATCCGGGGAGAGGCGGATGAGCTCCCTCTATCAGCTCCAGCTCCTCATGCGGGGACATGAGAGAAGCCTCCCACAAGGATGATAAAAACATCAAAAAATCATCCAGGCATCCCCTGGGCAACGTCCTTGCAGACGACGAATTCTTTCATACCAGAAGCAATTTGCAGTTTCTCAAGTCGCTCCTGACACAATAAAAAAAATGCCAACAACAAGCACAACAGAGGCTGGCAATGAATGACAAAGTTGCACTTCTTCAAACATGTTACTTTCACTAAATATTAACAGTGATTGCAATTTCCAACCCTGCACCTTTTACAAAAATGCAGAAAAACTATTTATAATATTAAAAATAATGTATTTATTGATATCCTACCTTTTCCCCCGTTTGGGACTCAAGGTGGCTTTTATGATAGCTAAAAATATACCAAATAGAAAAGTTTAAAAGTCATTAAATTGTCCATAAAATTAAGCCAATTGAAAACATAGCTATTAAGAACAACAAAGAAAACGCAGACAAAACAGAAGAATCCTACAAGGCCTGTTCCCTTTCAACAGTCAGTCTTCAAAGTATTGCAGATATAGAAAAAAGTCTTAACATGTCTGTGGAAAAATAGCAAGGATGATATCAGTTTAACCATGCTCAGAAAGCAGTTTTAGAGCTAGGAAGCAGCCATTAGAAGGTCCTTTCCGAGTTTTCAGCTGATGTGGAGTGCCGCAGGGTTCGGTCCTGGTCCTGGTCCTGTTCAACATCTTTATTAATGACTTAGATGAAGGGCTCGAAGGCAGGATCATCAAGTTTGCAGACGACACCAAATTGGGAGGGATAGCCAATACTTCAGAGGACAGGAGAAGAATTCAAAACGATCTTGACAGATGAGAGAGATGGGCCAAAACTAACAAAATGAAGTTTAACAGTGACAAATGCAAGATACTCCACTTGGGCAGGAAAAACGAAATGCAAAGATACAGAATGGGGGACAATGCCTGGCTCGAGAGCAGTACGTGTGAAAAAGATCTTGGAGTCCTCGTGGACAACAAGTTAAACATGAGCCAACAATGTGATGTGGCGGCAAAAAAAGCAATGGGATTTTGGCCTGCATCAATAGGAGCATAGTGTCTAGATCTAGGGAAGTCGTGCTACCCCTCTATTCTGCTTTGGTTAGACCACACCGGGAATATTGTGTTTTAAGGGAGATGCAATTCAAGAGAATATTGAGCTGACTGGTATGTGATTTTATGGTGCCACACCACCTGAAGCCTGGGAAATGCTGATCATCTTTTATAGTGTTATAATGGTTAGACCACACCTGGAATATTGTGTCCAATTCTGGGCACCACAATTCAAGAGAGATATTGACAAGCTGGAATGTGTCCAGAGGAGGGCGACTAAAATGATCAAGGGTCTGGAGAACAAGCCCTATGAGGAGCAGCTTAAGGAGCTGGGCATGTTTAGCTTGAAGAAGAGAAGGCTGAGAAGAGACATGATAAATATGTGAGAGGAAGTCATAGGGAGGAGGGAGCAAGCTTGTTTTTTTCCTGCCCTGGAGGCCAGAATGTGAAACAATGGCTTCAAACCACAAGAAAGGAGATTCCATCTGAACATTGGGAAGAACTTCCTGACTGTGAGAGCCGTTCAGCAGTGGAACTCTCTGCCCCGGAGTGTGGTGGAGGCTCCTTCTTTGGAAGCTTTTAAACAGAGGCTGGATGGCCATCTGTCAGGTGTGCTTTGAATGCAATATTCCTGCTTCTTGGCAGGGGGTTGGACTGGATGGCCCATGAGGTCTCTTCCAACTCTTTGATTCTATGATTCTATGTACCTGTGAAGGTGATGCAATAGAGAGTGGGCTTCCCCAACAATTTTCAGAACAAGGGCTGGTTTGTACGGAGGGCTATGGCCCTTCAGATATATTGGATCTGCGCTTTGTAGGGCTTCAGAGTTCATAACCAACTTGTGCCCCACTAACTCACATTGAGGATGGGGGAATAAATTAAACAATTTAGAGTGTATGTACATACAGCATGAACATATGAGGATTGGGTGACAAGGTCAGTTGGGATTCAGTGCTAATCTGATCTTCACACTTTACCTTGTATGCTTGGAGAAACCTGGGAGGATGGATGGTCCTAATTAGTGGTTCTCAACCTGTGGGTCCCCAGATGTTTTGGCCTTCAACTCCCAGAAATTCAAACAGTTGATAAACTGGCTGGGATATCTGGGAGTTGTAGCCCAACACCTGTGTGCCACAGGTTGAGAACCACTGCTCCAAATGAATCTGTGAAAGGAAGACTGGGCAACAGATTACAGAAAGTGGTTGTATGCAGAAACACAGTATATGTGTAGACTGAACATCACAGATGTGGACGCATATACAGAGTGGGGCAAAAAGTTAATGCTTCACCATCACCAATGGCATTTTGAAGATGGATGGACATATATACTGGCCTCTAGTGTCATTTAGAGTAAGCTGTTCATTACGATGGCTTCCTGTTGCTTTAGAAATATGGGCTGTAATTCTAAAGGTTTTTATTTCCTTTCATTTTGCAAAATTCATGGCTTACTTACAGGGTTTATGCTCCATATACAGAGACATAATATATGACTGCCAAGCTTGAAAAGGTCAAATGAAGCACCAGGAAAAAATATATACTGAAATTCTACATCTCCAGCGAGCCTTATCAGAGACTCTGCCCCGGTTTCATTTCATTTTGTTCAGTATTCGCTTGAACTTCAATATAAAACAATGTATTTTGTTTATATATGGCATGTGCTCAACCACCCACAACCCACCTTAATAGGATGCCCCGGGAAATCGATACACCATTTACTGTGGCTGTTTCTAAGAGGAGAGACAGTAGTGAAGTACTTACTATTTGCCATGACCTGTGAAACTAAGAAACAAACCAACAAACCTTTAATGTCCCACCAGGACACAATGGGCCAATTCTCCCATGTGCTAAAGTCAGCAATTTAGGAGATGCAGAAGATCATATCTCACATTGGCCATTCCTGGACAGCTTGGAGAAAATCTTTCAGGGCACCCATTAGTTTCTTTACCTCTTCCTGCATCTAACCATTGGCATGTTCATCACTGTCTGGGATTACGGCGAACACAAGTCACCGGGTGCCTTCCTGGGAGGAGAACACAGCCAGCAAAAGAACAAAAACTTTTCAGAGTTTAACAATTCTTTTTTGTCAGTGCTTCAAAGTGATTGGAGGTCCTTGCTAAGAATGGAAAGAATGCTCAAAATGTTTTGTTCACAATTCAAGAAACAGATTTCCTGACTGTTGGAAACCCCCATCGGGAAGAAGAATAGATCAGCAAGAATTTCCTACTAGTATTTGACATCCCAAAGGACATATTCTGCAGAGAAAATCATAGCCTTCCCAGCTGTTCACTTTCTGCAGAGAAAAGGTCTCCTGCTCAAGAAACAACCCAGAAATGAGGTTTATTTCACAAGGCAATGTGTGTTTTTCTCCTCTTCAAAACTTCAGGATATTCTGCAGAGAGAATCAGGCAGAAGAATATTCATTTTCTCCAACAGTGTGGGGAAAACTACTCTAATTACTTGTTCTCGCCATTGGGAATGAAATACCTGGATTGCACTCCCTACTACCCACGTTCCTAGGGATCCCAACTATATATTTGCAGTAGGGTGAGACACCAACTGCGAGTCAAGATGGACTGGAAACAGCCCATGCTGCTGCTTTCGCTAGAGCAGCAAAAATATTTTAATAGGCTTAACAGCTTAATGTTCTAATTAAGCTCCATTGAAGTACTCTAGAGCTTTTCAGGCCCTAATCCTGACCTTCTATTTGTGTATGGCTTTTCTTTAGAGTAAAGCATCCAGAAGCACAGAATTAAAGGAGTGTATTTGCATTGGCAAAATCTGAAGCTATATGAGCTCACAACTGAGTCATGGCTTTCAAAGGTTGCCTCCATCATACATCATATTATTGATTCCCTTACCTGTTAGTAGAGTTTGGCCATTTTCTGATTTGTCTCTGAATTGGAGGCTACACTCTCAGTTCCTAGAACATCAAAAAGTGTTCCTTCTTTCTTCTCTTCCATAAATATCCCCCATGCGAAATCAATGGCAGAGCTAATAGGGAGCATCTCTGACTCTGTAACAATTTCATATTTCCACATTTGCATATGTCAGTCTCCAATACATAGCAAAATTGTCCTTACTACACTGCAGGATTTTACACATGGCCCAGCTAGGTTTCCAGATATTAGGACCTGGCCTCTCTTCTCCAATGCTTGGGGCAAGGTTGTGGGTAAGGGCATTGCCTTGAAAAGTGAGTGGGTACCTAAATATACATTTGCTAGACTTTGTAAAGTTTGACTGAGATACAGAATGGGGGACACATGGCTCGAGAGCAGTATGTGTGAAAAAGATCTTGGGGTTCTCCTGGACAACAAAAAATGAAATGCAAAGATACAGAATGGGGGACAATGCCTGGCTCGAGAGCAGTACATGTGAAAAAGATCTTGGGGTCCTTGTGGACACCAAGTTGAACACGAGCCAACAATGTGACGCAGCAGCAAAAAAAGCTAATGGGATTTTGGCCTGCATCAATAATAGTATAGTCTATATCCAGGGAAGTCATGCTATCCCTCTATTCTGCCTTGGTTAGACCACACCTGGAAGATTGTGTCCAATTCTGGGCACCACAATTGAAGAGAGATATTGACAAGCTGGAATGTGTCCAGAGGAGGACAACTAAAATGATCAAGGGTTTGGAGAACAAGCCCTACGAGGAGTGACTAAAAGAGCTGGACATGTTTAGCCTGAAGAAGAGAAGACTGAGAGGAGACATGATAGCCATGTATAAATACGTGAGAGGAAATCATAGGGAGGAGGGAGCAAGCTTGTTTTTTGCTGCCCTGGAGACTAGGACGTGGAACAGTGGCTTCAAACTAGAAGAAAGGAGATTCCATCTGAACATTAGGAAGAACTTCCTGACTGTGAGAGCCGTTCAGCAGTGGAACTCTCTGCCCCGGAGTGTGGTGGAGGCTCCTTCTCTGGAAGCTTTTAAACAGAGGCTGGATGGCCATCTATCGGGGGTGCTTTGAATGCAATTTTACTGCTTCTTGGCAGGGGGTTGGACTGGAAGGGCCATGAGGTCTCAACCAACTCTATGATTCTATTATTCTACTCTGAAAAATAGCAATTGCTGTTTAATATATCATGTTGCAACAGTCACCCATTGTCATATTTATAAGAGTTGTCCCCTGTAACATCGCCAAGGGCTATCCTTGTTGCCAGGTTTTGGCATGATCTCAAAGCCTCTTGTGGTACTAGCCTGCCAAACTTAGATCCAACTATCTGACAGAAGAGTGAGAAAGTTAATTGTACTGATGTGATTGTTCTTGGCACAAGATTTACTACTCTTCCAAAATGACTTGTCTTCCAAATTAAAAATTGTGGGAGGCTTTGAATAATGCTGTCCATTGCCAATTCATAATGATGCTGTATTCTTGCTTGTCTGAAATCAGTTGGTAAGAGACATATATGTATTAGACTGTATAGGTAAAGTGAAGCAATTTATATCTTCTACTTCCAATTGTACTACAAATGTTTTCAATGGAAAAGTGAATGGGTATGAGGCAAGGTCAAGAGATATTGCCTGCACAGGACCAATGCAGAAAAATTAAAAGAAAGGCATGCAAGGAGGAAAAGACCAGTTTCTGAGAGAGGTGAAGCAGAAAAAAATAAGTTTAAAACTCTAGTGATGCACGCCTGCCCAATAAGAATTAATTTCAAGAGTTTTAATTTCTGTGGGGCTAAAACTGGAAAATGTCAGTATAAATTGCAACTTGCAATTTTCAGAGCTTTCACTTGTTTGGATTTCTATCATGTTAATGTCTGTGCTTGACCCAGCGGGGCATCTAAAGCAGTCTACCATTTTATAGCATGGCCAATATAAGGCTCATAATCATTTGACTCTTGGTGATGGATTTGCTGCTATGACTTTTTTTTTTTCACAGCTTGAGATTTGATGTCAAAACCTGTTAATCCTTCTATGTTCTGATGTTTTACAACCAGAAAGATTGATTGGCAAAAAAAAAAAATGTGCATGTTCTAGCCAGTTAAAGTCTGCTTGAAAAAAGGTATTCTGTGACCAAAGAGTTTTTGCTTCCTTGTTTACAGTCAACCACTAGAAAATTGTAGTAAGAGCAAAACAAGAGCCGGTTAATGCAGAGCAATCCAATATATTTTACAGATGTGCAAAATGCCAAAAATCCACTCCATTTCTAATTATGAAATTCAGAAGACCCCATTTTGCTTCTAAAGTGTTTTGATAAATTCATGAGGAATCTGTTTAGTTTCTAATACAAAGTTCCTAAAATTTCGTTATTTTTTCGTTACGTTATTCCACCCATTTGCACCAATGGGGACACTTTTGGGACTCATTTCTCTCTTGTTTTCAGGACTCTTGGGATTAAACTTGCTGCAAATGTAGCACACATTTGCCACTATAAGCCCTCCAAGTTTTAGAATGTTTCACTCATCCACTGATTTGGGGGAAATTCTGATTTTTTTTTACAAACATTTCTTTAAAATGAAATTACAAGGGCTATTCCCTTAAATTTGTCTACAATGACATAGTATAACCAGGGCATCATTCCTCCCAAGTTTCAGAAAGATGAGCACATCCTCTGATTTTGGGGGGATTTTTAAAGTTTTGACAAAAACTTGTTTTTTAAAATAAAAAAACCCCACAAAAACTCAACTATGTGTGGATGAGGGAAAAGAGGAAACTACTATATCCAGATCACATTGATGGAGAGTTATGCTGTGCCAGCAGGAACATAAGGTTTTAAGTTTCCTATAATGTTGTAAATAATTGTATTTGAGCACGTTCTAGACTTCACCAGTGTCAAATAGTTACCAATTTCTGTGAAGAGTTTTATCACAAGATTGATGTAATATAATATAACATTAATATGACATAATTGGGAAAAATTACCTATTATTCTATATTTTCATACTCACTTGGTTTACTTAGCAATAGAGCTTTCAATTTGCATTTCATATTCCCATTTCTCATATATGCAGGGTAGAAAAGCTCCAGAAGTTGAGAGGTGGCATTACATCAGGGTTGTCACATAAACTCAGAAGGCCAAATCCATACACTTATATACCCACTCACCCCTTATTGTGCTTTCTTTACTTAACTTTCATTAACACTAAAATTACAATTTAGCTGAATTAAATTAAAATGCTCTCCATGACTGATGGACATGGGAGCAATTTTGCCATGATTTTAAACACCGTGATTGTTGGGTATTGGATGAACTTCAAGTAAAAAAGAAAATCAAAAGCCAACTTCAATTGACCTCCTGGTTGTTGTTGTTGTTGTTGTTATCTTTATTTACACACCACCTTTCTCCCCGTGGGGACTCAAGGCAGCTCACATTCCTGCACTAGACAAGTTTCAAAAGTGCAATACAAAAGTTAAAAAGCAATTAAATAGTAACAGTGTGGTTTCAAAAAAAATCTTCTCCTTGGCCTAAAAATCTCAAGGTAAGAACATAATGAAATGTCCCTCAACCCTCAAGAATAGTGGAAAATGATTTAGTTGCATTTTTTAAAAAGTAAAAAAAAATCTTAAAAATGGAGAAACTATAAGCCCCGGAAGGGCAGTCCAAGAAGTAAATTATATTTGTTTGTATTTCAATGGACACAGAATTTATTCCTATTCTATACGTCATTGGCTTGTCAATGTAGTCTAATTCCCACCTAAATCTGATTTTTATGAAGTACAATGACCTCAATACAGTAGTCTCAAGTATGTTTATAGACCTTCTTCAGATTACAGACTTTTACTGGGTTACCTGAGAATATGCCAAGGATTAAATGGATCATACTTTGGGAATAGGCATTTTATAGAACTCCTTGTTCCAGTCTAGCTGGTGAATTATTCTTGTTAAAATGCTATATGGGCAGTCCCAAACCTTCCCACACATGTATATTATCACAGAAACTGCTTTCAAAAACAGCCATCTATAAAACACACAGTTTTGTCAGAGATGACTCATGGTATTCTTCATGCACAATTGAAAGAAGAGGCCATGGGTGGTCTCTGATGAGGAGTTGTTAACTGTTTGTACAATAGCTCCTAGCAGCTCACTTAGACAATGAAAGAGGAAATATCAAAAGGATAATAGTCAATTTTGTCACATTTGCTGAAGTGTTGACATATTTTGCTGAAAATATATTTCTTTCTGAGTTCACCTACATGACATGAAGAGTAAAGTCCAAGAACTACTGGAGTGGAATATCTACAAAGCCTATGAATGTACTGCAAAATTGGTTATTAATGAAAGAAAAAATAATGAAGAACAAATCTAGTTTTGGTCCTTGTCACATATCATGTTTTTGAAGCTATGATTGCACATCTTTTTATTTGTGTTTTGAACTATTAAAGCCCCTGAAAATGTTCCATATATATTAAAGTGTATATTTTATTTTCAGCAGTTGTGAAATGCATCAGTGTTAGGCGGCAACAAAGTTCTGAAGTGTTACATTAGTTTGTAAAGTATAGAAAAATACAATTCATAGAAAAGTACAGAAAAATTCAATTCATAGAAAATTCACAAATGATCAATTTTGAGATAATTTTTCAAAGCACCATGAATTGTACCATGTTGTTGTTATTTTTATTTTGTTGAAGTTTTACATTAGTTTACATTGTAAAGTACAGAAAAAATCAATTCAAAGAAAAGCACAGAAAAAATCAATTCATAGAAAATTCACAAATGATCAACTTTGAGATAATTTTTAAAACACCATGAATTGTACCATGTTGTTGTTATTTTTCTTTTGTTTGTTGTGTGCCTCAAAGTCATTTCTGACTTACGGCAACCCAAAGGTAAACCTCTCATCGTAGTTTCTTACCATTATTTAAAGGAGGAGCAATTACACTGAAAACAAATTTTAATGTTTCTCAGGGCAAAGTTATACTGAAAATGTGTTTTGTAATGTTTTTGCTTGTTAGGGTATGATGTACTTAGAAGAAAGAAGACTGGTTCATCGAGACTTGGCAGCTCGAAACGTCCTGGTAAAATCACCAAACCATGTGAAGATCACAGACTTTGGCCTGGCCCGGCTCTTGGAAGGGGATGAAAAAGAATACAGTGCAGATGGCGGGAAGGTATGTGCTACAGTCTGATAAATTGGCTAAATATGTTCTGATTGGAAACTAAATTTATATGTGTGTGTGCATGTGTGTGTATAACTTCTTAAAGCAAAAATATTTAGAACTAGAACACACCTTAAGAATGAGGCCAGGTTTAATTTTAAAAACCTAATAGAAAGAATCATGAAAAACCTATGAGTAGGGGTCCCTCCTTTGAGTTTTGAGAATGAATAATGTTAACAAATACATAAAATAACAATCATTGAGTCCTCCATTTTTGTTTTCATACCACGGAACAATGGCAACAGCCCGTAAAAGAATTTCTTTCTGGATTTTGAAGCTTTGAATGATTTGGTCTTGTTTGAAAAGTAAAGTTCATCCCCTAGGATATTTTTCATCTTTGTTTATGCTCACTTCTCACAAATTTTGTGTAGACCACAAGTGTCAAGACCCAGAAGCCTCAAGAATGCCAAACACAGTATAAAAGGTCCAAACAAAGGTTTATTAAACACAAAAAAGGCTTAGAGACACTTAACTCAGTGCCTCTAGCACAAACGACTCCGGCCCAGTTTACCTGTCCGAACGGATTCTCCCCTATGAACCATCAAGGCTATTAAGATCTTCCGGGGGGGCCCTGCTCTTGGTCCCACCACCCTTGCAATCACGGTTGGTGGGGACGAGGGACAGGGACTTCTCGGTGGTGGCTCCCTGGCTTTGGAACTCCCTCCCACTAGAGATTAGATCTGCTCCCTCCCTTCTGACGTTCAGGAAACTACTAAAGACCTGGCTCTGGAATGTGGCATTCCTGTAACACAAGGAAAGAAAACAAGGGAAAAACAAAAAGCTTTGATAAATAGTATGTTTTTTTTTGCCAGTGCTGGAATTTTCTTTTTTGCTTTTTTTGTTTAACTGGGATTCTGGATGAGTGAAGTACAAGCGAGAGTAAAGTACTGAAACCAAAAAGGCATTTAAAGGAGAAAGTACATCTATTTTCAGCTTAATGTCTCAACTCTATCCTACTATAAGGAAACTATCATGCATGCAAAAGCAGTTGTACATATACTACTTGCTAGGGTGGAATTCAGGAGCAAAATTAGATGTATATTGAAAACATATATCCAAGAAAAATTGATTGTACCCATATTGTAATGCTTTCAGCTGGGTACTGTGCATATCAGCATTATTAATCAATAGCACTTAACTTATTAAACTGTGAGTATAGCTCAATTGGCCTAAATGCCCCTAACACACCAGATCTTATCTGGTTCTGGAAGTTAAGAATATTAGCCCTGACCAAAAGGTTGGCAGCTCAAATCCGGGGAGTGTGATGAGCTCCCATCTGTCAGCTCCAGCTTCTCATGTGGGGACATGAGAGAAGCCTCCTACATGATGGTAAAACATCTGGGCATCCCCTGGACAATGTCCTTGCAGATGGCCAATTCTCTCACACCAGAAGTGACTTGCAGTTTCTCAAGTCGCTCCCAACACACACACACAAAAGTACTTGAATGGGAGACCACCAATGAATGCCCCATATTGCAAGCCATATTATAGAGAAAGAAACTTACAAAACTATCTCTGAGTATTCCTTGTTTAATAAAACAACCTGAAATTCTTTGGGTCATCATAAGTCAATATATGACTTAAAGGCACACACAGTTCAATCAGGGATGGACATTTTTCTGTCTCCCATGTTTATATCATCTCTGCCTCTCTCCACCTCAACCTCTAAAGTTGCATCTTGTTTATGAAGGAAACTGCTGATTTCAACAAGTCCTTAAGATAGTTGGAAGTCAACAAAATTCTTATTAATCATTACTGGGTTGAAAGTCTCTTGCTTAAGGAACTGACTAGTTCTTCCTAACCTGTTGCCTATAAACGAGCTGTGTGACAAAAACTGGAAGACATTCCTCTTAGTGGTAGAAAGAAACCCAATTGAGGATGGCATTTGGAATTATGCTTGTAGTGTATTAAAAGAGTGTTTTAACGTCGTTTAGATCTGGTGCGTCCCTTTAGGTCACTTTGGCCTCATCATTGTGTGTGTTCATATGCCATCAAGTTGTATGTCAAAGTTTTCTTAAGGAAGGAATTCTCAGAAGTGGTTCTGCTACTTTCTTCCCCTGTAGCACCTGAAATTCCATGGTGGTCTCCCATACAAGTACTAACCAAGGCTGATCCTGCTGAGCTTCAAAGATTAGATGGAATCTGGTGCTTTTAGGGCAGGGGTGTCAAACCCATTTTCATCTAGGGCCTCTTCAGTCTTATGGTTGTCTTCAAAAGGCTGTTGAATCCATGGATGGAAAATCTGTGAATACAGAGGGTTATCTATCTATCTATCTATCTATCTATCTATCTATCTATCTATCTATCTATCTATCTATCTATATCTATCCATCCATCCATCCATCCATCCATCCATCCATCCATCCATCTATCTATCTATATTACATAATGGTTGGTGCCCTTTTGTTTTTACCTAGTTTTGGTCCCCTAATGTTATTGATTGATAATTCCCACCACTTCCTGACCTGTGGATAAGGAATGATGGGAACTGCAACTCCATATGACTTGTGGTGCTGAGTTTTGGGAAAGGTTAAATGATATCATATCTACAAGCCTTAAATCTCACTTCAAACCCCACTCTCCTGACTAAACTTAATAAGCTGCAGCCTCCCAAATGTTCTGATGTTCCTATATCTCAACTCCCATCAGCTCTAGTCATCATGTTCAGTGATAAGGAATACAGAAGGTGTAGCCTAGCATCTGAAGGCCTACATTAAATAATAATAATAACAATAACAACAACAACAACAACAATAATAATACTTTATTTATACCCTGCCACCATCTCCCCAAGGGGACTCGGGGCAACTTACATAAGGCCAAGCCCAGCAATACAACACTGCAAATGTACAAACACAAGAATACAACAAAATATATATAAAAAATAAAATACAAGAAACATTATAAATAAACACATCAGACCATATAAAATCACAATAGGAACGAAGTAGGGTTTAAATGACATGGAGGGCTGAATTAGGCCTGCGGGCCTTGAGTTTGACACAGATATTTAAGTGGATAGGGGTGTACTGTTCAATAATAAAACCTACCATTTTTAAAAACAAACAAGCAAACCCCTTCTAACATACAACTCTTTAGATATTTATTTGGTTTATGGAAACATTTCATAGAATAATGTTCTTTTTTTCCTGTTTTTGCTGATTTTTTTCTTTCTTTCTCTCCTACCCTAGATGCCGATTAAATGGATGGCTCTTGAGTGTATACATTACAGGAAATTCACACATCAAACTGATGTTTGGAGCTACGGTAAAGCTGAACGCATGTGTTAATACTCAATAAGTCATCATTTTGAATTGATTTGTGCCATTAACATTTATCATCTTTCATGTTATAAAAGTGTAAAGAACTGTAATAACCCTGAACAGCTTTATGCAGGAGGCCTGGTTGATTTACTAAACATTTATGGTTGGAAGACATAGATTGCCCCGTATTGCAAGCTTCTTTGGAGGCTTTTAAACAGAGGCTGGATGGCCATGTGTCGGGGGTGCTTTGAATGCAATTTTCCTGCTTCTTGGCAGGGGGTTGGACTGGATGGCCCATGAGGTCTCTTCCAACTCTATGATTCTATGATTCTATGAGTCATTTCTGCCTAGGATGCTGAGAAAATGCCCTTGAGAACCAGTGCAAAGCAGTTAAAGACAGTAAGGTGTAGTGGAAGAAGTGTTCTTATAACTGACTAGCCATCCCCTGCCACGTGTTGCTGTGGCCCAGTCTGTATATATGTGTTTTGTGTGTGTGTATGTTTGTGTATATGTTTGTTTGCGCATATATGTGTGGTTTTGCTCATGTGTTGTAATGTATTTTTTTATGTATTGTCGAAGGCTTTAATGGCCGGAATCACTGAGTTGTAGGTTTTTTTGGGCTCTATGGCAAGCATCCTCAGAGGTAGTGAGGTCTGTTGGAACTAGGAAAAAGGGTTTATATCTGTGGAATGACCAGGGTGGGACAAAGGACTCTTGTCTGCTGGAGCTAGGTGTGAATGTTTCAACTGACCACCTTGATTAGCATATAATGGCCTGACAGTGCCTGGAGCAAACTTTTGTTGAGAGGTGATTAGATGTCCTTTTTGTTTCCTCTCTGTTGTTGTGCTGTTGTAATTTTAGAGTTTTTTTAATACTGGTAGCCAGATTTTGTTCATTTTCATGGTTTCCTCCTTTCTGTTGAAATTGTCCACATGCTTGTGTATTTCAATGGCTTCTCTGTGTAGTCTGACATCGTGGTTGTTGGAGTGGTCCAGCATTTCTGTGTTCTCAAATAATATGCTGTATCCAGGTTGGTTCCTCAGGTTCTCTGCTATGGCTGACTTCTCTGGTTGAAGTAGTCTGCAGTGCCTTTCATGTTCCTTGATTCGTGTTTGGGCAATGCTGCGTTTGGTGGTCCCTATGTAGACTTGTCCACAGCTGCATGGTACACGGTAGACTCCTGCAGAAGTGAGAGGATCCCTCTTGCCCTTTGCTGAACGTAGCATTTGTTGGATTTTCTTGGTGGGTCTGTAAATAGTTTGTATGTTGTGTTTCCTCATCAGCTTCCCTATGCGGTCAGTGGTTCCCTTGATGTATGGCAAGGGAACTACTGGGTGGATCTTTGTCTTTACTCTCGTGACTTTTTCTTGGTCTTGCAGCTCTTCTGATGTCTGAGGTGGAGTATCCATTGGCCTGGAGAGCCCAGTTGAGGTGGTTCAGTTCATCTTGGAGGAGGTGGGGTTCGCAGATTCTTTTTGCACGGTCTGCCAGGCTTTAATGGTGCTTCTTTTTTGACTTGGGTGATGGTTGGAGTTTTTATGTAGATATCTATCTGTGTGTGTGGGTTTTCTGTAGACGGTGTGACCCAATTGTTGATCTGGTTTGCGGATGACGAGGACATCTAGAAAAGGCAGTCTTCCTTCATTTTCTTTTTCCATGGTGAATGGATGTTTGGGTGGATGCTGTTGAGATGGTCCAGGAACCTGTTGAGTTCTTCTTCTCCATGGCTCCAAATGGTGAAGGTGTCATCCACATATCTGAACCATATGGTGGGCTTTTTGGTTGCTATTTCCAGGGCTTATTTTTCAAAGTGTTCCATGTAGAAATTAGCTATGACCGGCTGAGAGGGCTCCCCATCGCTACTCCATCTTTCTGTTCATAGAACCCATTGTCCCACTGAAAGTAGCTGTTTTTGGCTTTTTAAGTCCCTTCTCCTGTGTTTTTCAGTGTTTTTCTGAGTGATGGTCACTCGTTGGCCTGATAGATACATTGTGTCCAAATTTGGTGTCAAATTATCAATTGGATTTTGAGTTATGTTAATCCCACAAACAAACATTGCATTTTTATTTATATAGATTATACATCCTGGGATTGTAGTTTGGTGAAACACCAGCACTCTTTTTGACAGAGAAAGCTAAAGACCTTGTAAAGCTACAAATTGTATGATTCCATAGAATTGAGCCATGGCATTTAAAGTGGTGTCAAACTGTGCTAGTTGTACAGTGTAGATGCACTCTGTAATTTGAGAAATCCACATTTAAGTTTCAATTAAACCATGAAAGCCATTGTGTGGCTTTATCTCAGTCCTTCTTTCAGACTGCCCTACTTCACGTGATAAAGTGTGAGGATAAAGTATGCAGCAGAGGAGATGTAGTCACTGCCTTGAACTCACTAAAAAACCAACAACAACCAATTGGCTCTAAAAGTAACAAATAAAATAAATAATGTGAGGATTAATGCTCTTACTCCAGCTTATATCTTTTCTTTCCCCACAGCAACTCTTGCTCAGTGATACATAGAAGTATGGCAGTGGGCCATAATTTGCAGCATGCCTTTGAGAAAGCTATGTTGAAAAGCTGCGATTTTTAATTTTTAAAAATAGGCTTATGTGATTTGCGTACAACAATCAGATAAAAGAAGCTTATTATAATATAGAACAAACATTGAAAAGACGGGGACTAAGTGGAAAGCGAGGGCGACTGATTAACATGGCTTCCATTTCAATTTCTCAAACGGCCTTAAACATCTGTTAAAGAAATTGGGTAAAAAAGAAATGTCAGCTGCACAAGAAACCTTTGAAATCCAGGACTAGGGGATTTGTTTAATTGTGTTAATTAGAATATCAAGATAAACTCATTGGCATCTGCTTAGCTGTTTGCTACCAGAGCAGGTATTTCAGCTGTTACTGGTGTGATACCTTGCACCTTTGTCAGATAGAATTAGAGAGCATGAAGCCCGTGTGTACCACACAATTAAGATGTACAACATTACTTGCTATTCCAAAAGGGCGCTCCAAACAAAGCCTGTTTCGCTATTCTGTAATTCACCATACAAGGAGAAAAGCTCATACTGCCATCACTTTCCTCTTGGTAATGCAATGCACCAATAGAAGAGTGCCGGTTGGGTCCATGGGAATTCTCCATGCCAGCCAATCTATGTAAATAAAAACGTAATGTTCATTTGTGGGATTAACAGAACTCAAAAACCACTGGACAAATTGACACCAAATTTGGACACAAGACACCTAACAACCAATGAGTGACCATTCACTCATAAAAACACTGAAAAACACAGCAGAAGGGACTTAAAATGCCCCCAAAAGCTAAATGACAAAAAGCTAAATGACAATACAGAAAAAAAGGAAGAAAGAGGGAGGGAAGGGGAGAAAAAAAGAAAGAAAAGAAAGAGGGAGGGAGGGAAAGAAAGAAGGAAAGGGAGAAGGAAGCATGGAAGCAAAGAGAGAAGGAAGGAAGGAAAGAGGTAGAGAAGGAAGAAAGGAGAGAAAGAGGGAAGGAAAGAAAAAGGGGAAGGAAGGAGAGAAGCAAAGAAAAAAGGGAAAGAAGGAAGGAAAGAGGGAGCGAAGGAAGGGGGAATATGTAGAGAAAGAGGGAGGGAAGGAAAGAAGGAAAGAGAGAAGGAAGAAAAGAGACAGCAGAAGAGAAAGAAAAAAGGGAAGGAAGGAAAGGGATAGAGAAGGAAGGAAGGAAGAAGAGAAGGAAAGACGGGAAAGAGGAAGGAAGGAAGGAAGGAAGGAAGGAAGGAAGGAAGGAAGGAAGGAAGGAAGGAAGGGGAGGGAAGAAGGAGGGAAAGAAGGAGGAGAGGGAAGGTTGGCCACAGCAAAGCGTGGCGGGTACAGCTAGTCTATATAAATAAAAATGTAATGTCCGTTTGTGGGATTAACATAACTCGAAAACCACTCAACGAATTGACTCCAAATTTGGACACAAGACACCTAACAACCCAATGTATGTTCTTCAATTAAAAATGACTTTGTCATTTGGGAGTTGTAGTTGCTGGGATATATAGTTCACCTACAATCAAAGAGCATTCTGAATCCCACCAACGATAGAATTGTTCCAAACCTCCCACACAGAACCCCCATGTGGGCCACAGCAACGCGTGGCAGGGGACGGCTAGTCTATATAAATAAAAATGTAATGTTCGTTTGTGGGATTAACAGAACTCAAAAACCACTGGACGAATTGACACCAAATTTGGACACAAGACACCTAACAACCCAATGTATGTCCTTCACTCAAAAAAATCAATTTTGTCATTTGGGAGTTGTAGTTGCTGGAATTTACAGTACACCTGGAACAACCACGTCTTCAAGCTCCTCCTGAAAACTGCTGGGGTTGGGGCCTGCCTGATGTCCTTAGGGAGTGAGTTCCAGAGTCAAGGGGCCACCACCGAAAAGGCCCTCTCGGTGGTGGCCCCTCGACTCTGGTAAGAACCTGCACCTTGAATTGGGTCCGGTAAATGAATGGCAGCCAGTGGAGCTCCTTGAACAGGAGGGTTGACCGCTCCCTGTAAGGAGCCCAGTTAACAACCTGGCTGCCGCCCGTTGGATCATCTGAAATTTCCGGGCTATTTTCAAGGGCAGCCCCACGTAGAGTGCATTGCAGTAATCCAGTCTAGAGGTGACTAAGGCATGGACCACCTTGGCCAGATCTGCCTTCCAGAGGTATGGTTGTAGTTGGCGCACGAGTCTTAATTGTGCAAAGGCCCTCCCGGCCACCACCGACACCTGAGCCTCAAACGTAAGTGAAGAATCCAGGAGGACTCCCAAACTGTGGACCTGTGACTTCAGGGGGAGTGCCACCCCATCCAGCACAGGTTGCCACCCTATACCACGGTCTGGTTTACGATCGACCAGGAGGACCTTTGTCTTGTCGGGATTAATCTTCAGCTTGTTTGTCCTCATCCAGACAGCCACAGCAGTCAGGCACTCGTCCAGCACTCGAGGGGCTTCCTTGGAATTCGGTGGAAAAGAGTAGTAGAGTTGCATGTCACCTGCATAGAGATGGCACCGAACTCCAAAAGTCTGGATGACCTCTCCCAGAGGTTTCATATAGATGTTGAAAAGCATGGGAGACCAACTCCAAATGCCATCTCTATGCAGATGACACACAACTCTACTACCATCTACTGCCATCTGATACTGTAGCCCAATATTGATTTTATTCATTTATATTTCTGACCGACTCAAATAAAGGACAACAACCACTTCCTACTGTGGTTTGAGCTCCACTGGGAAATAAGTTAACTTCCCAAGATAAGTGTGAAAAGGGGGAGGGAGAAAAAGAGACATCATGAGGTAATTTGAGACTTTCCTTCATCAAAATCCCATAAATCGAAATTAGATATGTGCCTGTCAGATTCACTGCCTGAGTAACTGTACACATCCCACTCTTCAAAGGGCTGCAGAATGGTAATGGGTTTTCAGAGAGAAAGAGAAGTGCAAACTACACTGGATTAGTGGATCATCTTTTAGAAGCTGAGTGGGAAAAGTGTGTAAGAAGGAAGGGTCTAGGTATGTCGGCGAAACTCTGAGTTATATCTTTTCTTTAAAGAAGGATTTGGGAATGTGTTTACTTTTAATAGTTCACACCACTCTCTCTACAAACAATTTATTTTGTTGCACGGAAACAGAGGCTCTGCAATCCCGCAGGCTAGACAGGGCTTAAACGGCTGTTTTTGGTGTGTCTGTTACAAGCTTTGCTAGCAGCAGCTTCAGAACCAGAGGCTATTAAGGGAAAAGAAAGCTTTCTTTACTGACTTATATTTTCGTGCTTAGCGTCTGTTCAGTGAATATATTATTTGGTTCCCCCAAACCTTAATTTGTATACAGTACAGCTCTTTACAGTTGCACATTCACAACTGCTACATATTCATGATCCCTAGGCAGCCCCTTGTTTAGTTCTCTCTAGGGGGTAGACAAGGACTGTGAAAGTCCCTAAACCTCTCATACCAGTAAGCAGCTGTTGGGATTGATGAGGGTCTATTCCCCTGTTGATCAACAACCAGCTGCTTCACATCTCTAACACACACACACACACACATACGCACACACACACAGACACCCTATGAACAATATTGAGCATCAAAAGGATTCACAATAGAAGTCCTTTTTCAGCCTAGAAATAGATCATGGGAATAGGTGGGAAAATCAGGCAGCTGCTACTTGGTTAACAGGGGAGCAGAGCCTTGTCAATCCCAGTAGCTGCTTTCTGATATTTGGAGATTGGGGGGCTCACTCGAGATTTCAACATGTGACCACACCATTATAGTTCTGTGTAGTACACAGTGGTCATATAAAGATCTCCAAATGTCTTTAGTACATGATATCCTATGTTCCTCCACCCATCTGAGGCTTCCTTGTGGAAAGCTGCCTGTATTCTTATGCACACTTCCCTGTTGTTGGTAAATTGATAGTAAGCAATTGGTAGCTTTTGCTCTGTTTCTCTTCACTCCCCAGTCAGGAGTCACTGCCCTATGACCTTACTTACTTACTTAGGCGATCCCTCGTTGTCCGAGTAGGATTGTCTTCCAAGATCGGTGTACTGGCGGTCGGTCCGTAGGTGACTGTGGAGCCCTATTCTTGCTCTGCATGTTCTCCCACAGTGAGGGCATTGGTTTCCAGGTGGAAGGCGGTCCCGGTCAGGGTTGGCTTGATGTGCCTTCCTCTTGGCACATTTCTCTCTTTCATCCTCCATTTGTGCCTCCTCAAATCCTACAGTACTGCTGGTCACAGCTGACCTCCAGCTGGAGCACCAAGGGCCAGGGCTTCCCAGTTCTCAGTGTCTATGCCAGAGTTTTTAAGGTTGGCTTTGAGCCCATCTTTAAACCTCTTTTCCTGCCCATCAACATTCCTTTTTCCGTTCTTGAGTTCGGAGTAGAGCAACAGCTTTGGGAGATGGTGGTCGGGCATCCAGACAATGTGGCCAGTCCAGCAGAGTTGATGGCGGAGGACCATCACTTCAATGCTGGTGGTCTTTGTTTCTTCCAGAACACTGACATTTGTCCACTTGTCTTCCCAAGAGATTTGCAGGATTTTTCGGAGGCAATGCTGGTGGAATCGTTCTAGGAGTTGCATGTGATGTCTGTAGACAGTCCATATCTCGCAGGCGTGTAGCAGAGTTGGGAGGACAATTGCTTTATAAAGCAGCACCTTGGTATCTCAACACTTGTCCCGGTCCTCAAACACTCTCTGCTTCATTTGGAAAAATGCTGCACTCATAGAGCTCAGGCGATGTTGTATTTCAGTGTCAATGTTGACTTTTGTGGAGAGGTGACTGCCAAGGTAGTGGAAGTGGTCAACATTTTCTAACGTTACACCATTAAGCTGTATCTCTGGCATTGGAAAGGGATTGGCTGGTGACTGCTGGAAGAGCACTTCGGTTTCCTCGATGTTCAATGACAGGTCGAGCTTCTCATAAGCTTCTGCAAAGGTATTTAGAGTGGCTTGTGGTCTTCTTCTGAGTGTGCACAAATGACATTATCATCAGCATATTGGAGTTCTATAACAGAGGTTGTTGTAACCTTGGTTTTGTCTTTCAGTCTGTGGAGGTTAAGTAGCTTGCCATCTGTCTGATAGATGATTTCCACTCCGGTGGGAAGCTTCCCATCAACAAGATGAAGTATCATAGCATGACCAGGGCCCTGTCCTTCCTGCTGGGTATCTCTCATCTGGGGGTATAAATCCTCAACTGTTTCACTCTCTTGTGTAAAAAAGAATAATTAAAGTCAATTTCTCCCTGTTGCAGCAGAAAATAAACATAGAATTCTTTCCTCAACCCCATCACCCACACAGTAGGAATTATTCTGTGGAGGAAAAAAATGCTTTCAGGGCAAGAAACTTTTTTCTCTATAGAAAACAGGGTGATGAAAAGAAGGCCCCTGTGTGTTCCCTCACAGGATATTTCTTCACAACAGTTTTGGGCGTCAAATCCCAGGAGAAATTACACAAAATGCTCACTGGTTATTTTATCCTGTGGAAGTTCTCAGTTGTTGGGAAATCTATTTTTCAACCTAGGAATGAATAAGTGTGAATCATTCCATTCCTACTCTCAACTCAACCCATCCACCAACCTCCTTTGCTTTTCCCTTCTGGTATGGACTTTATTGTTATACTAGCCGTCCCCTGCCACGCGTTGCTGTGGGGGTTCTGTGTGGGAGGTTTGGCCCAATTCTATCATTGGTGGGGTTCAGAATGCTCTGTGATTGTAGGTGAACTATAAATCCCAGCAACTACAACTCCCAAATGTCAAGATTCCATTTTCCCCAAACTCCACCCGTGTTCACATTTGGGCATATTGGGTATTCGTGTAGAGTTTAGTCCAGATCCATCATTGTTTGATTCCACAGTGATCTCTGGATGTAGGTGAACTACAACTCCCAAACTCAACATCAATGCCCACCAAACCCTTCTAGTGTTTTCTGTTGGTCATGGGAGTTCTGTGTGCCAAGTTTGGTTCAATTCCAGCATTGGTGGAATGCTCTTTGATTGTAGGTGAACTATAAATCCCAGCAACTACAACTCCCAAATGACAAAATTATTATTTTCTTAGTGAAGGACATACATTGGGTTGTTATGTGTCTTGTGTCCAAATTCGGTGTCAATTCGTCCAGTGGTTTTTGAGTTCTGTGAATACCACAAACGAACATTACATTTTTATTTATATAGATAATGGTGACTGATGCAGGACGGTATCCCATCTCTCATCATCACAGTGTTGGAAGGTATACAATAGGAAAAGGTGAAAAAATGTCATAGGCCATAGGAAAAAGTAAAAAGTGGAGAAAGCAATTGCATAAATTTCTATGTGCTAGTGATATATATCATGCTTTCCACTCTTCAGGATAGAAGTGACAGCCTGTAAGATATGATTGCTATGTTAGAAAGCCTATTTTAAATGACCTTTAAAATATAAGAATTTAAAAATCCAAACAAAGAAAGCTGCTGGGACAACAGATCATTTTTTTGATATTAAAGTTTGTCTTAGGGGATATATTCATGGTGGAGAGTATGTTATTTATCTTTCTTCTTAGCTTCAAAGAAAAAAATAATAATCTTGAGGACATTTGAAAATAGTATCACAGTTATAGAAATATTGTACAATCATAACTCAGATCCATAAGGGGCTTTGAAATGTACGTGTATTTCACTGTTGTCACATGGCTTGGAACATAAAAACAATATAGCTTTATTTGGTTTTGGCAAAGTTGATACAGTAATTTTGAGGAAATGTTATGTTTTTTTCAAAATAATAATTTTAGATTAGCTATTTGTTTGCTTTCTCATGAGGAGATAAAAAGTCAAGCTATCTTTTTTGTTGGCATTTCCACTAACTTTTCCAGTCTAAATAATATCATTTTTCCTTTCCTGTAATCACACTTGTCCTGCATTCATCCTCAGGTTGTCAAATAATGAAAGGCTCCAAATATTGTATGTCATTTTATTTGGAGTCTTGCAAGGACAAAATATGAGCATCCCAACTTTAAATCCGGTTTACCTCTAATGAAAGTTGCTGGAATTCAATGGAGATTTCCAGCTTTCTCTGTATATTATATTATATTTTATTGATTTATGGAGAATATGTTTTCTATTTTGGATTTGAACATGTGAGCAGATGCAACTAAACCTATTGGCTAGGAATAATTTAAATTCAATTTGCTATGATCCACTAAAAAGTTTTGTGGAAGATCCATTGAGCCTTTGGAATGAATGGCAAAGGCTATAATATTTGGTTGTTGTATGTTTTTTCGGGCTGTATGGCCATGTTCTAGAGGCATTCTTTCCTGACGTTTCGCCTGCATCTATGGCAAGCATCCTCAAAGGTAGTGAGGTCTGTTGGAACTAGGAAAGTGGGTTTATATATTTGTAGAATGACCAGGGTGAGACAAAGGACTCTTGTCTGCTGGAGCTAGGTGTGAATGTTTCAACTGACCACCTTTATTAGCATTTGATTGCCTGGCAGTAAGCCATCATATTAATCAAAATAAATCAAAATGGACCATCTTTCTTTATGATCATAAATGACAGTGGTCCAAATTTCTGCCACTTGATGGAGAAGCAGTGCCATCACATTCCCATGGCATCTCCAAGACTAAGATGGAAAATGGGTATGCTCTGTGAAGAGAACTGTTCATGCCAATGTGCCTGGTTTTGACCGGTCCTGCCTCAGAGAGGGAATTTTTCGTGAGTGTCAGAGAAGATAATCCATATTACTAGCACCAAGGATGGTTGTGATGGTTAAGGCCGAACAGGGCATAGGGTTACAGCCTGTGTTGGACGGGGTTACACTCCCGCTGAAGACGCAGGTTCGCAGCTTGGGTGTGATCTTGGACTCGTCGCTGAGCCTGGAACCCCAGGTTTCAGCGGTGACCAGGGGAGCATTCGCACAGTTAAAACTTGTGTGCCAGCTGCGCCCGTACCTTGGCCACGGTAGTCCACGCTCTGGTTACATCCCGTATAGACTACTGCAACGCTCTCTACGTGGGGTTGCCTTTGAAGACTGCTCGGAAGCTTCAAATGGTCCAGCGTTCGGCAGCCAGGTTGCTAACAGGAGTGGCACTCAGGGAGCATACTACTCCTCTGTTGCGCCAGCTCCACTGGCTGCCAGTTTGCTACCGGGCACAATTCAAAGTGCTGGCGTTAGCCTATAAAGCCCTAAATGGTTCTGGCCCTACTTACCTCTCCGAACGCATCTCCTCCTATGAACCGGCTAGGACACTAAGATCATCTGGGGAGGCCCTGCTTTCTGTCCCGCCTGCATCACAGGCGCGCTTGGCGGGGACGAGGGCCTTCTCAGTGGTGGCCCCTCGGCTGTGGAACACCCTGCCTGCAGATATCAGATCGGCCCCCTCCCTGCTGGCGTTTCGGAGGAAAGTGAAGACCTGGCTGTTCGAACAAGCATTTGATTAAACAGTGTAATTGAACATAGGAATACGGAATAATGGATGATGAGACTGGATTCTGATTTTACTGTTGAGGCGCTAATGATTGTTATACTGATGTTTAATGATTTATGTTACAATTGTTTTTAATTGCCCTATACTTGTCTCATGATGTTTTGTATCGATGTTGTTCACTGCTTTGAGTCGCCTGAGGGCTGAGAAAAGCGGTATATAAATAAAGTAAATAAATAATAAATAATTGTGTGTAGGCAGTAATAATTGAAGGGTGGCTTCAGTACTTCCCCATTTTTTAAATTCTGTCTCATCAAATAGCAGCAGCTTGTGTGTTTTTTCCTACTTCCAACAGACCTCACTACCTCTGAGGATGCTTGCCATAGATGCAGGGGAAACGTCAGGAGAAAATGCCTCTAGAACATGGCCATAAAACCTTTGACAGTACAGCTTGTGTGTTGCTCATAAATATATGAACTGACTTGTATTCCCAGCACACATGAATGATAGTGGGTGTGCGCATTGTACTAAAACACAACTTTTATTCTGTTGCTGCAGGCGTCACCATTTGGGAGCTCATGACTTTTGGTGGAAAGCCCTATGATGGAATCCCAACAAGAGAAATCCCCGACTTGCTTGAGAAAGGGGAGCGCTTGCCACAGCCTCCCATCTGCACCATTGATGTTTACATGGTGATGGTGAAATGTGAGTAGTCCTTGTTCACTTGTAACTTTGTGGATAACTAGCGCTGAAGTGATATTCCTTTGCCACTTGCATTCACTCTCAGGAGTTCTTTGTAATTCTGTGTGCCATTTTGAACCTTCATATTCAAATAGCTGCCAGATTCTGTCTGAATATTATGCATGAGCATCTAGCAATTGTGAAGGAGATGAGTCTGACTGTGAAAATTTGTGTTAGCTTGGGTTCTTATTGCCAGCAGATAGTATCAGACATTGTTGCTGTGAAGACAGAATTGTAGCACACAAACTGCTGTCGTTTGCATGACAATCGATTTGCTAGATGGTAGCATTTCACATAATTATGGTACCCAGGTAGTCACATAGTAAAGGTTGTAAAAGGGTGAAAGTTCGCTCCAGATGACATAATGAAGAAGAAAGGAAATCCAATAAGTTTTATTAAAAAGGAACTGGATTAACAGGATGAAACAAGCCGAGCCTTTGGAAGCAGACATTTATATGCAAAATCTGTAGTTTATTATGGACATTGTTATGTTAGCTGCATATTGAATTCATGGCATAATGGAGGGGGGGGGGGGGGGGGGTAAAGCAAACAAAAAAAACAGAGGATTTTTTTTATTTTTGCTATTTGCATCTGGTTTTTTCACCCAACTTATCCTTCCCACCCCATGTGCACGTGCTAGAAAATGTGACCCTGAAGCTCACACTTCTAATTTTGAAAGAATTAAGGAGGTCTCCATGGTGTTTCTGACTTAATTTAAATGAGATTAACAAGCAACCATTTCCTCCATATGGGGTTTGCTGCTCATGTGTACAGATGAAAACATTTCAACTACGAATATCATGAAGCTAATCCATCTAACCGCTCAAGTTGATAGACTGCAGCAGCATGCAGGAGGTTTAATGCAAAGTGCCAACTCAATTCAGTGTCACAGTGAGATGATACAATACCAGCACATGCTGTTGCTCAGCCTCAACGTGTACAGGTTGAACAGGAGAAGCATTCTTTCCATTTGATAACCATATCATATATGGTTTTACTGTGTGTATGGGCAAGTGTGTATGTTTTTGTATGTTTTGCATGTTTTGATATGGTCAAAATTGACTAATCAATAAAGAATTGTTGTTGTTGTTGATATCACACAACAGTTTAAGCAAGTTTCTCTGTTCAGATTTCTACAGGAAATTATAAATTAAGAACAAGGTATTAGTGAATGGAGCAAAACATATGTTATCAGAAGTGTGGTTTCTTCATTCAGTTGGAAGATACAGCCCTTGCTTCTCATGGAAAGTTATCCATCTCTTTCTTGGCTGCAATGTTTCACACTGTACATATGAGCTGATTCTTCAGTCCAGCGTCATCTGCCCATAAAAACTTTTCCTTTACATGCTTATATTCCGGAGTGAGAAATTATTTCCTGCAAAGAATCGCTGAATCAGCTGCATTTTGAAATGGTATGGCTTCAGCAAAGCTCATCCACCACAGGGCGAAGCCAAACTCTTACATTTTGCTCTGAATGTCAAGGGTTTATGTGCAGGTACAGCTGTACCAGGAGCTCTAATTTTGTTTGCTTTGCATTGAATGTTTGTTGTAGTCCTAAGTTTCAGGGACTCTGCAGATAGGTGGCTTCTTTTGGTTGCAATCATAGGGCAAGCCACCTGTCAATTATCGTTAGGTTCTCTAGTCCCGCCCCCCTTTGGGCTTTGGAAGGGAAGTGAGCCATTTTGTTAGTTAGTGTCAGCTAGGTTAGCCAATTTATAGGATGTGTTTACTTCCCCTGTACAAAGGCTTCAACCTTTAAGAATTCCAGGGTCACGGAAACTCTAACAGAATCTCCAGGGGAAAACAGCTTTAAGAGTCTCCTAAGAACTCCAGCTTTCCACAGCCTTGAGAGTTTCCAGAAAGACAGCCTTAAGGTCTAAAGAACTCCAGCTGGAGAACATCCATTGCCTTGCTGGTAGATCCTCTCAGTGCTCGAGAAGCAGTTCGGCCTGGCAGCGAAACCCACACCAGTGAGGGTTGGATTTTAGCCAGCCTTGGGAGAAGTTAAAAAAGGGGAATTCTCCTTTGGATAAAGTTATTGAAGATAGTGCCTGTCCCCTGTGGGCAAGATTGAGAGAACTAAATTTTTACAAAGAAAGCCTAAAAGTCCCTGTTTGATTCATTAATAAAAGACTTTGTTGCATTTTTCAAGCCATATCAAGACTCTTTTGTAGTGGAAACCTCTGAGAACTTCTTCTTAGGCCCCTGGCTTCCCACTGGGCAAAGGATACACATCCTATATTTAAAGCCAACCAAATACAGGCTCAGCGGCGACAGAACAGTTTATTTGAATTCCAGAGGTTTGTGGGAAATAGCTCCATATTAAAAACAGGTTGAGTCTCTCTAATCTGGGATCAAAAGTGCTCCCTATTTCAGATTTTGGAATACTTGTATTTACATAATGAGATGTCTTGGAGATGGAAGCTAAGTCAAGCACAAAATTCACTTATGTTTCATATATACACCTTATACACATTGCCTAAAGGCAATTTTATACACACTGCAGAGCATGAAACAAAATTTGTGTACATTGACCATCAGAAAGCAAGGTGACTATGTGGACAACTTTGGAGTATTTCAGGATTCCAGAATTCCTAAAAAGAAGTACCGTATATTCCGGAGAACAAGAGGACTTTTTAGGCCTGGAAAATCTTATTAAAAGTCGGGGGTGGAACCCGATGGAGTCCATTACATGATGCTGGCCTACTTGTGGCAGGGATCCATCCTGGTTCCATCCTGAAAGGGCCCTATGATGAAGCACTGAGAAAATGGGTGGCTAAGCCAGGGACAGCATGGGGGGCTGGGTATAAAAATGGGAGGCATAAAAAAGCAGGCATGACCAAGGCACACCACTGCCTGGGACTGCTGAGAGTCATAGTTCAGAGGTTCTTCCTTGGACCTGGGTGTGCCTGGTGGCCTTCGGAGGCTTCTGCCAGCCGCTCGGGTGGCCTTGCTTCCTTCCTGTCTCTCCTGGCTGCCTGCAAATAGCAATGTGGGAGGATTTGGAGGGCCTTGAAAGTAGAGCAGAGAGAGCGGTGGGGACAAATCCCTTAGTGGTGTGGCCTGAGGAGGAGGAGGAGGGACAAAGGAGGAGGGGAGGAGGATGAAGGAGAATGAAAGAGAGTGTGGGGAGGAGGAGGGTCAGGCCCGGTGGGCTGCCCACGCTGCTCTCCCCACTCTACTTTCAAAGTCCTTCTCCAACTCCAACGTTGCCATTTCCAGGCAATTGGCAGGGAGAGGAAGGAAGTGGGATGCCTGAGGAGGAGGAGGGGGGGGAGGAGGAGGACGAAGGAGGAGGGCAGAGAGAGGGTATGGAGAGGAGGAGTACCAGACCTGCTGGGCTGCCCCCGTTGCTCCCCGCTCTGCTTTCAAAGCCCTTCTCCAACTTCTGCAATGTTGCCATTTCCAGGCATCCAGGAGAGAGAGGAAGAAAGCAAGGGCACCCGATCAGCTGGGAGAACCCTCCGAAAACCACTGGCCTTGCCTAGCTTCCTTGCTTGCCTTGTTTCCTTCCTCTCTCCTGGCTGCCTGCAAATAACTATGTGGGAGATGTTGGAGAAGGGCCTTGAAAGGAGACTGGGGAGAGCGGTGGGGCAGCCCAACTGGGCATGGCACTCCTCCTCCCCCACCCTCCCTCCTCCTCCTCCTCTCCCTCCCCTCCCTCCTTCTCTCCTCCTTCTCCCTTCTCAGGCATCCACTGCCGCTGCTCTTCCCAGTCTCCTTTCAAGGCCCTTCTCCAACTCCTCCCGCATAGCTATTTGCAGGCAGCCAGGAGAGAGGAAGGAAGCAAGGCAAGCAAGACAAGCAAGGAAGCTAGGCCAGCCCGGTTGTTTTTGGAGGCTTCTGCCAGCTGATCAGGTGCCCCTGCTTCCTTCCTTTCTCTCCTGGCTGCCTAGAAATGGCAACATTGCAGAAGTTGGAGAAGGGCTTTGAAAGCGGAGAAAGCGAAGGGGGCAGCCCAGCAGGCCTGGCGCTCCTCCTCTCTTCACCCTCCCTCTGCCCTCCTCCTTCTCCCTCCTCCTCCTCAGGCCATGCTGCTAAGGGACTTGTCCCCAACACCACCACCACCCTCCCCGCTCTACTTTCAAGGCCCACCAAATCCTCTTAAGTCACCATTTGCAGGCAGCCAGGAGAGTGAGGAAGTAGTAAGGCCACCTGAATGGCTGGCAGAAGCCTCCGATGGCTCACCCAGGCCCAAGGAAGAGCCTCCTGACTAAGGCTCCCAGCAGCCTCGGGCAGCGGCATGCCTTGGACATGCCTGCTTAGGCATTCTGGGAGTTGTAGTTACCGAATCAATAGAATTGTGTTGGGAGAGGGGTCTTAGATGGTGAGTATATCCCTAACTCTATATTTTAACTTCAAAAGTTGGGGGTGGTCTTATACGCCTAGTCGTTTTGTACCCTGGAATATACGGTACTCAATCTGTGAGAAATGAATGTATTAAGGAATGCTAATACTAAAATATGTATATGTTTGTATGCATGGGCACCATTAAAAATGTATCTGCATGGTCCATTGGAGGAGCTTCTCACCTCCATATGCATATTCTGAACAACACATAGACATCCATCCGCATTAAGTTCCCCCATTCACTTCCATGAATAAGAAACATATCGATGCTTCTGCATAATTGAAGCAATAGAAAATATTCTCTGTGTAATTGTGGGGGCTTGTTTGAAATCAAAAGACATGGTCCATGAGAAGATGGTTGTTTCAGAAACAAACTTGTGATAATTACAAAATGGAACTGCTTAATATGTACCTACAGGATATGGATTGATTGATATATATAGCTCCATATATATGAGGGGTATTTTTTAAGTAAGGTCCGTTTAAACAGAAGTACACAACGAAAGTTTATTTCAAAAACTAAATTTATTTTCAGAAAGTACATACTTCACTCTATTTTTCAACATAGTTGCCAAGTTTGTTCAAACACTTATCATACCACTGAACCAATTTTAAAATACCCTCTTCATAAAAACTTGCCACCTGCTCCGATAACCAAGAGTTCACTGTAATCAAAGAAGGGCGACTGGAGTGGTCCTCATGATGGACGTTGTCACGGCCATCTTTGAATTGTTGTACCCACTTGCGCACTTTGCTTTCACTCATAACAGTATCACCATACACTTCACAAATCGGTCAATGAATTTCTGCAGCAGGCAGGTTCCTTGCTGACAAAAACCATATCACTGAGCGAACCTCACATGCGGCGGGTGAGTTGATAATCTTAAACATTTTTAAAGCACAGAACAGAACCATACAGGTTAGCTACAGAGCGGAAAGTGAGCACAGTTGTTCCTGAGGCATGCCGGTACACGACGCACGCGCTCGTTGCGGTATGCGTGCGAACTACTAGTGTCTACAACAAAACGGACCTTACTTAAAAAATACCCCTCATATATATAGCTCCCTATATATATATTATTTGTACATTGACGTGTTCTGTTCACGTATCTCTCAACTACTTCCAAAACAGGATCACTAAATAAATCATGCAACTGAGTCAGCTCTGAGATTTTGGGAGAAGTTTTGATCATGTACACAGAATAGTTGAAAATCAAAGCAGGAATGAATAACAACAGGAGAGAACCTAGATGGAAAAATGTAGCGCATTTTCCTGGATTTAAGCTTGCAATAAATAAACTTAATTTTTCCACGATTAGTACATTCAAATAACTTTAGAAAAAAGTAGATTTGTTGAATTCAGTAAATAATGTATGTTTTGACTGGCCCATAAAATCAATGGAGGCAATGAAGCAGGAACCTATGGTGTGAGGATATAATACAGTCACCAATTAAGCATTATTAAGTCCCATTGATTCCAATTTTATTATAAATAATAAGCTCATGACCAAATCAATTGAACTTTTTTTTTAAAAAATGCTTACTTTCAGTTGGATGAGTCCTCACATTTATGCTCCCCCATAAGAATTGTTTAATTAACTTCTCATCAAAAATCAATCATTGCTTGTTATTAATCAGAAATCTTTCTTTGGTCCCTATGCAATTTGCAGGTTGGATGATTGATGCTGACAGTCGACCTAAGTTCAAGGAGCTGGCTGCTGAATTTTCAAGAATGGCTCGAGATCCTCAGAGATATCTGGTCATTCAGGTGAGCCTATCCTTGGTATCTTCACTGCCATCATATACACATATATACATACTAAGGAGCCACAGATTCTTTCAAACCCTCCAATCATGTACTGGTATGACTTTTGATTCTCACATTCTCACTTTATCCAACACCTGTAAAATATATCAGTGTTTGTTGAACAATACTGGTATGAAGAAGCAGAAATACTGCTGTACTGGCAGGCTTATCCCTTGCACAGGGACAGCTCAACACATTACGCAAAGTAAGCATTTACAGTATAGTTGATTTTGACCAGGGGCACTCTTGAGGTGCTCTTGGGGGAAAATAGACCGTGACATATGTGAGTTGTATTTACTGGGATGTATAGTTCACCTACAATCAAAGAGCATTCTGAACTCCACCAATGATGGAATTGAACCAAATATGGCACACAGAACTCCCATGATGAACAGAAATTATATATATATCAGTGATTGGTTGGGGGGGGGGGGTGCCAAAATACTGTTTGCTTACAGTTGAAAATTACCTAGGGCCGCCTCTGCCCTTGCATATCAAAAATTAAAAACAATGTAATCATTAATTGGTCTGCTACAAAATAGAGATATTCAAATTAAACTTCTTACCCAAACTGCAATGCAATTTACTATCTCTTTCTGAACCTCAGTTCACTTATTCTTGACCAACCAATAGAGATCAAGCTGCTCAAGTTTGTAGCCCAGAACTTTGCAAATTAGTTGCTCTGGTTTCTTTTTCATAACATAATTGTAGCTCTTTGATAGCGTTTTTGTTATAGATCTATGCCATGGAGTTCTTAGAATCTGGAGATCCCAGACACATTTGGAATTCTCTGCCAGAGAATTCTAGTGCTGCACAATGCTACAACCTCGATCTGTCTAATCTGCCTTGGAAATTTAAGTGCTATCACTGAACTATAATTGTGTAGTGGGGAAGACAATCTTTTATCTTCATATTTATATTCTATTTTATGTTACTATATTGTATATCCAAGTGTGTGTTTTTGATCATGTTTGTTTAGGACTTGTCCTAAACCTTGAGTCCCTTTGGTGAGATGTAGGTGGGGTATAAAAATAATGCTATTATTATTATTATTATTGGAGTCCCCGGTGGCGCAGTGTAAAGCGCGCTGTTG